>VZTR01024977.1:1177953-1248047 GCA_013400775.1 Chaetops frenatus
GTAAGTATCTACCGTTACAGTAGTTCTCTAAAAACCTCATCTAGAGTTTTGATCTGGGACAAAATTCTGCTCCGAATAGCAGGAGGAACACCACATGGAAAATGACTTGCAAAACCAAAGGCTGTGTTAAGATTGTGAGACTTTTGATGCACACGGTGAACAAAACCTCTGGGATCATCAGTGAACCACTTGCTGCAGATGTTGGAAGCACCACTCCAAGGGACATAAACATTGGAAGCTGCTTGCTTCCAAAATACTCTGGTAAGAGCCACTCCTAAGAGCGACTTTATCTAGAGCAGGGTTCTGAACATTCCATAGCTGCTGTGTTTGGCCACACTGACTTAGACTGACAGTCCGGCCAAAGATGGACCTGGAGTCCCATGGATGCCTTCAGATGCATGCAGCTGGGAGAATACAATACTGGGTACTCAGGTCCAGTGACCTCCTGGAGGCAGCCTCAAGGACAACATTCCTTTTACCTCCAGTAGAGCAGCACGTGTATAAGCCTGCAATGTGTGAACACTATCTCTGCATCTTGCTCACAGCTGCACCCACACCTCCTGCTCTGTGACAACAACAGTGGTTCTGACCAGAGGTCCTAGATGCTGAATTCACAGTGCTACCCACAGCTGCAGTCTGACTGAAGCACCAGAATCAGTATCTAGAGCATCAGGGTAATCCAGGGATAACTAGATCTAGAAACATACAGAAAAAAATCAGAAGATGTATTTGAATTAACTGGTTCCTCCTCTTCCTTTCCTTGCCAATCTCCTTCTTGCAAAAGAATATGTCATCAGCCTGATAATTACAACACCCACATCCCTATTACCATAAGAAAAAAAAAAGCAAGGTAGATGCCCTTTTTGTGCCCTTTCCAAGTCCTCTGCACATTTCATGCTACTCCCCTAGACATAATGGGCCAGAGTTAACCTGTTTTCTCACCTGACGACTTTGTGACAGCCCTCTGCAGACACTGTCTGCAAAAGCCTTTTCCCTGCAACATGGCAGAGCCAGCCTGCAACAGATCTATTCATAGAGCAAAAGAGAAAAACCTTCTCGGGATTGGAGGCTCCTAGGTGAGCAGCTACAGCATCTGATCCGAACGTTCCCCTTGTATTACATTATCAGCAAGAATGTGTGTTTTCATTTGAATTTTCACCCTTTGGTTTTCTGCATCTGGTAAATACTGGCAAAGAAAATGTTAAGATGTCAGCTCTCTCTCCTAAGAAGTGATTGACAATCCCTGAGTGCTCTGGGCTTTTTATAACCAATGTGACTGACAGCTTTTAAGTGGAAGCACTTTGTGCAAGTTTCAAATGTTAGTTGTCTGCACAAATAACACAGAATATTGGCTTTTCTTGTATCTATCTAATGGCATTTCCTCCTGCGCCAGCAGCCACTCTAAATCCTCACTTGTTAAAAGAAGGGAAAAAAAGTCTGTGTTCTCTGCTCTGCACATTTCCAAACCTCCAGTGTAACAAAAGGCAGAATAAACCAATGCCTGTATTTGAAGTTCTTGGATTTCAAAGCAGTGCAGCAAATAATTCATTTCTCACTGTATCAGGCTTAACTAAAAATGATGGTGTCTTGTACAGTAACATTTCTATTCAATTATTTTCAAACACTCTGCACCAAAAACACTTTCAAGAAATCCAACAGTATTATTACTCTGTAAATGCACCCAATCAAAGCATTAGCAACCATGCTACTGAGTCCAGGATATCTCTTGCTTGCCCCTCTAATAACTAAGGAAAACAGATATACTAAATCTTAGACATAAAATTTAATGTACATACTAGAAATGTACATGCTACTTCTCAAATAAATGTGCCAAAATTAGCATCCTGTACAATTCTGCAATTGCAGTCCAAGCATAAATAAAAGGTAAAATAGGGAATTTAGTGCATGAAAAATTGTTTGATTAAAGACACCTATTTTAACTTTACAACAGGCAAGCAATTTAAGTGTTGTTAACAAGCACATTTCAACTGTGAGAGTAACTTTTAAAAATGTTGCTGGCCCTTCTACCCAGCAAAGAGACTGAAGGTTTGAACAGTGTTCATTTACTGAAAAAATTTTGCAGAATGGATTTGAAGTAGAAGGAGTTGAAGGACAGCCCGGTTTTCAAAGCTACAGAAATATCCATCATTTCATGTATACTTATACACTGAAGGACTTTAATTTTGTATTTCTTCTACACTGTGTAACTCTGGAAATGATTTCAATGTGAGCACTTCAGTGTGAATCAATCAAAAAACATCTTGTGCTTTCCGAATAAAGTAAGAGGATAGAGGCTTTACATAAAGGTAGGCCACTCAAGATTAAAAAGCCCAGTACCACAGAAACAGGAAAGAGTGAGATTCCTTTGTCCTTAGCCATGATGACGAAGACCAGGTGAAGGTGCACTCCCTTGATTCTTCCATTTTCCAACACTCAGTGCTCAGCACCTTTATCACCCCTATCCAAAAGTCTTCGTGCTGCCTGACAGCAGGGAAAGCACAGGCTGAGCCACCAGCCAGCAAGACAGTCACACCGTCTCTAGCGCTCTTCTCCCCGGACTGACACAGCGCTGCTGCTCACGTGGATGATGCAGGGTACGTGCAAGAGAGACCTTCAGTTCCCTCACAATTTCTCTTTGCTGAAATGCACATCTACCTAGAAATAACCGTGGGAGCTCAGGAAAGTGAAGCTGCAGCGTTAGTGAAAAAAGTAGGGCACTACTTAGGTTTTGCCATGCCATCATAAAAAGATTACTGTTGGGGTATGGAATGGACCTTTTACAAACCTGTAAACAGTGCATTCCTTATTGGAGAGCCTTTGGGTTCCTACAAAAGAGAAACCAGTTGTATACCAGGTTATATTCACGTAACTTCTATGGCTAAGTTTCAAGGTTCTTATAGTTACTTTTTCTTGTTCGGTTACATGGTGCTTTTTTTTAAAGGAATCTAAGTAGCCATCATTCATTAACTGTACAACATAACCTACTCAGAGAGTAATATAATTTCCTCTTCAGCTTCTCATTTTTCTCAGCTTTAATGCAGTTGTGTAAGATTCTCCCCTCTCCAGAGGGCAGACAATAATCAGGTTAGGTTGGTATTTTTATGACACTGACCTTAAAGTTCACTTAATTTTTTCTCCCATCCTCCCCCACCAGCCTTTCTTAAGTCCTTTCCAATACATTTTTTACTTCTGAATATACCTAAAATAGCAAATGGACACAGATTAATAACTTAACCTCAAAATTTATCAGTGTGCAAAATAAATAAATTACTGCCCAGCAAATGTAGAAAGATACTTTAATCTTCAGTATCAACTGTATTCATTCTTTTTCTTTCTTTTTATCAAGAAAAAATTTTATCCTGAAAAACATTAGAAAAGAGAATGAATACTACTTTTATTTTCTTTAAAGAAAATAAGTGAAGTCACTTAATCCTCCTAAGATAAAAACTTCTCCAAGTTTTGGAGAGCAGTGTTTTATTTATACTGGTTTTAGGTAGTATAAAGAGTTAAGAATTTTTATGTTTCCTCTGAGTAATTGACTTAAACATGTACAGCAACATCTATTAATCTAAGCCACATTATTTTCTGGAAGTGTTTTCTTTATACTTATATCTTTCAGGCTGCAAATTACAGCTCAAACAGAGCTCGTGAAAGTTCTCCAGAACTACAGGTTATTTTCTCAAATTTCCAAAACCTCCTGCTTCCCACAAACAAGTGGTAGTAAAAGAGGAAGAAGTATCTCTGCACTTGAGTGGTCTAAAAAAAAAAAAAAAAGAAAACAGGAAAATTTTCCCATGGATATAAGAGTTTCAAGTTTCTACATTAAGTAATTTGAATTTAGGATACTTTTAAGTTCCTTCCTCCTCAAACTGTTCACTTCATCACTAATATGCACCACCTGCATTTTTAGAGGCTGGGAACCCAGGATTAGATCTGACAGCATGCATTTGCTAAAATAACACATTCATATATTTTACTTGTTATATTAGCTATGATTTAGCTAGCAATGATTCATTCCAGAACATTGTACTTAGCATCTTCTAGACACACTGAATACTGCCAAGGAGTTTTCCCTGACTCCAACCTCCCCTCCAGGAGAATATTATTAAGATGAGGAATCCATACTTTGTATTGAGCATATAATGACTACAACACAATCTGCAAATAAGATGGTCTTCTGAGATTACTTCCTTATCCCTCCAGTTAAATAAAGAAGCCCCAGAAAATATATAATGTGAAAAAGAGAAGATAAGTCTAGATCTTCACAGAATTGTTCAACTTACTATAATAAAACTTCTGTTACAGGAAAGTCAGTGAGCTGATCAGTAGCAGAGTATGAATTCCTGAGCCATGAAATGGGAGGAGATAATGCTTTTCAAGCCCAGTGATGCTGGTTTCTAAAGCTGAGACTTTCACCTTCAAATAATGAAGCTGGAAGAACAGGTTTCAGCTACTGCACTCAGTAAGAGGAGAATGTCTAAAGAGATGTGGTATAAATAAACGTGGAGTGAAGAAATTTGTTATTGTTTTGTGGTATGGCCACACACTGCTGCACAGGATGGTTCCATACAGTCCCATAGTATGCGGCTGGGGAGGAATGTAGGTCTATATACCTGGTATCTGTCAGGTACTCTGAATAGAGCAAGTTATTATTTAGTTTCGTTCTCGTTTTTAATTACGAAATTCCCTTCATTCTTCAGACTAGGTTTTGTCTGGTGTAATCTGGTATTGCTTACAGACAGTGACATTTCTGCATGACAGCAGGGTTACACAAAGGCTCTATGTCCTTCCTGACTCAGTGAGGAATATGTTGGTAGGGCTGGAATGAGTCGGCCTGTTTGGAACTGCTCAGGGACCATGGAATCACATGAAGAGCGTCTGTAGTGACTCAGAGATGTTGCATTTGCAGAGGCAGCTGAGACTAACCTTTCTCTGGTGAATGCCTGGTGATATGTTTAAGGTGCAGAAGGGATTAGGGAAAATAATCTTAGGTTGACAAGGGATGATCTGGAAAGTTCAGTAACAAACAATGGCAGTTTACAACTTAAGAGGAAAGATTCTTTTTTTTCCCCCAACCAGCTATGCTATGCAAAAGAGAGAGAACATATATATAATTCAAAAAGGTATTAGAAAGCTAGGATTTCAAACCACTAGGGTTTTTTAAAAATGTTCCTGCTCCCCTATTCTCTTCTGTTTTACATATCCCAGATCTGTCATATCTGTAAAAAAGGAAATAAGCGTAAAAATTTCCTATCCTATGGGAATAAATTGAGTTAGTGTAATGTAATATTCTCTAGCTAGCCGTCAACAGCTGTAACAACTGCTTAGCTGTAACAGCTTCCTGATCCACTTTTCAAGGAACTCATTCTTGAGCTGACATATTCTAGTGATGATACCTATGCTCAGGACCTCTAGAACCTAGTTTTAAAGTGGTAGATAACTTTAGCTCGGTTTCATTTTGACAGGCCTGTGAATTTCATACAATTCAACCCCATAAACTGGATGCATTGATTATTGCAAGGCCAAGCTGTCTCTGTAGAGTTACATTTTTTTTACTGTGCATCTCCACTGAAGATCAAGGCGTTTTTAAAAGAGAATATTCCTGGGGAGCTCTCAGTCCCATGGTGATATGAACAAGACTAGATACACGTCTCAAAGTTACAGCTCAAAGAGGCCTTCAAGTCACATAATTTATCACTGCACTCAGCTCACATCTTCAAATTTGCATTCAAAGCTATAAAGGCTAGGAACCACCTTTATTAATTTATTTTTCTTGTTACTTGTGCCATGGCAGAGGATCCAAGAACATGGAAAATACGTCTGTTTGGCTAGCAAGATCTATCTTGCCAGAGGCCAACTTAGATTTCCTAGGTACCCAAGCTGATCAAGTAGAAGACACCAGAATCAAAAATCATATACCAGAAAATGGATGATAGGTGTAAAGAAGGTGGCCTATTTTAGCACAATACCAAAGCAGAGCCAGTAGGGAAGGACAGAGTTAACCAAACCCACCTAGGACTGTCAAAAGAGAACCATGTGCAGTTGTGGATTAGCAGAAAGACTCGCAGTCTCAGCAGGTAAAAGGCTAAGGAAAGCTGGGTCAGAACAAATGTGGTCAATTAGGTAACAGAAAATGGCTCCTTGGCCTGAGTGTGGACAGGAAGAAACTTTAACTGAAAATGCCTTCTTTGGTTAGACAGACTAATTGGTGTTTAGAAACCAAGCTAAGGGAGCACTTTGGTTTCAGCTTAACACTGTCCCTGTGGGTAGCCCCACTTGTTTATTTTGCCTTGAACTTCCAACATCCCCTTTGCACAAATCATCTGGTCTACAAACTCTTGGGCACTGTCCTCTCTTCAACCACAGCTTTCCGGCTCCTTCACAAAGCTCCAGGCCTATTATATTTCAACCTGCTTGTTATAAAGCCTAACAAGCTCTTTCAATAGCTTCCTAACACTCGAGAGTTACTGAGCTTTTAATGCTTCCTCAGCCTTACTTAAAAGAGGCTGGTACTGGAAAACCTAATATATTCAATGTGACAAGGCTGGGTTTACAAATATACTTGTCTGGTTTCTATTGACATTTAAAAACAATGTTAGTGACAAAAATGTAATTATTCCTAAATTATGGAAACAAGGAGCCAGGCATACTGAATGAACTTTTTTTGAACCTCTATTCATTTCACTTCAGATTCTGGCAGAGCGTTCTGCTGGTTCCTGTTTTATCCTAACCAGTTTATCCATGTTCCAGACTTCATATGTTCTGTGGCTGTAAAGCTTGCCTGTGGAATTCACCCATTGCCACAGAATTGTGCTGGAGAAATCCAGCGCGGCTCTGAAAAATAACAGCATTTTTTTGTGCTGACATGTACAGATAAAATTGAGAATATGCTCTGAGCATATGCTGACATAGCTCACTCTCCATCGTGTTTCAGGCTGTCTCAAATTGCAATTCTGAAAGGTGTGAACTACCTCATCTATCTCAGTTGGGGTTGGAAGGATTTCCCTCTTCCAGTCTTTAGAGTCTGCTGATTTGCCCTGGGCCATGGAAATTCGTCACTTTTGCCATAGAATTCTGTTTTACTGCAGTCTAATGCTTTGTTTCCTTTCTCCTGACTTTGCTAAAATCCACCTACACAACTGCCTCTTCCTTTCTAATTGCAGTGGGCACAAATTGAAATAGAAGGAATTCCATTTAAATGCCCTTTTAAGAGAAAACTTCTACTGCAGGTAGGATTGGACACTGGCACAGGTTGCCTGGAGAGGATGTGGAGTCTCCATGACTGGAGAACACAGAACACAACTGGACAAGGTACCTGGGCAGAGCTGAGCACTGAGTATGCATTATTTCCAGTGATCTCTTTTCACCTCAGCTGTTTTGCAGTTGGCTGAATTTCTCCATGGAGGAAGATGTTTGCTGTATTTTAGCATTTGTTCTGCCTGCACTGTTCCACAGTCCTCTCCAGCAACTACCCAGGGACCTAAAGAGCCTATATACAGGTCAAGTCCACAGGTGTCAGTTTACCAATCCATACACTGCCCTACTGCAGCTGGAAAATGATACATCAGCAAAGCCCTAGAAAGAAATTTTCCTATCTAAATGGCAGGGTGCTAAGGAGTCATCAGAATTGCCTGGGTAGGAAGCAGAGAGATGAATACATGCCATCTCTCCAGCTGAATGAATTCACAGAGAGGAAAAAAAAGCTAAAGGAACAAAGATGAGTTTTGGTGCAAAAAGATTAGAGGACATTCACAGATGTAGAAGAGGTGATGTTTTGGCAAGGAATCTGAGTCAGTGAATTGTGTACATACCATGACCTCCACAAACAGCTGTGTTGACTGGATTAATTTCTGGTTCTTCCAACCTCCCAGTACAGCAAAGCAACATCGAGAGTTGTATAAAATAACAGAAGGCACTTCACTGCCCACTTTCAGCTGAACAATGCCCACTCTCAGTCCATTTATTCCACCACTGTTACATTTTGCCTTAACCTGAGGTGGGATTTTGCTTGGACAGATTTAGTTGTCTCAAATTTAAGTACTTAGTATCAGCTATTCATCCAGGCTCCCCTTAGAACAAATCAAAACAAGCCAATGTCTCAGAAAACCAAGATGTCACTTTCCAGAGTAAGTATGTGAGACAGGTGAAAGAAACAGAGGTTCAGAGAAGGTTGTTGTGCATCTCGGTTTCAGTGGACAACAACTTTTAGGTACCAAATACTGGTTCACGAGCCTCCTATGATGGGCACTCTCCTTGTCATTGTCACAACACCACAAACAAACAAACAAAGCATTCCAAGTTTAGTTAACTACCACAAGAAGTATTGTTAAGCTACTCCACAACAGTGGTCATCTGAAGTGGAAACAATGCAAACTAAAAAGCCTATTAGCAATTAAATATTTTAGTTCCTCTATGAGGAGCCCAAACAAATGTTCTGGTATCTCAGGTTGGCTGTCACTGGTAAAGTGACAGTAGAGGCTTGTTACCACATTTTCTGTCATTGTCTAAGAACCAGCAGGTAGGTATCAGAAAGTACTTTATAGTCACTATCAGGAACTTCACAATGGACCAAAGAAAATTCAATATATACTTCATTAACAACTGGAAATGAACCAGGGGTGGGAGTGGTGAAAATCAATCTTCTAAACCATTAAGAAATGAAAGCTACCTGTGAGATACCATGACAGAAAAAGTTTCAAAATTGAATGAAGCATGAAAATTTCTTGAAAGAGTAGGACACAGGTGGGAGTCAGAAATCTTTTTGCCTAATTTTGTCTCTGATGCACTGAAATGACTTTGGCAGATCTTTTATACCCTTTATGCCTCTGTATCCACATCTGTAATTCAGATCACAGCTAACCTGCTAACGTTTACCCCACAAGGACATAGAAAGGCTTGAAAGTTGAAATTCATGATGTGGCTTAGGAAACACGATTATTAAAAATATAAACACCTGGGAGATGATCAATAACAGCTCTGAACAGTATTTTAAAATCAGGAAAGGCAGTCTCAGGCAGAGGCTCAAACAGCTGGAACTGAAGAAATGTGTCCCCAGCTTACTTGCTTTATGGAGACTGGACCCTCTGTTCACTTCCAGAAGCACACACATCGGCTGCCGGCCATATTGTGGTATAAATCAGTGCCTAAGCACAAACCCAACAACAACAAAACCAAACTGCCCAGACCTCACACAGCTGTAACTTCTTGCACCTACACCACAAAGGTCCAATAATATCTTTCTTTGGCGGGAACAAGTGTCCTGAAAGTAACTAATCCATAGTTTAATGAACTGCAGAAGAAGCAAACTGCCCACAGACACTCAGATGACAGCACAGGTAGGAATTCAGCCTTACAGGATGCATTCTCATTGAGAGATTATGCACACTGAGCAAGCCACTCACTGAAGGTGATACCAGGAAATGCTGCAGGATTAATTTACATTCCTACCCCTCTTCAAATATCATCTGTATACGAAAAATAATGTGAAAAACAAGGTAATTGAGTTACCATAATGAAACACTGCAATGTGAAGTGATAGGTAACAGTGTCCTTAAACTAGACAGGAAGACTCATTTCCTTAAAGACTTGGTTCAAGTGCAAAGCTGTCAGTAGCATTAGTGTTAACTAATGACAGCATTTCATCCCCTTTACAACAGGCTGTTTTCACTATCTGTGAAAAGCTGATGTAGTTAAGCCATGGGAAACAGAAGAAAGTTACTGGAATCAGTGAGGGTGCATATGTTTCTGGGTTTCTAGGAAGGCCAAAGTATGAGCATTTCACAAATGTGTGGAAACTTTTGATAGTATTCCAGTTGAAACAAACTTGCAACAAACCCTGCAGAGAGGTTCATTCAACAGGATGAGCTAAGCAAGAAAACAGTCAGTTCTGGCTAGTTGCACGGATATTAGGAGCAGTTGTAAACTCAGTAAATAGCCCTGTTTTCTGGTTGTCAAAGAGCTGCTAAAGCAGATGTGAAATGCATCAAAAATAGGTCACAAACAGAAAACATGCAAGGGAATGCATCAATATGAGAGTGATCTGAAAATAAGTAATGCTGGAACATCTCGGTAGTGTTTATAACACTGAAGTGCACCCAGCTCAGAGCAGCACCCAGCAATAGGCTGCTTCACATGGTTCTTAAGACACGACCTTCCACAGACGGCACTGTGTGAATAAGGGTGCGGTACTGTCAGCAGCTGAAGCATCAGACAGAAGAAAAGGTACTGAATTGCACTCTGCATTCCTTTGAATTAGGTTTTCTGAGAGAGGCTTTCATTCCCATCTTTCTCCTCACCCCCTATCCCAAACTCCATAATTAACTCAGGTATCATAATGAGCCAACTGTGGAACTTGCCACACTTGCCACAAACAGATTATAAACTCACTTTGTCCAATAGGCAGCCCTCATGCAATAGTCATTCCTCCAGGGACTGGAATCATCGCCAGTCTGGTAATTACATTTCCCCCTTTTTTCCTTTCCCTTTTTGAAAGCCCATAGGACCCATTCCTTGTCCTTCCCTCATATGGAGATCCACTCAGATCTACTTCTAGGACTCTTGCAGTACTTAAAACACTTAAGTTCCCTTACTACCAGGTATATAAAGGAACAAGATTTAACTCTAAAGGGCTAAGTTAAGAAAGACAATGTACTTGGGCTATAACAGGACTAAACAAGGCACCTACATGTCCCATCATTTTCCCGGCGAGTCTCTGTGGCCTTCACAGCGCAGGTGTGGGATGATCTTTGGCCAAGTGCCTTCAACAAGCTGAGTCCAAGCACCATAGGCTGAAGCAGACTCTAATACTTCCCACAGTCTGCAGGCGAGGACAGATGCTCTCCTTTATCTGACTGCTTTTACTTCCATTACCATGGCAGGTTTTACCCCTCCAAAACCTAAAGACATTGTATAATAAGCATTAATACAGTAAGACTAATCAGACAAAAAACAAAATAAACAAACAAAACTAAGCTGTTGATATACTCCATACATTGTAAGGTCAATTCTTATGTTTAACTGGGAACACAGGTCTTAGGTAAGTATTCAGCAACTAAATCCCTTAAGTACCAATGGCTCTAAAACAGCATTTAACACAGAAACACTGAAGAGACTTCATGCTATTAATGTTTTAGACCAGCAACCAAGCTTCCAGAACTTGTCTTGTCTCCTTCAGAGGAAGGGAGGAGGAAAAAAAATCCTGCTCATATCCAACTTAAAAGAAACCCTTTGGGGCTTGCATTCAGTTGGAAGCCTTTGCTGAACCAAATGTTCATTTTAGCTTGGATTTCTTAGAGACCAGAAAGGGTGAAATGTGGTAGTTGACAACAAGGTTAAAACTGGTCAGATAAACATAAGAATCATTGTTATCAGTACTTATGAGACAATGCTCAAAGGTCCTTTTTTTTTTTTAAGCTAGTGAGCTTTTATTATTATCGCTCATCTAAGCAATAACTCAAAAGTAGTCATACTTCCTAAAGCTAGGAGTGTGAATCCTGGAGGCTGAAGCATGCTGCTGCACTCTGCTCTTTTGAAGAACAGTTTTCTAGAAAAGGAGCCTGCAGAGGGAGAACAGAAAGCTGTTACTTTCCTACAAGGACATAAAAGGATTGTTTCATTCTTTCAGAAGAAATTGGGCTACATACTTGTACTCAGTTCTTGGCCAGTTTGTTCCCTCCCCTCCTCATGGGGAAGCACATTAAACACATTTGGCCGCTGCTCTCCCAGTGCCGCAAGTGCTTTCATTCCAGCGGTGATGCGAGATTGTGAAGCAGCTTGGGTGGGTAGGGACAGGAGCAGATTTTAACTTTTGCTGACAAACTATTTAAGAACATACTTTCTGTCCCTACAGGTTGCAGTTCATGGGTAAGCTCTCACTTCCAAAAACAGAGCTATATGCATTTTTACCAAGCAAGTATCATGCAGACAAATCAGATGGTAACTATTTCAGAAAACTTGGCATAAGTTCCGTTTACGCAATGCTTTCCAAATGTTCCATATTTGCAGTATAAAGATAAAAACTCTGATCTTTGTAGTCTGAACTTGTCTACTGGGTTTACTTTTCCTTTTTGGTCTAAACAGAACTTTTATGTATATGACTTCTGATTTAATACTGCAAACCTAAATAAGTCCCAATGAAAGAACTGTCAGCTGTCAAGGTTTGTCTTAGAATTTGGGGCTTCTAACTCTTGAACTCTATTTTCTCAAGTTGCTTTGAGATGCACTTGGGCTGGACTGAAAATGAATCTGATGAATTTCTTCCCTGAATTTTTATTAACTTAGTGACAGAGAAATCCTTCCTTAAAGACAACTCATAAACTGTTTGTCATCAAATCCTGTTACAGTCAGGCACTGAATTACCTTTTGTGCTGTAATCTGTTGATAGAGTGTTTAAAGTGGTGCTTACCCCAAGATTTCCACTAGCTGCAGCATGTTTTGAAAATCTGAAATGGCTTACTTCAACTTGTCTGCAATAATCTGTGTTTGTCTAGTAGGAAGCATACGGAAGTGAATGATTAATTACACTCTTCCCAGTAATTCAGAAGTGTTGATGAATGCCAGGAAACATTGTAATGAGTACTGAAAAAACCCCAAAGGCAATACATTGGAAGCCTTATTGTTGCTTTCAATAGACACAAAATAATTAAGTCTGCTAATTAGATGTTACCTTTTAAAAAATAAATAACAATAGGTACATTTAATGCTGTCCATATTTTTGTGCAAAAATCCCAATCTGAGCATATCTGCAGCCAACAATTGTTCATCATCACAACCCAGCAGCTTAATCTCAAAATTAGCAATGTACATAGACATACAAACAATCAAATAATTTCTCTTCAGAAGATACCTTTCAGTCTGTCATTCCCTAAGCAGCTCTGTGCTTCAAGTGCATTCTGTGGTGAAACAAGCAGAAAATATTTCTGTTTCACTGTCATCTCAAACTAGGACATAATGTAAGATGCTTCATTCTGTTATGGAGTTCACATAATCTTTTGCACAGATCAGAGGGGAAAGTTGCACAGTCAGGAAAATAAAACATGCTACATAGTTCATTCAATTATTTGGAAAGCATTCTAAGCTGTTAATTATGTACACCAAGAATCTGTACAGGATTGGTAAATGTGAGGATTTTCTCTGAAACCACTCGAAGAGATTTTGTTGCTCTATTAACACTATTAATTTCAACACCATATTTTATATAATTAGTTAGCTTAATAATTGTACAAAGTCTCATATCTTTATTTAATCACATAATGCTTTACTGTGAGGGTGGTGAGGCACTGGAACAGGTTGCCCAAAGAAGCTGTGGATGTCCCATCCCCGGCAGTGTTCAAAGCCAGGCTGGATGGGGCTTTGAGCAAACCGGTCTAGTGAGAGGTGTCCTTGTCCACACCCCACAGCAGTGGGGCTGAAACAAGATTGTCCTTAAGGTTTCCTTCCAACATAAACCATTCTATGATCCAATGTGGTTTGCAGATTTCAATGAATTCGAACAGAGAGCTAACAGGAGAAGTGGCAAGTTGGAGCCTAAGAAACCATACACACACCCCTCCCATACATATGAATACCCTCATCTTTCTTATTCCTCTTGATTACTTACTATGATGTTGTGGCTGAGGAACACATTCAGGTAAAAAGTGAGCCTGACATTATCAGGAAACAATTTTCTTTGGGAACTATCCAGCATCCATTCCTTTTTGTTCTTTCATCCCCACTCTTCCCCTGCACAGCACTGTTGCTCTGAAGCAGCACTTTTAAGGGGCAAGTTCCAGCCTTTTTCCTTAAGTAAAAAAAAAAATAACCAAACCGACCAGCTGTAGTACCAGAATAAAATCCAAGGGTAGTAACAAGCCATTTCCCCATTGCAGTATCTATCCTTGGTAAAATAAGATACTGAACCCAAAGTAAAGCCCAAGGTGTAAGTAGTGAGAGAATTAACAGGCAGATGTGTCACTACTCTGAATATCTATAAAGACAAGAGATTTTTTTTTAAGCTGCTGAGGAAGATCAAGTGCTGTGCATGCTAGGTTATGCAGCAATATGCCACAGGAAAAAAAAATCATCCAAACATCTGGGAGGCTATGAACATCAAGGCAGGGCTTGGCATGTAGCAAAAGGACACGGTAAGCAAAATTCCCAGAAAGATGCATAGAGCCACTTCTGATCCGCCTTAGGGCAGGTACCTTAACTCTGTATATGAATCACCAGCCGTCCCAAAGAGCATCCCAGACACAGAGCACAGAGTAATCAGAGATGCTGCTGGTGCCCTCCTGGGCAGGACCAGCCCAGGCCTGATGGCAGAGGGATGGCAGAGGTGGCCAAAGCAGCACAAAATACCAGCAGGGGACCCAGAGAGAAAGCACAGTTATGGGCTGCGTGCATGTTCTGTGTGATCCCTCTCGTGCACATGGAGGCAACACGTGGCTGATTGCGTGGTTGCTTTGTGCTGCACCTGCTGCAGTGCTCTAACAGCCACAGAACTGGGGGGAAAATTCCCATTATACACTCAGAGGACAGACCAGAAAGCACATTTTTAATTGTCCTCCAGAAACACTTAACCCAGCCTAGGAGATGTTTATTGTCTTCCCACCCTCTCCGGCTTCAGCAACACCCTAGTGCCAATGTCCTTCCCTACTGCACATCTTGAAGAGTTCCACAGGGATCAAAAGGGGCTCTGCCTGAGCTGAAGCCCAGCTAGCAAACAAGGTCCAGCCTCCCACAGAGAATGAGCGTGCAGGGCTGCCAAGAGCAGGAGGAACCAGAAAGTGATGGATCATATATAGCTGTCAGTCTCCTCTTCTCACACTTTATAGACTTACACAGA
This sequence comes from Chaetops frenatus, assembly GCA_013400775.1. NCBI lineage: Eukaryota > Metazoa > Chordata > Aves > Passeriformes > Picathartidae > Chaetops > Chaetops frenatus. The sequence goes on from VZTR01024977.1 coordinate 1,192,775, forward strand.
CTGCTTGTTCTGCCCCAAAAGAGCAAAAGTCACTTGTCAGAGCACCCTGAAGTCCAGTTACAACCCAGTTAACGTCCCCACCACTACCCCTGTAAAACACAAGGTTGAACTTCAAGGCAGACACACCAACTTGACATCCAGAGTCCCTGAGTGAGGGAATTTAGTTCCCCTCACAGCACATGGATGCTTCTGCTTTGTGAGAGACATGATCAATGGAATCTCTAAGACGTATTCTGAACCGTCAGTATGGACAGCGGGGGAACAACCAGGAGCAACCCACTGGGACCCAAGGCTCACACTGCTTGCATGCGAAGTGAATTCCAGAGAAAGAAGCACATCAAAGTTACGTGGTGTTAAAACCTTTGCTATGAGAAATCTTCCTGAAACTTAGTAATGCAGGAAAAAGAAAAAATCAGAATGTCTTTTTTAACGTGCCAGAGACTAATTGAACAGCCTTGTCCAAGCCCTAAGCAATGCTTCATGGCATGTAGAGGACACTTTAATTTTATTAGATAGTTACTTGAAAACAGGTGATTGAAGAAGAGGTTTTACCTAGGGATAGAAGCTCAGCTGCTTTTTCCTCCAATACAAAACACTGCTGTAAGGATTCCAGCCCAGAAAAAAACCTATGCTACAATAATTGTAGAAATGCTCCCAGAGGTTTCATAAGTGCACGCTGCAGGCACTCAGAGTAGATGTGATCAGTGCATATTATGTCAGCAACTGCGTGATACTTACATTCGCTTCAGTGTGGCAAACTGTGGAACGTGTGACTAAATGGGAGGGAATACAGAGCCAGACAGGCTGAAAGGGTTAGGAAAACATTACTGAAACGTAAAAATACTTGTCTATTTAATCAAAGAAAGAACAAATGAGAGATGGTAATAGGTTTGCAAAGTGTAAAAAGTTGGGTTTTTAGACACTAAAAGATGGTACATGACCCTCTGTGCACATATTACCACTAACGCAATTTTCAGTAGGGAGGATTAAGTATTACGAGGAGAGCCTTTCCAGCTCTAGGTATAATTACACAGTAGAACCCAGGGGATCGTGGTTTCTTCCTCCTTGGAGGGTCTTAAGTTAGAAACTCATCTGTCAATAGATTTTAAGTGCAGATCCTGCCTAAAAGCTGGTGACGTACAGCTTGACCTCCTGAAGGGCACTCCAGGCTTGCCTTTCAGCCGCGCTTCGCATCTCGCAGACGTCAAACCGGCAATCACCGCCCGGCTCCTCACTGCCTCCATCCAGCGACCCGGCCTCTCGCGGGGCCCGGCGGCGGCGGCACCTCAGCCCCTGGGAGCCCGCGCGCCTGCCGGAACCCGCCCGTTCCGCTCGCGCCGCTGCGCTCCCTCTCCCCTCATTTGTCCCCCGTGTCCCCGGCCCGAGCGGCAGCGCACGGCCGGATCCCCGAGAGCAGCGGCGCGGGGAGGCCTCGGGGCCACCCACGAACAGGGGATGGCACACGGGGCGCTGCTCCCCGCTACCGTATCAAGGGCGTAGGGAGACGGTTAAAACAGCTTAAAAAACTACAAAACGGGGGGCGGGGGGGGACGACGGCGGGAGGAGGAGGCGAGAAATAAACCTTCATCTAGAATTATTCGCAGGACACTGCACTGGATGTGTGCCCGCTGCTGCGCCAGGAGCCCTCACGGCCCCCGAACCCCTCAGAGCCCCGGCCTGCGGCGCGCGGGACAGCTGTGGGTGGGCGGCGGGAGCTGCGCGCCCCCTGGCGGCCGCCACCCGCACCGGCAGGACCGCGCGCGAGACCTGCGGCGCGAAAGGACACGAGAACGGCCGCGAGACCTGCGCGCGACAACGCGACAAGGCACGCGCACCTGAGCGAGACCGGCCACGGGACGTGGCACGCGGCAGGGCGCGAGCTTCGGCCGCGCGACAGGGCACACGCACTTGCGCGAGACACGGCCACGTGACAGAGCACGCGCACATGCGCGAGACACAAGCACGTGACAGAGCACGTGCACGTGCGCGAGACACGGGCACGAGATACAGCCGCGCGACATGGCACGGCCACCCGCGCGAGACAGAGCACGCGCACCCGCGCGAGGCGCGCACGTGACAGGGCACGCGCAACAGCGCGAGACACAGGCACGTGACAGTGCACGCGCGCCCGCGCGAAGTACAGCGCGCGAGGCACCGGCCCGAGACCCAGGTACGCAACAGAGCGCGGGCCGGGCCGCTGGACAGACAGTGCAGGAGAGCGGGCGCGCGCTGTTGGCAGAAGCGCAGAGGCCGCGGTGGCACCGGACAGCGCCCAGCGGCCACAGCGCGGGACCCGCCCCGCGATAGGGCCCGCGCGGGGCCGAAGGGGCTGAGGCGGGGAAGCCGCAGTGACTCCCAGCGCAAACCAACCCCGACCGCCGGCAGCGGCACAAAGCCGGCGCGGCTCAAGGGCAAGCCCTGGCCCGGAGGAGAAGGTCAAAGAGTAAAAGATCCCGTGAAGCCCCCACTCCCAAAACCACGGCAGAGGTTAGAGCCAGCTCTGTGCCGAGTCCGAACCCCGACGAGAGCGAACAGGGGTGGTCAGAAGGAGGCGAAGCAGAACGGACTGTGAGGGCATAGAGACAAACCTGGCATGGCTTCAACTCCCTCCCAGAAAGGGGGAATTAATTTGTTTTTTAGGCTACGGCTGTAGCCCCAGCGGGATTTGCGCTGTCCTGAGCTCGTACTCCCGCTCCCAGTCACAGATGGGCACCGAACGTGACAGTAAGACACACCACAACGCACCCCTCCCCTGCCCATCCTTTCCCAGTGGGAGCTAAGAGCCCAGTTTCTCTTCCCCGCTCCCAGGCTCGTGGGAGCGTGATTTTCAAACCATATCCTGCTGCTGTAAACCTTTAATTTAACAAACTAAAATATTACAAGGTGTTATTATAATCTACAGGGACCTGTTGCTGTAAAGTGATTTTGACAATATCAAAACACAAGGAAAGCTCATATAGCAAAGTCAAAACCACGTAGTCAAAAATGAACATTTTAATCTGAAGCTTCAATTCTATTTTTAATTTATATCTTAACGATAATTGAAATTCAGCTTGGGCTCGTTTCTCATTTTCATTTAAAAGTTACACACATTTGAAAGCCGTCAGGTGCTTGCTTCTGCTCTAGAAATATTCTCACGTTTACCTGTGCTTTCTCCTCAGCAAAAATTAGCACCTGTTAGTTTGCCTTCTTTACTGAAGCCCTTCACGCTGGAGTGTGGGAGAGGGAAGGTTTCAGCAGGTTGGTGTTTCCCACACACAGCCCAAGGTCACATCGCACAGGGTCAGTGATGTTACAGCTCCCTGTTTTCCATTAAGGATTCCCATGGGGCTGGAGGCATGGGCCTACCAATACCATTTTAACATCATAATCATCATATCTGTGAGCAAGTACAGCTTCCCTGCAATTTAATTTACTGTTTAAACAAGCACAAACCTCCCAGAACGTCTGCCCTCCAATTACTCTGGAGGTGGTTCAGTGACACCAACTTCCTAAAAGAGATTCAAGGACAGCAAAGTAAAGCAATACAAGAAGTTCTACTGATTTCCAAATCCCAGCCACAGGAAGTCACTTAACTGAAGAAATAGTGACCTGTTATGAGCCCTGCATAGAGAGAAAGGAACACTCACACACCCAAAAAACCCCAAACACCAAACTCAAGTCTAAGTGACAGTGGGAACCCACAGATTTATTAACCAAAGTCCCACCAGTGTCAGTGTGACAGAGAAAAGCCAGAGCTATCTTGGCATCAAGTGCCCTACAGCATTCCTGAAGTTTTCCGTAAATGAGAAAATCGGTGTCAACTTCTTATAACTTAGAGACTTCAGCATTTTTTAACAGACCTGCTGATTCCTGCAGAGTAGATTGAAGTCCCATTACAAGAGTCTTTCTTTTATTTACATTAAGTATCTCCTTCAGAAATCATCCCAGGTCTCCAGAAGTCAATGTATCACCAGCTAAATACTTTCTGAGACACAAGTATATGCTTCATAGCCAGAAAACCTAGCACAACCAGGCAGGCAGCCAGAGTCTGTCTTAAGACTTTTTTTTGACTGGCATGACTTAACAGCATCCCTTTTATTTATTTATATGAGGTATCCTTGTGACAGAATGGGGAGTATATACTCAGAGATGTTAAGTATCTGTTCAGCTCTTCCTCATCATCTGTATCATGCTGGCACAGCGCCTTGCAGAAAGCACTGGAGCCTATCCCTTTGCATCCTTGGCTAGGAGTGCGTTGCAAGTCAGGGTAGAATGCACTGCCAGTGTTTTCCTGTGTTCCTCATAGGTGATGCTCAGGGGATGCCATACTGTGACCCTATAAACAAATCCTTGGGATGTCATGCACGATACTCATATACATTTGAATTAGTACATCAGTATTTATGGCTGTGTGGCTGAATATAAACGCAGAGAGATGTATATAGTACTTACCAAAGTACCTACCTGTGAGGAGAGCTATAAACAGATAAGACTGGAACAATTTAAAAGTTCACACACCTCTGAGGCTGCTCACTTAAGGACCGTGCTGTGAGAAGCAAATGCACAGACTGGAGTGCATACTCATCATTCTAACTGGAGTCCAGTCTGTGCTTCTACTCACTCCAGTGCCCTGGAGAATTCTTCATTCTCCTGCTTCACAGGCACCCACTGAAACTATTTGCAAACTTTCATGTGGCAAGGGACTGGGAGAGAAGGAAGGGACAGACAAACCAGGTTGTTCTGTGTTCTTCACAATACAGAACAGCAGCTGGTGGATTTTTTTTTCCCCACCCAGATTGAATAATTGCTGTGATGGAATTAAAATATGACTTCCTACACATGAAGCAAGCAAGTATGAGTTGGGAAGAGAGCACTGCAGAAAGATGAGAGCAGTAGAATGATGTGCAAGATTGTGGGAAATCTTTCTCGAACAAATGGAGAGAAAATCAGCCCAGAGGTGTGGGAACTCTGGAAGAAGCAAGCGTGTGGCAGGGAGAAACCCAGTTTCCCACTCTGCCATAACACCTCATAGTAGGGACACAAAAGCAACCAAGAAAAAAAAGCTATTCATCATGATGTGAAATTATGCTATACTAATTTTTCTCTTTAACTTTGTTTTCAGTTTTGTAATTAGCAGTTCATTGTATGCTCTGCTAGAATCACAGTGTTTCATTTTCAGCATGAACAGTGACTCAGGCAAGCAGCACCTCTGAATAACAGAGTGCCACAGACAAACTCTTGGGTGCTCAGGGGCACCAGGCTATACTCCCTGTCTCACTGATGGTGTCAAGTGTGCAGACACAGATAGGTTTTCCTCTGCTGGGTGTTATCCCACACCCTCTCCTCCTCCAGCCCTTGAGAAGGAATGACACAACTCCCAGGCTCCTGTCACCACAGACACCACCTGTCATCTAATTTTCAGGAAGCAAACAAAAGCTAACTTTGCCTTCCTCTGGATAAAGAATGAGGTGTGGCGCCCGTACACGCATTAAATACCTTGTTTAAAATCAGATCCTTTGCCACAAGAATATTTTTAAGGACATGTTTTGTCAGACAACACCACCAGATTGCTTCCTCTGTATCCTGGGAAACATTTGCCCCCAGTTTTCAGGCAAGCAGCCTGTCCCTCTGCTATCGGCCTGCTCCAAAGCTTCAAGATAGTTATAGAAAGAGAAAAAAGCCAAACAAAATCCAACACCTCTAAGTCTCCCACGCTGATTTTAGTATACATTATGCAAGCTGGTAGACTAGGCTTTTGTACCAGAGATTACCCAGGATCTGCAGTAGCACAGACAAGGATGTGCATGTGTTCTGCTGCCTATAAATAGGCTCTCCACTTAACAAAAACACAACCCAAACAGCCAGCTGTTAACAACTAGACCACAGAGTCTAGGCAGCAATTGCTGCTTGCTGAATAAATCTGTGCAACCTACTCATGCTTCAATTGGCAAATGATGTACAGATTAATGTTTGATGAGAGGTGATAATATTAACATGATCTCTGAAGAGGCAGGAGTGAAACATGCTAAGCATGAAAACAATCTTTGAACTGCTGCTCAGCAGGGCTGTGAGTGGGGCTTTCCAGAAGTGAGCATTTTTAACTCACAGCTTGCCACTGGCAGGTTTGACAAGAACTGGCAAAGAGAGGAAGGCCACCCCACACCTGGCCTGGCCAGAGGGGATTGTCTTTGGCTTGATGCTTACCTCTCTCACAGATTTCTTCAGTGATCAGTCACCCAGCTCTGTACTAGAGATTCAGCAGTACCCTGGAATAGCTACAGAAGTATTCCAAGGACGTATGTACTAAAGACAGGACGAGCCAAACTCTTCTCCTAGCCCTAGATACAGTCATTGCAGGGCAGACTCGGGTCAGGAGACAGGTACGTAGACAGAAGTTTACATTATGCTAAGCTCAGCTGGGTCTGACAGTTTTACAGGAACCAGCCCTCAAAGCTATACTGCCGGTACTCTGCATCAAAAGCAGGGTTTGATTGGGTCATGGGAGAGCCAGTGCTTCTGGAAAACACTTTCTCCTTATGCAGGCTACTTGCCAGCAGGCCAGAACCTTTGTGCCATTCCGTATCTTGTGTGTTCACCTAAGGCAGGACAGAGATTCACATGGCCAACCTGGTTTGATTTCCTAATTGAAAAAACCCCAGCCAAACAAAACACCATACCACCAAAAAACAAACAAACCAACAATAAAAACAAAACCAACCCCTTTGCTTCAGTAAAACATCCAAATCCTGTCTTAAGGCTGATTTTGATGATCCTTTGGTCCAAAAGGCTAAGCAAGATGACCCTCACACCACTGGGCTGGGCCCTGCCCGATACAGAACACAGCCCTTCTGCCAAGGCTGTGCCATGACAAACTGGTGATTGACAAACACGGACTTCATTTGAGTTCTGTGGCTGAGCTGGAGTTGAAGCTGCTGATTCATCTGGATTGTATCACCCATGCCAGAAATGTCTGCACCCCTGGCAGCATGTCTACTTTTAAGTGTTTGAACCAGCCACACAACAGAGGTCCCCTCATCACATGAAACAGCAGCCTGGACAACAGAATATCCATGTAAATAAAATACAGTATAACCATAGTAATGTCTTGCTCTTCGTTTTTCCTTCTTAATTTTTTTTGTGTAATTAGGGTGAGTAACAAGAAGGAAGACCATTACAGCTTAGTTATTTCACCCCTGAGATATTTTCCATTAAGTATGCCAATATGGATTCCAGATTCAGGCCAGGCTTAGACTGCAACAACCTCACAGACTTCAGAAGCAAGACTACACTTTAGGTAAGCAAAGCAGAATTATGCTGAGCATTTGGAGATAGCAGCTATTTCAGAAACCATCCAAAAAATTCATACACATCCAGAATGACCCAACAAAAAACTTAAAAATCCCTTAAACAGGCACTGCTGAATTTAGCCATGGTAAATCCAAATTACACCCTCTTCTTTCTCCACATTGCTTTCAGCCAGAGGTTACTGCTTCTGTAATAGGACTGGGAAAATACTGCTCTTTTATATAGTCTTCACAGGCATCTTATGACAAGAATATAAGGCTGTATGCAAGAATGTAAGGCTGTAAAGGATTACAGCAAACCCTGCCAGTTCTTACTTATCAGAGCTCTTAGAAAAAACTACTAAGGCCACACTTTGAAATTTATTTTAGCACTAATATTTTAAAGGCTGTCATAAAGTTTATGAAGGACAGAGTGCTTACTCTTTCACTACCCAGCATGGACACCCTTTCACTAAGGGCAAACTCTGTTGTAAAGGTTTGCATAAAACAACGAACTGCATTAAAAGCTTGAAATCCTTTTCAGAGGAAGCTAAATATAAGTCAGTATATCTTAGAAGAAAAGCACGGGGATAGGGGAAGTGATTGATGGTGGAAGGCCAGAGGGTACTTTTTACTTCTTTCTGGCTGTGCGGCTCTCGCCTGGGAACTGGTTTTGGCATCTAAAGATGCGTTTTCCAGAGTGCATATAAGATAGCCGTCAGGTCTAGAACAGGCCGAGTGTGAAATACCTTGAGAAGCTGACAGTGTATCAATAAGCCATACGTTCTCCTTTAATGGCCACAGTGGGAATCCCTTGTAAACAACAGGAGAATTTTTCATGGATATTTAAAGGCTGAACATTTACTTAATTTACTCTGAAGAGAAAAATTACTAGTACCATTATGTTGGTCATATGTTAAACTATGGACAGCACTGAAGATCTATGGTGACAGGTAATACAAACCAACTCACAGTCCCAAATGGTCTGAAATCCATTTGCAATATTCCTCTGCAATAATTCAAGTTCCAGAGCTCGAAACATGACTGAATTACTTTATGGATACTTTTCATTTTTATAAAGTGAATACAACTGAAAATCCTTGCTCACAAATGCACAACAAAACATGATTTCCACTCCTACTATGCATTGTTATAAACGCACCAGTACAAATTGCTAAAACATTCCCAGCAAGGCTTTTATAAAATTCGCAAAGGCTGGTTCTTCACAGGTCTTCAAACTGCATTGAAATCCTTAATTGTCAAATGTTTTTCTGTGTATATTTCAGTTCTGAAGAAAAACAGGTAAACAGAGTAAGATGCAGTTATGCTTTGCTTTTACAATAACTTTAGCACTTCTAATCAGGAAAATGGAGATCTTGGATGCTCTTGCCAAGTTTAAACAGTTCTACATTTTACATATCTATTCTCTGATAGCTGCTGAAATAAAGTTATTTAGTAACTAACTCACCAAATTCCACATGTTATCACCCTCAACAATAGCATTTTCTTGGGCACACCAACTCCTTTTTTACAATAATCAAGCTAGTCTGGAGTGAAGAAATACCCAAATGCACACTGGGAAAAGGCATAACAATTCCAACAAACATCAGCCACACCATGTTTCTAAAAAAATGAGCAATTGAAATACAGGAGGCAAGATTTCAACTGTGGGTTTGCATTTTGCTTTTTCCATTTACTGCAGAAACAAACTGTTCTGTTGCACTCACATGGCTCTTCACTGGTTACACTCACAACACCCAAAGCCATTTGCAGAGGGAAATCAGCAGAGCAGCTGTCAACAGAAGAGTAAATGTGATGGTTCTGGTGTCATCACCCAAGCAAAATGCTGACTTTGGAACTCCAGCAACCTGACAAGACTGTGTAAGCCCGCTGCAACCTTTTATTGTAAGGTTTCACATTAGGATTTCATCTCCAATTGATCACACATGTCAAAAAAGCGTGGGATTGTTGTTACCACTTAGGAATGCAGTATACATCTCATGCATACAGAGAGGGCAGTACCGGATCTAAGAATCTGTTCAATCTCCAGGAAAGGGATTTGAGCAGGAGTAAAGATGCCAGTCTCTTGCTGTCTCTTTACACAGGGGACGTTTTCCATCCTGACTACAGCTTCTACATCTCAGTGCCCACTCTTCTGGGCACCTAACAGAAACAGCCGAGGCTTTGCATTGTAATGTTTATTCTAAAGCTGGAATTTCAAGCATTTACAGTTACAGGGCTTTATGAGCTCTTCACCAATGAAATAATTTTTGTTGTTTTGTTTTAGACTGCTCCCCAGCACAACCTTGCTGGCTTCTTTGAAAAAAAGCATGAAGCTCTGTCTGTGCTCCTCTGGTGGTACTGGTTTGTCACTAGTCCTCACTTAGTAAATCAGCAAAGTCATCCAAGAAGTGATCTGGGGAAACAGCATCATCCTGTGCTCTCCTGTGCAATGCTGCAGCACACGACTAAAAATAGCTGCTGCCTTTCACTCCAGTGATGGAAGCTTCCTGAGAACAAGGCATTTCTGTACTCAGGGTACATGCACGATATGCAGCACACTGACACATCACCACTTGTCCATATGAAAAGTGAATATATTTGCAGTATTTCCCCAAACAGAAAGCTGTCCCAGCCACACAGCAAGTGTGTTACTAGTAAACATACTTCGGCCTCCGCCCCCCCAGGCTTGAGCAGTTGCATTTTAAGTCATGTTTTTTAAATTTTATTTCCACAACTGCCAAAGCAGTTCCATGTTTCTGCTAATCTTTTTTGAAATAGAAGAAAGTGAAAAATGTTTCGGGAGAAATTTTGGAACATCTTCAGATTATTTTTTTTAAAAAACATATTTTGTTTAAGTAGAAGCAAACAACAAGTTTTTGATCTCAGCTCTCACATACAAATCTGGACCATTACACATTTAGATGGAAAAATGGAATCAATCTATTTCTGAACAGAAGTGGCTCGGGGCAAGGATAGGCAAAGCATGAAGGCTGCTCATTCAGAAGAGGGCAGAAGCTGGAGGGATGTTCCTTGGCAAAGAGAAAGGACGTACTGAATCAAGGGATGGAAGAAGCGATCACAAAGGATTAAAATATGCATACAGGACCATGAACCAGTTACAGATAAAAGAGCCTGGGAGTCTGAAGGAATTTGCTGTTGAGCAGAGGCACAGAGCTGTGGCACAGCTTCCTTAGAAGCTATGAGAATTTTGCATTAAACATCTGCTAAAACGGTATTTGATCACTGCGCCAAAAGGACATCTCCGATGTGTTGCTCCCAGTAAGGACAGACTGCATTTGGCAAAGCAATAAGCCACTCTCTACCCCATGCGTCTACCAGACCCAGGAGATGAGGAGTGCTGGCTCCACCTCACTGCACAGCCAGTCTCCCAGCAGCACAGAAATGCCACCAGGAACAAGTAGCTCCTTACCTCACCACTTCTGCCTGCCAAGAAAGCATGAGAGCCCAGTGCTTTGCCTGTTCAAATTCCAGAAAAAGGTGTTTGAAGAGCTTTGCTCAGCACAGCCAGCATTCTGTGAACAGTGGCAGAGCTCTAATTAACTGCACAGACTTCATCTCAGCAAAATGTTTTAAAAGAAATTTTAAAAGTACATGAATACTCCCAGTTAATCCATAAGGCAAAGAGCTGAATCACAGACTCTGACAAGGCAGTCCCTGGAAAGCAGATAGGTATGTCATACACTCCATTTCTCATTCCAGGAGCATCCCAAGTCCAATGTGTAGCTGAAACGAAATGTAAGCTGAAAGTAGAATGCCAATTTCCAACACCCCTGAGGAAAGTTCAAATCTGAAGTCTAATTGACTTCACAAATCTCCTTCACCCCTAGTGTAGCAAAGTTACAAAGGGAGACTGACTTGACTGCGTGCCAGACATGTAGATTCTAAACAATGGCATTTCTCCTGAGCCCTTCCACAAATCCTGAACTGCATTCAGGACAAGCAAGGACATCTGCTTATCCAGGTTTCAGGGCTGTCCACCAAGCTGGGTCACTTTAGAGCCATGTGGTGTTCTCTTGGGACAGCACTTTCCCACGAGCAGAGCTGTTCTGTCCCACAAAAGGAGCTCAAGCATCACTTCACAACACAGCAAGGCTGATGCCTAGAATATTCCTGGTCCATTCCAGAAACTGCAAGTGCTTGGGATCACAGACCAATTTCATTCCCTTTAGAGTAACTTGCCCCTACCCAGAGTCCTATCCCAGTGATGAGCAGAATCTCAAGGTGAAGTACATCCACACCTCCTTCTCCATTAGCACGGTATCTCATGTAGCTTGTACCCAAATAGGAGAAATATTGCCAGGAGATCCTCTTGTTACATATTCTTCCAACCACATATGTGGGCACATCTGCAAGTTGGATAGAAAAGTGACTGAGAGCAGCCCTGCAGAGAAAGACTTGGGGGTAATGGTTGATGAAAAACTCACGTGAGTGCAGTGTGCCCTCATAGCCCAGAAATCCAATGGAATCCTGGGCTGTATCCAAAGCAGCATGGCCAGCAGGGTGAGGGAGGGGATTCAGCCCCTCTGCTCTGGTGAGACCCTACCCAGAGTGCTGCACCCAGCTCTGGGGTTCCCAAAATAAGAAGGACATGGAACTGTTGGAGCAAGTCCACAAAGTTGATACAAGGACTGCCCTGTGAAGGTGGGCTGAGAATGTTGGGGCTGTTCAGCATGGAGAAGAGAAGATTGTGTGGATACTTCATGGAAACCTTCCAGCATTTGAAGTGGGGCTACAGGGAAGCCAAAGAGGGACTCTATCAGGAACGGTAGTGATTGAACAAGGAGTAACAGGTACAAACTGAAAGAGGGGCAATTTAGGTTGGAGATTAGGAAGAAATTCTTTACTGTGAGGATGGTGAGACCCTAGAACACGTTACCCAGAGAAAGTGTGGATGCTCCAAACCTGGCAGTGTTCAAGGCCGGGCTGGATAAGGCCTTGGGCAACCTGGTCTAGTGGGAAGTGTCCCTGTCCATGGCAGGGGTATTTGGACTAAATGATCCTTAAGGTCCCTTTCAAACCTTAACATTCTATGATTCTAAGAGCATTCCCTATTCTGATAGGGCTTTGGTTTGCCTCTGTGTAGGGGTTTGCACTTCCAGATTCCTGTATTCCCTCAGGAAAGTGTATTTCAGCTTAGTAGCTTAGGAGGAAAAGCCTGACAATTTTTACTGTACCTTTGAGAACTTACTCATTGGCTTAAAATCTGATGTCAAACCTGGCGTCAAGTGTTCTAGGTCAAATAGTATGGGTCTGAAAAGGCCAACTCAGCCCAAACTGATGCAACACTTCTGACCTATTCCAAACCCACCCCGTTAATGTGCATTGAATATTTTTGGAGAACAGATGCCACCATGAGTTATTTCATACCTGCATGGTATGAAGTCAGCATGGACTCTTCAGTGGCAGAAACACAACCTTTCTCAGAAGACAGTGACATCCACCAATTCAAATAGGATCCCATTGAGACCAGCATACTCAAAGACATACTCAAAGGACTCATAGGCAATTTCAGCAAGATGGAAAGGGCCTGGTGTGTTCGGACTGAAAGCAAAAGGATCTAAAATAGCCATGAGGAGCTTTCATAGAGATCAACTTGAGAGAGGAGCAGGAATTTTTTGCTATTGCTTGGGAGGCAGGAAAAGAATAAAGAGAGAGTACATCAGACAAGCACCACCCTTCAGCTTTATCAAGTTTTTGTAGTTTGATAGGAAAGAAAAAGCTGTTATACCTCTCAGGCAAACTGTTTTGTAGAGAATTGGATGCAAAGGTGGGACACAACACAGAGGTTCTGAACACCATGAAGATCAGTTCTTCAAAATTTACAGTCAGATACCTGGGACTCCCACCTACACACACACAATTAGTACTTCACCATATTACAACTAAAATAATGAGAAGCCAACCTGAACACCCTTGTTCAAGACAGCACTGTGCAAAAGTGCCTTGAACATTACAGTAACATCACATCCCCTGCTCTCAACTAAGTAGCACAGTTCCTGACACTACTAGTAATTAGCAGAATTAACTTCTTCTTGCTGGGCAGGAAGGAAAAAGCAAGTTTTAACAAAAATTCCCATTCCCATTTGTCAGACTGCTTAAACTTTTCCATGTTCATGAGAAACTTGCAACTCCAAAGAGAACACTATAAGTACCCTGACTCCTAGTAGCAATTCAAGCAGGGTTTCAGTGCTATTCATTTGTATAGCATTCCGTCAGTCAGGGAAACTGAAACAATAACATATGTGAAACAGCTTGAATCCTGAGGATATGATCTATACAGAATTAGTTAACAGAATTTTTTTTTCTTTAAACCCACACACTCACCATAACATTCATTTAGTAAATCTGAATAAGAACTGCATTCAAGAGAACACAATCTGCATGTGAACATTCTGTGAAGAGAAAGAATGAATTCCATGAATCAATAATTTGGTTCAACTTTCTTGGTTCTGTTTACTATCTACACTATGTTTGATGAATCTTAACTTATTAATGTTGGACATCCTCTGTTTAAAATCTCTGTATAAGGATCTGACTGAGCACAGTCTGTGTTTACTTTGACTTCAAAGATAATTAAGAATCTGCAGAAGAGTTTTCCAGACTGAGCTGGACTTTATTAGCTCTGCTAATAAATAAGTTGAGAAAAAAAAAAATCTTTACATCATGTAAATTTGAGACAAGAGGCCCTTCATTCAGTATCTCTTATATTTTGCAAAACAATAGTTTTTACATAATTTTGGTATCATATGTAGTACTGTAGTTAACATTAGCATAATAATTATGACACGTGTGCTATTACCATTACAACGTTGGCGTGTTGATTTTTGGTATTGACAGAGCTGCCTGAAATATCTACTGTTTACAACATTTGTTCTAGCTAAAGAGATTTGGTAGCATTTGCTAATCAACTGCAACCACTTCCCACCCATAAAACTGATGCAAATAAGGGGAAAAAAAACAGCTAGAGGGATCCAAAGACATAAACACTTTTACTTAAAACTCTGTAAAGAGAAATCCCTCTCTCTCTCTCCGTATGGCTTTCTCTTGGCTCTTAATCATCTTTTCATTGGCTTCCAGCTGGCTGTCTCACTATCAAGACCGACTTGTTATGCCAAAGTCAGGCTCAGAAAGATGAGAGCTGCAGAGTGGCATGACTGGATGCAGCAGTTTTTACTAGGGGCAAGTCTAGCATAAAGGATTCATAGCAGGGTCACTTCCCTTGCCTCAGCAAAGCAGCCACTGCTGTGTTCCCAAAACACAGCAGCAGGTCTATGTTCACACTTTTTAGTAGCAGGAGCAAAGAACAACTACTACAATTGAAGCTACAGGGAAATTCTGCAGGCAGAAGTGTAATTACCTGAGTGGGAATTCTGGCAGAAAACCCAGACCTCTCTCTCTCCTTAAATAGAAACAAATACTGTGCAGTCACCATGGAGAGATTACGTACAGCATTTGGATGACATACAGCGCTGAAATACAACACACATACAAGAGAGCCAGCCAGGGAGCTGGTTTAGCAAAGCACAACCAAGTCAGGTCTCCACTGACTACAGCCACCATTTTAGCCATCACTCCAGTCTTACAAATATTAAGCTACCTGTCAAACATCACACTCTGCATTAAAGGTCAGCTCTGCAAGCTGTTTAGTCCATCTAGGAGTACCTAGAGCCTGACATGACATGAATGAGACAGAGATGGAAGCACTCACAAATGGATCTACCACCACCCAGGTAAGATTTTAAGTTGAGGACAGGAGAAAACCACAGGAAAAGAAACATCATATAGTGGCTGTGTGTGAAGGCCTATTTGGATTTAGCTAAGCAGCCAGTCAATGAAGTGCAGCAGTTCCTGTACAGTCTCTAGAGGCTTTGACTTCAGTTGCAAAAATTCTTAGTTTTGGTCCATGTCCACCACCTTTGGTTTCCAGTCACCCTATGCATCCAAGCCTACCTCCTCATCTCTCTCTCTATCCCTTCCTTCTGTCCATTCCACAAGCCAGATCATTTTTCACCTTCTGCCCCCCAACAGCCTCCAGACCCAATCCCAGCTGCAGTCCCCCTCTCGTGGGGTGGATCTTTCCCCTCCACTCCATCATCCATGTCTCCAGCAGACAGCTTCCTCCTTGGGGCTGTGACAGCACCCCAGGGGGAGTCACCAGAGCACAGGGAAAATGGGCATCCTTTTCCCTCTTCAAGCACAGTATGGGCTGCAGTCTTGCAGTCTTTTTTGGCTTCAAACTCCCCCCCCCCAAATGACTGCTTGTGCTCACTAGTTTTCAGGGCACTTCCTCTTTAGCCACCTAACTATTCAGCCCTGTTTTCAAAGAGAAATATGGCTACTCAGAGTCCCTGAAAAGCCCACCACCACTGTCTATTGTTTGAAGTCAGCAGGACTGTTACCAGACTAAAAATGTCAGAAATTTGCCTCTCCCTTTCAAATCAGCCAAGCTTTGCTTTGTTAATAACTGCAGTCAGCTTCCAAACCTTAGGAGAATGTTTTTATCTGCATATATGTCAGGGTGGTGATACTAAGTAGGAATTGTTCACTTAGCAGGACCAGCAAAGCCTTGCAGTGTACCAGAAACGCCATTCCATGGATAGTACTTTTCTCCCCTCTCTGTAGCAGCTCACTAATTTAGGTGCATAAATCAGAGACAGCTGATAAGGTCACAAATATCAGGATGTCCTGCCTCCCATTTAGTTTTCCCAAGCATCCTGCAAGCCATCAAACAACTTCAGATTTGGAACTTTTGAAAACAACTTTCCTCATTTTAAAACATTCATACGTTTCAATTTCCTCCACATACCACTAGTAATTATACAAACAGCTTTCTGATTTTATAGCGATTATTCCCCAGCGTGCACATCCCTGTCATCCCCGTGACTGGCTTTTAGTTTCATTCTCACAAGGCAAGGCACAGAGAGACCTGCACTTTCCTCCCCCCCCTTCCCACCATTACTGGCCTTCTCACAGCTCCTCCTTCTCTCCAGTTTCCATGTTGTGCTTCTCATAGGCTCCATTCCATGAGTTTTCTTAAAGGGAAATATCTTAATTTGTATTTATGAAAATCCACAATTTTTTCACATACCACACATCCTGGTGCCTTGACTGTACTGAAACTTGCTTATTTTTAATGTTACATATTAATGAAAAGCTGCTAAAATAAGAGAGAGGATTTTCTATAGTCAGTCAGCATCAGAGCAGTCTGTTCGTGAAAGCCTGTAGCTCTGATTGTTCAAAAACATACTGTTCACCATGTCAACTGAATCATGTGCGTCAGATATGAAAAGTTCAGGCTCTAAGTGCACAAATCCTGTGGAGATCCGAGAAAGTTCTTCGCCATAAATATTAATGAGGGCCAATTTCATGCCACTTGTTACATCCCATGTACTCTTAGTTCTTCAAACTATCACTTATCTTGTCTTTTATGTGCCAATAATCAATTTGTAAAGCATAAATCATAAAGCTTACCTAGTTTTTGATTATGCTACAGCCTATGATTTTGCATTTAATCAATTTTCTTACTTTGATAAGTGACATTATTTCCATTTTATCACCTTATCTGTGTTTAAAGGAACAAATAAAAATCACCTCTTTGAAAAGGATTAAAATTTCACCTATTATTTACTTAAAACTAAGTTTTAGAACTGCACCATCACAGTAAGCATTTAATCAGAATGCAAACAAGAAGCTCAACCTGTGCTTCCTGTTCTGCTCTACATCAAGCATCAATCACACTTCAGCATTACCACATGCAACCTGCAAACATCTGCCAAAGAGAGAAAACAGAACAGCAGCAGCAACAAAATACCCACACACCAAAAGGTTATTTGACTTGCATTCTGTGTGAATTCAGACTGAACACAAGAGTTAGGTCCCTGTTGCTCAGGAATGAAAAAAGAACAAGATGTCTTGGAAGACAGCTGTTTCTCAGGAGACAGCAGGTGCACATTGGAGAGTGCTTTGCAGCACCAGGATGCCGGCACAGGCAGGTACAGTCACACACGTGCTCCAAGCTCAGTAGAGGCATTCGCTAGACAGAACCTGGAAGCCCTACAGGAACCTTAAGGCAGTGCTTTGCACAGTCAGGCAGGGCACTCTGGGGCAGGGAAGATCACTTGAGGCTCCCTGCCATGCAAATGAGTTTATTCAGCTTTCCAACCAGACCAGCTGAGGGCTTGGACTGGAGACAAGAGGAACGCAAAACGCTGCCTGCAGCCAGCTGGCCAGAGTGATCGCTTCAGCTGGAGTCACACTGTCTCAGCAGTGGGGTTCATTGGATTCTGAAAGTCCACTGGCCTTACTATTTAAAAGAGATATAAGTCACATAAACATCTCCATTTCTCATATATACACAGAAAATATGACAAGTTTTAAAGAAACGTTGCCACTACAAGTCAGAGTAAGGTCAAAAAGTGACATTCATTTCTTACCAGGGTCTCAGGAAGTAAAAAAAAAAAAAAAATCTTTATTGTTCTTAACAATTACTTGAGCCTTAGCTCCCCTTCAAAAGGTTTTGAACCCTTATTTCATACAAAGACTCTGTTTCATGTAAATATTTGGGGGAAAAAAAATTCTATTTCTTCTAACTATAACTAGCTGATGATGTAAGCACAAGTGACCCAAGACATGATCTTCAACTGACAGCACTGACTTAACATTTCTCTGCTGTCTTTTATAACAACCTCTTGAAAGCATAAATGATGGCTGCTTTTTTCTTTTTTTAAATCTCCTACAGACATCTACTTCTAAGGATGTGAACAGACTCAAACAGTAATCAAGAAATTGTACAATGATCTCAAAGGATGCTTAAAACATTTTCCCTAGTCACAGCCTGTCCCTGTCTGCTGATGACATTTTCTCCCATTTAGAAGCTTGCCTTACTGCCTGGAATTCCAGATTTAGAACTGATCTTTTTCCATGGCTAATGGTGTTGAAGCATACTTAACAAATTCAAACAGACACTGAAATGTGTGTATTCTACATGACAGTATCTTGTTCATCCAACAGCTCAAGTTCCCACAGGAAGTTCACTAACACCCTGAATGCCCTATACAGACTTGGTACTGCCAGACCAGCATCCCAGCTCAACAGATGAAACTCCCTCTCAACTTCTGAGAGGAGTGTCTGGACAAGGACAATGATCTATGTATGCCAAGACATAAGAAGAAAGCTTTCTGTGGAGTTATTTATTGTAGTTACAGGCCCTGGCAACAATTAGACTCCATAGTGATAACAAATAACCAAGCTCTCAAGGAAGAGAATTTGGCATTCCTACTCCCTGGACTTGGCAGCAAGGAGCAGAGGGTCACAATTTCACCATGGGCTACAATATTTCTGTCCGGGCTGCAGTGGCACAGCTGCCTTCGGAGGGGCTACAGAACAACCAGGGCATCTTGGTTTCAGGGAGTTTATGCTTTCAAGAGCCAGGTGGTGACCACTTCCCCACAGACTCTGTCTGAAGTACATTAGGAGATGTCTTAGCACACGAGTGTGCCAGGAGGACACAGGCACACAGAAACATGATTTTGCTCATGTTAGGGGTAGCTCTGGCTCTATCAGGGAGCTCTTAAGGAGAAGGGCTATTACTCATTTAGCCTAATACAATCCTTCTGCTACAGGGGAAGCAGATTCACCATTTGGCCACATGCATGATCCGATTTCACAGTACCTGAAAAGTTGATTTTCTGTCTGTCCCACTTGCCTTATTAAAGATACCATTATAGGCACTTATCTACCACACCAGTGGAATTACAACACTGCAGCAAGGTGGATTTTGCCTCAAAAAGTTATTTTGAGGCAGGGGGCTTGTATATATGCAAATATTATATACGCAAGATATGTATGTGAAGCCACTTTGTGAAGCTTACAGAGCTGAGTTGGCTTAAGCCCAAACAAATACAAAGAGACAAGATTACATCTGGGCTCTAATGCTGCATTGTTTGGAAGTTCAGAGCTATTGTTTAGAAGGTGCACAGGTTAACACCTTACCAAGTGCTAATTTAAAACTCAGTTTCAAATTTCTAACCAATGTTCTGCACACAGAAGGTACTTAAAGTACTGAAACAATGCTCCAATAGAGTCAAATGGACAATGGACACATTTAAGCTTAAATTTATGCTTTGTTTTGAAAATGGAAAATGAAAAATGAATTTTGAAATGGTCCAGGAGACCTTCACTCACCATCCACCCATGACAGAACATAGATAAGGTTCTCAGGAATGCCTCTGTCTTCCCACTGCACTCTGGACCTCCCAATTCTATAGGACTACTCTAGATAGCCCCTTAGATGTTTAAAAGCCCGAGGAGCTTTTTACATTTGTTTCTTCATCTTGCTGTAGACTAGAAATTACAGCATTGACAGAACAGAGACAGACCCTCACAGGCTGGGGCAGCTTGACCAACAGGGACTTCAAAGGATGGAGCCAAACTTGAAGATGAGACAAGTGAGGAAATCTTCCCCAAGGAACCACCATAAAGATTTACTTCTTTTCAGATAACCAGCAATTCCCAAAGCACAGGTAAACAATAACTGAAGTTCATTACAGCTCCATGAACACAGACCTAGGAGGAAGTAATCTTGAAGATCTATTACTACAGCCAGCTTCCATACTCAGAATTGTTCATGCTATGACACCACACCGACTGAGCTCTTAGCACTGATCTAAAACCATGCCATAGTAGCACAGAGTAGCTGATGATTATGTTCTTCAGCATGACTCAACCCTCACTACCAGAACAGGAAGCAGGGTTGATACTTTTCTTGGCAGATGCCTGGAACAGACAAAGAGAGCAAACCCAGCCTTGTTGTCAGGGTTAGCCCTCTCTAACTGGGATTACAGTACTTTGGGAAGGGAGGTTGCCCACAGGAGGGCTCTCAGTCTGGTGTTACAATGAGACAGTTTTTACTGCAGTCAATACAGTGCCCTGACAATCAGCAGGTAGAGAAAGTAAATAAATACCCTGTTATTTCTTTATGTTTGCAACCAGAAGTTGCAAGGCCAGTTATAATATGAAAAAAAAATATATAAAAACTCCAGAAATCATCATGACAACAAGCAAAGGTGTGCAAAGAATTTTTTTTTCTTTCAAATGTAAGTGAGCACTTAAACCCAAATTTTTCTATAATCTTAGGATACCATTGCAGTCAGAGCTGCTAATGGAAAAAAGCAGCACAAGTTTTTGGTTTATTTAAACCCCCTAATTTCAAAGTTTAACTCTTGTATTTTTCAAGTGCTGTGAACATCTTACATTTCACAAACATACTAAATGGAATATCTACAGTGGTTGTTTACTCTTTATAATAAACAAGACTTGTAATAAAGTATTTCAAATAGAACACAAAAAGAGTAATTAGTGGTGTTTGCTATTCGTTAAAGAGGACGTAAGTCCCAATACCACAGAAGGATGTGATGGAAACACTTCATTTCATATCGAACAAAATTATTTGCTTGCTCTGAAATGGTTTCATTTAATTTTAAGCTCCTTTTCCTCCCACTTCCTAAAGAATAACTTCACAGGAAATTTCCAAACAGAAAGTTTTAAAATCATGCTTCAATTCTTTTTCAAGACCAAAAAAAGACATACCATACCAAGATACTTCAACTACATTTTTCTCCTGAATGGATTAGTAAAACCAAAAAAATTCACATCACTTGTCAGCATTGCCCACTCATCTTGCTTTTATTTTTTGCCAGGATGTGTTTTGCTGTATACTGGCTTCTGACATTTCTGGCATGTTCTGACTGACAGCTGAACCCCAGTGCTTTTCGGGTAACTGGTTCGGTTATTTTAGGAGCAGTACGGAGTCAGCTACAGGGTGGTAGGTGTTCTGTAGTTTTGTTTTACAACTGAAAAATAAGACAACGTTGTCATACTCACTCTGCTTATGAAGACTGGCAGATGTCAAATATCTGTGATTTTGATTTGGTCCAAGAATTTTTCATAGAAGAGCTCTCACTTCTGCCAGTAGAGATTGGGCAGATGGTAGAATTGTCAGCTGAGGGCTGCAAAACCCAACGGGTCTTGGCCTCAAAGTTGCTCGTTGTTTATTCATGTCTAATACGTGGAAACTAAACAGACACTCAAAAGAGTTATCAAATAACTTTTTAGTCCTAATGCTGTCTATAAATGTATAGTTGTTGAAATGCTTACAATCAGATTCAAACGTAGAATTGCTATTACAAAGAAAATCACATACCACAAAAACATATGAAAGTTCGGGTTTATTTAACAGACGGACATAGTGATCTTTATAATATGGGTCATTAGTAGGCTTGTAAATACCATCATGGCCTGGCCTTCCCCAGCCAGGTCACAGAACCCTTAAGAATTCAAGCTATCAAGAGCTCCTATGGACCCTCTTTGGGAACATGCTCAAAAATTGGCTTCACAGGTCTTCAGCATAAGCTTCCATGTTTTCCTGAATGTGCCCCTCTGGATGTAACTGGACTAGGCACCTGCACCATTCTTCAAGCCACTAAAAAGCAAGTGTCCATTTTCTTTGCATTCTGAACGGTAACTTGATGTTTATTTTGGCTTCTGAACTCAAGTTTTTTATTTTGTTGTCAAGCACTGTGTTAAGGATCAGATGCCTCTTCTAAATAGGCTTTTGAGTACACATTTCAGGAAGGAGAAGGTCTGCAGGTAATCTGTAAGAAGTTTCACACATTTATGGAATTGTTCAAAGCATGATCCCACCACTGCTTGAACACAGGAGTAATTCAAGCTTAAACCAAGGAGGATTCTGAGTAGCATTATCATTTGAGGGAAGCCATTCACACATCTCTAACCTCAGCCACTTACATTATTGAAAAATCAAACACAAGCTTGCATATTCGGTAATAAGAAGGACTAAACAAGCAAGGGCTGCTTTCCAGTCTGGGCACTGGTGCTGCTTAACACATTTCCTATTGCCAGCACTTTGGAAAATGGAGCTAGAGGGTCTCCAAGTACAGCATCTCTATAGCCTTTACTTACTTCCTCCAGACAGATTTTTTAAGTATCCAAGAGGATTGGCCCCTCTGTGGCTAAATTTAGGTAACGTACTGCAGGCAGGTTTTTTTATTTTTTTCCCTTCATAACACAGGCGAGTGTCTGCTCTTTTTTTCCTATTGTATTAAAAAGCTGTCTGGTATTAAATTACACAGATTCTTTTATTGACAGAAACTCAGTCTTTGCTATTTCTCCTTAGAGAATTTCTATTCTCCCAACAGGCAGAAGGCACTTTTTTTTAGTCTTAAAATGAGTACAGCTTTTAAAATGAAAGTAATATTTTTCTCTAACAAAGCCAACTTTTCCAAGTGATACTTTACATTTGAGCTGGGCCCACTGCTGAGTAGCCTACAAGTGAAAACATAAATCTGTCACCAGCTGTTAACTATTAGCTCTCTCTTAGCAGCAATAGAGAACTCAGCCTGTGCTACCTTCCGTGAGAATAACTTATTCCATTAAAACTCAAATCCAGTAGATTTCCTATGAATAGACAGATTAAGTGCATCAAACACAGATGCAGTAGAAAATATCCAGAATATCCAGACATATTGCAAATTACAACATGCAGCTCTGGATTTTGCTCATTAACACACAGGTAAATTCACATCTGAAATTTTGGAACTGACCAGGAATAAGCATGAAGTTTCAGTCCTAGCACTAGCTTCAATGAAGAAATGAACCCATGGCCCTCACAACCCTATAAAAGATGAGTACAACCAGGTTTGAGATTATTTTTACAGTAATATTGGAGAGAAAGAGAACCTCACTAGAGCTTTCCTGTAAAAATCTGCATCCCTTAAGCCTTGGCAACATTACCCATCTTCTCCAGGTGTCCTGTGAAACAGCTACATTAGAAATGTTTGGTCTTCCCACCATCCCTTACTTTATCCTGAACAAAGGAACTTAAAGCAGTACAGGCTAGGATGTCTTGTTGCACTTGTTTCTAAGCATTACTGCTCTAAAGGAGCAGTACCTTTGAGAGCGACGTTTTATGGATCTAGCATAACAAAGTCTAGGAGGAGCCATACACACCATGGGATAAAGAAGCCTCTACAATTTTCACAGTATCTATTTCTATCTAGCAGAGATAGAGCTTTCACCTAAGACATGGATATCTAGGCTTTTTTCCATTATTATTTCCATTATTTAGCACCCACTGGAAGTTGGGGGCGAGGGGAAACTCTTTTACCCTTTATTACTTCAAAGACATTGAATATCTCAAGTTGAAAGGGACTAATAAAAATCATTGAGTCCAACTTCCTGCTTTTTGCAGGACTACCAAAAACTGGACCACATGACTAAGTGCCATTCAGATGCTTCTTGAACTCTGACAGGCCTGGTGCCATGACCACTTCCCTGGGGTGCCTGTTCCAATGCCTGACCACCCTCTCTTCTTCTTTTGCCTAAAGTATCATAGCTGATGTCAAACGTGGAAATGTTTAATTCTCACCCCTGAGGAGTTACATTAAACTCTTTGATAAACGCCCCTTCTCCCAGGAAGTGGCAGGAGTTTAATTACAGGCAGAACAGGACGCTCTAGTTGGTTAGTGCACCACCAGCTGTAGGATGTCATCTATCAGGTACCTTTTTTCCAAGTCTACTTTTAAAGGCACTCCTACATGTGCAAGTTTTTAGAGGGTAAGCAAAAGCACCAAAAGCTGTCATTTCAAATGGAACAGTCTGTGGGAATTTTATCTCCTTATCATGAGTTATCATTTACAAGGAATGTGCTCAGGTTATTTTAGTGTTTCTATTGCTGTTAGCTTTCAGTGTGGGTTCATTGAAGCTATGAGGGCTCTTGATCTCCAAAACTGTTTCACTCAAAGACGAGTTCTTTTCTTAGCTTGTATAGACACAGAACAATCTGGAAAGCAACATGCTTGCTGAATACTCTGCTTTGTTTAGACATATTGGGAAGAATTTTCCAACCATCTCTTTCTATGCAGTCCACAGTTTGTCTTGGGTAAGGAATAACATGGTCAGTATGCAACACCTTTGTGCTTTGGGCTTTCACTGGAATGGTCTTTGTCATGAAATAGAAGAGTTTCTTTTTTTTTCTTTTGAAAAAAAACCCTTTTGATTCATTTTTATGATGACTGAACATTGCTTTGTTCAGACTTTTTGTGTCATCTGCATTCAGAATGTCTCCTTTGTATATCAGTTTTCTTCCTACTGATTCATGCTCCACCTTCATCTCACTTCATGAGTCATCTTCTATACTATTTGCAGCGCTTCACACTTCTGGCAGTGAGGCCTGACTTCTAGAGTTATTTACGGCAATAAAAGGCTGAGGAGCAGATAACTCAGGAAACTTGTAACTTGATAGTGATTACCTCAACCCTAGGTCCTCGGTGTGGGTTTAACACTGCTAAACCTCACATAGAAAAAGGCAGAATTCAGCCTCTTGGCTAATCACATAATCACCACATCTTTCAGGACTAATTGCTGTCCTTGGCAGCAGGGCTGTAGGATTGGGCCGCTGATTTTTATGCGGCAGAGACGGGTATTAGGATTATGAAGCTTTAACCAAAACTATTCTTAAATCCCCCAGCTAGGCTAGAACAAAAAATCAGTTTGCGAATGAGGAAGTGGGTGATTTTACAGTGAAGGACATGAAGCCTTCTGCTGAAGCATAGAAACAGGTCATCTAATTCTGCTGTGTATTTTTCCACTGTTTCCTTTATCACCCAAAACCTCCTACCTTTTTAAACATCAAGCTAAGGCACAGAGTTTATGTGCAACCTACTACCAAAACCTGATTAACTGCAGTACAGTGGGTCTTACATTCATCTCACAGACATTGCAAATCCAGGTGTTTTTTTTTTGCTGAAAGCCTGGAAGATTAAAAATATTTACAAGAGAGGAAACTTCTGGAGCAGTCTTTTTTTGTTCCTATAGCAAAAGATTCATAGTGCATGGACACCAGAACAAATTGACTGAATTCAGTGATAACTGGAGTAACCTTCTGATCACATTTGGGTAGAAAGACAGAAAGAACTGCTGCATGTTTTTGACACATACCTACTTCCATCCCTCATTACAGAGCATTGTGCATTTTGTTGTTTTGTTCTAGGTTAGGGAGGAGAACTGAACAAAACGCCACAACACAGCACATCATTTTTTTCCCCCCAGAAACTGGAAACCACAAGGAAACAGACTGAGAAGGACTGCCTGGGTTTTGAAAGTCAAGGAGGTACAAACACCCTCAGCCCTCACCTTTAAATGGTGAGCCAGGGGTGCTGCTGAAGAAAATAACTGCAGTAGAGACCAAAACAATTACAATGAGGATACTGTCACTGAGTCTTGGCAACTTGCAGCTGCATCAATGAATCAATCTGGATCTGTCTGGCAAATATGAAGAACTCCTCTGTTCCCTGCAAATGTCTTTTTTGAGGGCATAAGTAAATGATTTATCGCAAGGCACAGCTGGGTCTTGCTGCTACCTATCTCACCTGGGAAAAGGTATCTAATCTGTGTGTAACAACACGCTAATTAGAAGAACCAAGTGAGAAGAACTAGGAAGAGGCAAATTAGTAACAAGCCAGTCACTAAATTCAAGCACATACACATTATCATGATTCTATCAAATTTAACTTACTATTATTATATTATTAAATTTGTCTAACTTCTTTAATGGCTGCATGAAAAGTTTCCCTTTCCCTAGGGATCAGGAGGTTGAAAACACATTGTATGCACACAGGAAGACAGAAAAGCAGGAGCACACAGGGAAAAAGCTGTGACCAGCAGGGATTTGGGGCAGTAGAAAAACATGGTGGTACCCTAAGAATTCTAACTCACTGTGCCGAGACTGGCAGAGAGGTGAGACCTTCAGACAATAAAGTAACAACAGGCCCCAAGAACATCTATTTGACAAGCACTGAGCATATGAGGGAAAGACAGAACAAGTACCAAAATTATAATTGAGAAAACAACTAATGGGCTGAGATATACAAAGCACAGGTGAGTTGGAAGGAGATGACTGTTTCTGTTCCAGAGTTGTGTGTCTGGGCAGTCTCTTGACTTTAGAATCCACTATGCCCTACCTCCAATGGGCATAAAACATTTTCTATAGCCAGCTCTTCCAAAAAACAAGTAAAGCAATTGTGCCATTTGCAGTCTCCCTGCTATCAGCCCTGTCACCACCTCCTGGCCCATGCTCACTTCCATTTGGGCCACTGGCTCTGCCCACTTCCCTTCCTCACAAATCCCACACCATGCTCACCTCTGCCCCTAGCCTAGCTTTTTCCTTTCTTACCTTCAGCTACAGGTGACACATTCTTCCTTTCCACTTCCCCAGCCAAGGAAATCCATCTGCAGCACAGGACTACTCTTCTCAAATCACAGGCCAAGCACTGCAGAACAGATTAAAAGGTAGACCCTATTTTTACAGCTTTGTAGCAGTTCTCCTATCATTCTCAGGAATAAAAAAAGCTTTCCTGCTTTCTCCTCTCTTGACAGACTTGTACTAAATCACTAAGGGGAGGAGCAAGAGATCATCTCGTTTCCTAAGCAGCTGGGATCCCACCTGAGAAGCTGAGAAAGGCAGCCCATTAGACAGAGCCTAGTCTTTCAGCTCACCTCCAGGCCTGGTCCAGTTGGCATGTTTTGCAAAAAAATTACATTAGCAATAGAGGAGAAAACCTGAAAATCACCCTGTGTTGTCTGGAAAGAACAATGGAGAAACAGGAAAATTAGAAAAAAACCCTTAGAAAATAGATAAATTTTACCCAGCTTGTTCAAAATTTTCCAACAACCTGACAAATAGGAGAAGTAAGATACCTGAGGGTACATTCTCACTGCACAGTTAACCCAAGCTGTTCCTTGAATTTTGTTTCTTAGGTACATTTAGCTAAGGCTACCTGGCCAGGTGTGGAATAAAAGCTGTTGTATGCATATACATACATCCATACAGACTATTCCACTGAGTTAGGGTAATTTGCCTGCCCTGACAATGAAGTTACTCTAGTGCTAATAATCTCCCAGAGTCTTGCCATAGCTCCAGAAGGACAAATGATTGTCTGTTTGTAGCTAATTCCATTTCTTCTATTATTTCCTGGGCAAGAATTTTAGCTCCCTGCAGCACATAAACCCCTGATGATACAGAGAGAAAAGGTAAGGTGCCTTTTTGTAACTGGACCACTCGTGTGGTTCTGCCTGGCTCATCTGTGTGTCACACGTGATTGTTAATCTCTCAAATCAACTATGCAGCAAAGATACCCTGAAAAAAGCAACAAGAAGCAAGAAGGCTTTGCAAGTGTAGGACTAATAGTAGATAAACTTCCTAGAATAAAGAATTTGAGAATTTGAGATTAAGCTGAGGCATGGTGTAGTTCAACTGGTGGGCTAAGAAGTGATGCCGTCTAGCTCGTCAGCTTTACTTGGGGAGGGCACAGGTCTGTTTCAGAAGTGAAACACTCAATTCTTCCTCCTGTGCACATCCAAGAACTTAAGCCCAGAGAAGGTAACTTCTCCACATGCATCTAATGGGGCAGGGTGGGTGTTACAGGCAGGTAGCCTAGTACATGCTTTGTGAAGGGGTTGTTGTGTTGTCTGCCTGACCCCATTAGACCAGGGGGAGTAGCATTCTGAGTCTTTCTAGGATTCTTTTTGGAAGAGGCTGAACACAAGAAGCAGTGGAAGACAGTCTCAGGGGGAAAAAAAAGCATGGATTTCTCCTTTTACAATCTTCACAACAACTTTAATTATTGCCTCTATTAGAAGGTTCTGCTGAAGCCCACAGTTTCAGGTTTTTTAACACAGTAAGTTTCTGAGCCTCTTCCTGCAATAGAAGATACAAACTCTTGGCTGGGCACACAGTTTAAATATTTTCTGGATCTGGAAATCATTTTAAAATAAAGACCAAATGTCTCTGTTGAGTAAACTAATTTCTGTGTTATTAATAAGAGAAGCAGTTACAGCCTGCCTTATTGAATTGGGTATTTAACTGAACACTGATCTAACTCCCACTGAAAACCATCCATGTCTTTCCATTCCTTTCAGTGGATGTTGGACTTGTCTCTTGATGCTTAAGAGGATAGCTAAGAAGGGAGAACTAAGTTACATTTCTGAGCAAAGAAACAGCTTACTGTTTTGACTTAGTTCAAAGGAACAGTACATTGTGAAAATTCCTGTGTATAAAATTACACTGAGATGTAGCTGACAAGTGCAGGGCTCCTAGCCATGGCTAGCTGCACAAAAAAAGAAAAAAAAAAANACAGCAAATAGGTGCCAGGTGTCTGCTTTTAAAATGCCTTCAAGTATTAAATTTTCTCCTGTTTGACTGCTGGGTCTCTTACCAAAACCCTCAGGGCACAGTGCAACAGCTCCCACAACTAAGTACCATGGGCTTGTGTCACAGTCACATCTGCATTACTCCCTGTCCCTTGACAGGTTGAAAAGGCACCAGCTAAGAAATAGAAGCCCACAACACCATAGCAACTGTGGAAGAAGAGAGCACTGGTCCTCCTGTTAGTGGCAATCTCTGCGTGGAGAGAGACACAAATCTGGGCAAGGGTGACTTGAGCAAAGATGCCTTTTCTCCCATGCCAGCGCTGAGAAGGAGGGGAGGCAGAAGCAGCTCAGTAGGTCAGCCCAGACAGGGTTTGCCCTCCTTTGAAACAACCATCGTGGACCTGTTTCCATAGGAGTAATTTGTGTGAATTTAATCCCTTGATCTTTACCAGAGGGCAGCCAACTTTCTGAGACTGAACTCAAACTGGCTGAGCAACCAGGGGAACAGAGTCGGAGCTACAGATATTTGAGTGCACCAGCATCACTGGTGCTCAGCTTAGGTGCAGGCCAGAGGATTCTAACCCCTGCTGTTTGGGGACAACCCCTTTAAACCCCTCTCTAAACCACGGATGCCCTGTCAGAAGCAGCGAACCCTTACCTCAGGTAATGTGTGTGGGGAGGCCTTTTGGAGCCTCCTGCTTGCATGATGAAGAAATGGTCGGTGCACGATGCTGTAACACGTAGTCAAGCTCCTCTGAGCACAGGGTTGAGTGCAGCTTGCTGCTCCTGCCCTGGGGTTTTCCCTGGAATTCGAGCACAAAGCGCCCCCGGCAGGGGTCACCCTGCCCCGCGGAACTCTCTCCCGGCGCCGCTCCCTGCCCCAGCACTGCCACTGGGAAGGTCAGGTGTTTATTCCTGCCTTTTTTTTTTCCTCCCCCCCGAGTTTCTGAACAGGAAGGGAGAATATTCCGTGCATGCTGTATTTATGCCGCCGTCCCTTTTAAGTCAGTTTCCTAAGATACCCAGCTAAAAGAAAGATGCAAATAACTATTCGTTCATGCTGTCACCAGGAAGAAAAACGGGAGAAAAAACAGAGTTCCAAGAATACAGACAGACAAGTTCAAGGGAAGTAAAATTATGTATGTACTATCAGTTTGCTTTTTCTCTTACTCCAGAGGCAACTCTGCCACAGGAAGCAATGCCAGCCATCCCCATCAGAGCTTTATCCTACAAGAGTCACCTCTATCGAAGGGAGATGTTCTGTGTGATGCTGAAATGAAGAGTTTAAAGGAAGAGAAAGAAATACTCAAAATAATCCATGGGTTAGGGGCCGGCTTTGCTTTTGCAGGGGTTTGCATCTGTCTAAAGGAAAGGCAATAGCTGGGATCCTGTTCTAGTGGGAGCATGCAGGGTCAGGCCCCTCTGCCTGAGGCTGACACTCGTGTTCGTCCATCGAGCTCATTCCTGGGCAGGTGAGAGTGCTGCTGGAAGTCCCTGGGGGGTATGGTCAGAGGTCCCCCCTTCATGAGTCTGTGTTTCTTCTCCCTCATATTGATTTTGTCTCTTTCCCTTCCCCTGCTCCTTTTGTTCATCGGTTCCTCTGATACTGTTCCTTATGACCCAGTTTGCCTTCTCTCCAGCACGCAGAGGAGTTACTAGGCTTTTTCCTGTCGTTGCTGCAGTGCAGTTCTTTATGCACTGAAGAAGAATGATCCATTTAAAATATAGGTCCTTGCTGCTGGACCATCAAAATCCTCCCATTTCAAAACAATGTCTAAACACCTGGGACGAACGTTTTTCTCACAAAAAGCAAGACACAGCTGACCATTATCCCTACATCTCCAGGCAGACACAAAATACACACCTAGACCAAATTCTTAAATAAGCCCCTAATATTCGATAGACAGGAGTAGCTGGCAGAAACTGAGATGTCTCCAATTTTGAGCTATTTGAACTGAACACCGAATGCTTTTATGTTGCGTAAGTCTCTGTTTTATAAACAGCCTGTAGTGCTGAGACAGTGTGCTGCAGCAGCTCTCGGGAGCTCTCTCTCATGAAGCTGCATGGTTTCCTAAATTGCTCTGTTCTCTTCTCTTTTAGTACTATCCAGAATGATGAAACTAAATTTGTTCCTTAGAGCTTTGCATTAGTTGCCTGCCTCTGTCAGTGCACTTCAGACCAAGCCAAAATACTGAATGGTCGGGGCACAATTGTGCTACACAATGCGATGCTTTGGCATGAGTTCAAGGAACTTCATGCCAGAGAGGGTCAGTAAATAATATCATGACTTACTATATATACAGAACTTTACATTTAATTACAGACTGTAGTACTACTAACGGTACAGAAGGCTTGTAAATGAAAAAAATGAACCAAGAGCCTTCAACTTCCCTTTGTTTTTCAATGTTAACTTTACACTTCAAAACAACTCATCCTCTTTTCAACTTCTGTCAGAAGTGCTGGTTTCCTTTGAGGAGCCAAAAGTTCTTATTTCAGGCAGCACATCAAGAGAAGCCATGTTTTCCCAGCACAGAGTCAGTAAGAACTGACAAGAGACTTCAGTGACTGTAGAAGCAACAACTGAAAATATCCCATTGGTGTAGGACTCACGGGTCTTAATGTGCAGGGGAAGGTTTGGGAGCAGCAGGCATAGGGAAAGGGCAGGATTAATGAGGGATGGCTGGATACCAGGGTGCTTTGGGATAGAAAAGTCGCTCCCAGAATGGCAATAACAAAAATATTTCCCTCCGCCTTTTGAAAAACAAAGGAAAGCAAAACAAAACACAAAGTTTTAATAAAACAAAGAGGCAACTTTACTTTACAAAGTAAAGCCAGTTTCAGTCACACACAGCAGGAACTCAATTTAGCACAGTGAATTCCCTCTCTTTTACTGTTGACTTGCAGATTAGGAAGGCACAGGATAAAAAAAGCCTGTCAGGGGTATTAACGGAGCTCTCCTGCAAAGATACCACACATAAGCTCTGGTCACAGCTTCTCCTTACCATGAAGCAGCCAGCTCTGGAGATGTGTTTCCAGCTGATTGACACTATCTCAGAGAGCGTGAGGACAGAGACAGGCTAGAATGTTCTACCCTAGTGTGTGACCCCTGTGTGCCCTCACTCACAGCTACCTCATTAACCCTTCTGCTTGGGATTTAATTCTGTGGAGTGATTTGTTCTGAAATAGAGACCTGACTAATATATAAATAGCAGAATAAACTTGCCCATTATCATCACTTTTACACTCCCTTTATATTCAGTTTTCTCTTGTTCCCTCTGTGTTTTGTGTTTAACAGGCCATCTTTTCTTTTTAATATTGGAACATCTCTGGCAGGTGCTAGATTTGTTCTTCCTCTCTCACAGTTTTGAATTGTTTTGTTTTGGAGGAAAGTGGGGAAAGAAAATGAATAAGGTAAACAAATTCAGAAAAATATGTGCAAAGACAGCAGTGGGAAAATTCTCTCTCCTTCACATGAGCGCATGTAGTGTGCTGTGGCAATACATAGTGACTGGCTACTATAGTATGCTGATATGACTGCTTCCATCATTTTCATTCTGTTTATATTCTGGAAGATACTAAAGCCAGCTAGTGATATGGAAGGTAATGGTTCCTGGTGATGGCATCTCTGAGAGCTGCTTAGACTAGAATCACACTTAAAAATCAAATGAGTAAGATCCTGCTGCAGAAAGTCCTGTTGGCACTAAAAACTTCCTTCTGAAGTGGCACTCTCCCTTAGTTGTGAGAGCCATTGCCTTTCCTGTTATACTCCCTGGATGCCTAGAGCTAAAAACATGAGCTATTAGGGTTGGAATTACTGAGCCAAAGGTCTCAGCCTGGGACTACAAGGGATCACAATCCTCAGTAACACACCCAGTGTGTTACACTGTGACTTCCACTACAGTGGGAAATTAAACATGCCTGGGGTCAAGCGGCAGGGGATGCCAACATATATCTTATTAAATTATCTGGATCCAGAGTATCCTCTGAATTGGGCCTGGGAGCTGTTAGGACACTGCTAGCTGGCCAGTGTAAGAACTGCCAGAGGCTGTTCTGACAATTGAATTCATGACAAGTTTGTTTATCCTCAGAAATCTTCCTTGATACTTAAATTACTAGAGTGGGGGCAACCTGTCTGAAACAATGTTTCCCTCACATTTCTGACCAGCGAATTATTCCTTCTTCTATCCTCTATATTATGTGCCTTTGACTATACTACCAAAATACTTAAAATTATCCCATTATCTAATACTTACCTGATAGAAACAAGCTACTTTAGTTAATAGTCATATTAAATATGAAACTCATTGACCTGTACCCGGTCTGCTTGTCACAAATCCCGTGTTCTTATCACCAGCTCTAGCAATTGATAAGTCTCATGCTTTACCATATTCCTTTACCTGTAAAGGAATGTCCTGGAAGATCACCACTTTGCAATGGCAGTTCAACCCTTCTTTGAGAATACTTGCTGGCTGACAGGCAAATGGGGGGGGGAGATAGGGGGAAAGAGGCCACTAAAGAGAATGTTTTCTGATGGATAGCCCTCATGAGCTAGGAAGTCAGTGGACTACAAGCACTCTCCAGCAACCAAGCTGCTTTCAGGCATATCCAAATCAGCCTTCAAAAGAAAAAGATATTTCACGATCCTGTAGGATACTGAAAACAAGCACTAGATGGAGCAGTGGGTAAACTTCTGGACTCTCTCTCTACTTGTATTCAATCCGTGAAGTTACCAGATAGCCCTCTTGGAATCTGAGCTGCCAAGCTGATGCCAGGTCAGTAGTTTGTGCAGACAGAAGTGTGCCTTGGGTAGGGCTGAAACACTGGGCCGTACTACATGGCTCTTTGGATTCTGTACAATTAACATTCATGTACAACTGTTGGCCACATTCTTAGATATATTCTTAGATGTTTGTACATTATTCTTTGTCTAACAGTTTTGATTAATATAATTCTTCTGAAGATTTTCACTAAGGATCTGTAAGTCCACAGTGTCCCACTTATCATTTGACTGCTGAAGACTTCAGTCAACAAAATCAAAACCAGACCTTTCTTTTTAATTATGGATAGTGCATTGTGCCTTGTCTGCCTTACAAAAATATCACAGCTTTTTCATAGCTGAGAGTCCACAAAGACTGTGGTCTTCCTTGGTGTTTGAATATTCCCAATATAGGGTGTCACTAAACATTAGAAAACTCAAAATATATATGAAGGGAGAAATTTTCACAAGGCATCTGGTCTGGGTTTCAGGAATTTTTCCAGTTGGAGAAAAAGCTATCTTGTTGGAGAGGAAAAAGCATATTGTTGGAAACAGCTCATGAATCTTAGGGTAAACTTGGAGGGAGAGGTGAGTGCTGAAGTGGATAGCTTTTAAGCATTTGGGAATTCCAGTGTGGACTTCAGGTTTCTTTAAGGAACAGAAAAGGAGAGGGAATATTTCCACTTCTTCTCTTGACAAAAACAATCTTTGTAATGTCAGCCAACAGCTAGTGCTGAGCTTATCACTGCCTCCACTCTGCCCTGCTCTCCCATCTCAGTAACCTGTTCTGGCTTCTGAAACTCACACCCTTTGGAACTGATTGAATAATGGACTTTTCACGTCAGGCTCTGCATCAAATAAGAGAAAAAAAATCCTATGGGTTGCATATGGAGTTATTCAATCTAGCTTCAAGACCCTACATTTGAAAATTCATTGTAAAAATGAAAGAGTCACTTCTAAAATGAAAAATTAAAGTGAATTGTTTGTAAAATAACTATTATTTTATGGCCTTACACCTCCTTGGTTTTTTCCCTCTGGACTGTTTATCAAAACCTGCCTTAGCTTGCCAATTTCATGGCAAATGACTTCATTTTCCCAGAAACTGTGAATGTCCCTCACCAGATTACTAAGAAAATAACAGTAGAGTATATGTTTGCATGAGAGCTATTTGAAGAATTATTCATTTCAGCAGTTAGTCATAAACCTTTATACAAACATTTATATCACCAGAAATCTGATGACAACCCCAAATTCTTCTCCTAATTCTTTCCCCCTCTCTTCGTTTTTCTAATTTGTTTCCTAAATGAATCCAATGAATTGCCCAGAATTCTTCCATCTGACTTTATGCCTAGGATATGCTCCAAGGAGGCAGGAACAGCTTACAGCTTGGTTAGAAGGACTCAAAAATAAGTTTAATTTACTCATGTAAACCTGGCATTTAGTTGAACTCAGGTGCTGACAGGCTAATGGTTGTTGTTTAGCTGCAAAACCAATTTATTTTACATTTTAAGATGCAATGTAACATCATGCTACACCTCTCAATGGCCCCAGTAGCACCTCTCAGGAGAGGCATCAGTGACTTTCGCTGCAAGGGAGAGCCATGCCCAGCCCACACAAACATATAAATATTGCTTTGTTCACCTTGTGCCACTTCAGTCACCAGTAACAAGAATTGATGCCCAGACAGCAAAGAGTGGTGAAACAGCTCATTGTCATCTCCTCCAGCACAGGGACCACAGGCAGTCACTGAGGAGAACAGACGACTTGAGACAGGAGATTGCCTGCTTTATCTGTGCCTGAAGCCGGTCCTGATTCAAGGTGTGATGGCAGAACATGTCAACATGTGACAGCACCCTGATTTTCAAAGTGTACGCAAGATGTCAGCATTAAAGCTGAAAATAAGCAAAGGAATGCTAAATCCCACCTTAAAATCCTGCTCCAGAGAAATGCAAAAAGACACTATTAACCTGAGCCAAAAGCACTTGGTATTGGAAGGAAAACCTAAGCAAGAGTGGCCAAATTGACAGAAAAAGACCTCAAGTTAGGCAAATATGAATGACAATATTGATCAAGAACAAGAACATCACGGTCACATAATCGGGAAAAGTAGTTTGCACATGGCAATATCTGCTGGCAGTATTGCTGTGAATAATTACTCTGAGGTTCAGTCTAGTAATGATTATCACTGAGACCATTTTAAAGAAGAAAAGAGTATAGGATGTTAGCAGAGAAGACTTTTGTTTGTTACTTTATTAATAATGATTTGTATAATGCCTTATTAGTCATCATTTTCATTTGTGTACAGGCTTTCATTACAAAAGTCACTCTACAGAGAAACCTAACTGATTCTATGGAGAGAACCACACTGATTTTGAGGACATGCACAATAAATATTACATCACTTTCATGTGCTTTCCTGTTGGCTACACAGGAGACAAATTCTCTTTCTATGATACACTCTCTCTGCAAAACTGTAGACCTAGATGTAAAGAGGACTATGCTAAAACACTGACACCATGCTAAAACACCATACTCTGCATTTGCCTAAAATATACACATTATTGCAGTATGTTCCTATTTCAAATGACAGTTGCTTTGAATTATAAGGTACTTTAACTAAAGATTTTACCATTTATAAACATTTCTTGAACTTGAAAGCCATGCAGTTATTCCACTTAATGGGATAATGAAAAGTAGAAGCAAAACCAGGCTACCTGCACTTTTTGGCATCCTATGTAGCACTGTCATGAAAGTCATGCTGTGGCAAGGGGAACAGCTCAAGCGCATCACCAAGCTCTGAAACAAGCTTTGCCATTATGTAGAAGTTCCCATGAAGCCCCAGTGACTGATAAATTATTGAATGTGAATTGCTTGAAAATGCAGTATTTCCAATAATTCCTTTGCAAAAGACTGAATTTTTGTTCACTACTAGATGTCTCAAGAAATAATAAAGCACAAAATCCCTATGTAACAGCAGATTAAAGAGAATGAAGAGAGAGTAAAATATTACTGAAAAATAAAATTAAGGATAATCTTGTATTAAGTGTCTGGATTCAGTCTCCATGCAGAAAGAAAATCCTACAAGAAGTACCTATAGATTCGTCTTCTGGTAGCATGAAATGTCACTGGTTTCCCTACATTGTCATTATGACCCTCTGCGCAGTGGAGTCAAAATTATTTGGCTCGTTGCTGTGAACTCTCTGTTCTGTTATTGTCAGGAAACAGCACTCCTTTTCTGCCAAAAATCTGGGATGTGTGCAAAGGCAGAAGACTTGAGCCTTGCCCTTTCCCCCTTGCCCACTACCCCTTCCCTCTTCCTTTCCCCTTCCTCTCCCTTCTCCTTCCCTTTCCCTCTCCTTTCCTTTCTGTGCTTTGCTTGGGACAGCAAAACAGCTGTTTTATTAGTGTGATCCTGGAGAACTTGGATTGAAGGTCTCTCAATTTATACCCAGTATACATACATATAGTATATGTGTATTTGTATACACAGCATTTCATATCAGCCAGTTTCACATGATTACGGGCCTTCGTTTTCTTGCTGGTAGAGTATATCTTTTATTTAATAAGAGGAGCATAGGTATTGCTGCTTTTCCTGGATGCCTCTTGGGAACTTTCCTTGACATCTAAAGCCTCTTTTT
The DNA here is from genome assembly GCA_013400775.1 of Chaetops frenatus. Lineage (NCBI taxonomy): Eukaryota > Metazoa > Chordata > Aves > Passeriformes > Picathartidae > Chaetops > Chaetops frenatus. The sequence goes on from VZTR01024977.1 coordinate 1,229,683, forward strand.
GGCAACCACTTTGTTCTCTAACAACAGCAGGCTGGGAGCTGTGATAGATCCCATTTAGTCTTTTGAGAAACAACTAAATTCTGTGACTTAACTTGTCTTCTTTTACCATCTAAGGAGTATTGGCAGGCTGCAACCATTTTCCTCTGTTAGCCCTTGAAATGATTCTTCATGCTTTTGTCACATAATTAAAATTAGATTATTGCAACTCCCTGCTGGCTGGCCTTAGAGCTTTGTAAACACTCCAGCTGGCCCCTAGGTTCACAGTGAAAGGGATGCTCTAAGCATATTCTTTCTTTGTCCTCTCTTCTCTCATCTGTGTTGAAATCACTGCACTTGCTAACTGCCAGCAGAATGTATTGGGTTATTGCTTTCTAAGGGCAGTGAACATAATGTTAGAGACATTATGTGCCAAAATCTCTCTCAAGCTTTGCTTGAAAGAGCCTGGATGCAAGAGCTTTCAATCTATTTTCTCTTTGTTGGTGAGGTCTCTTTTTGCTGAAAAGAAGGGAAAGAAGGGGGAGGGAGTGGAGGAGCTCAGGCTCTCCTAACACAGCACTCAAACAGAAAATGCATACAGCTACACGATTTCAAAAGCAGGGGCTGACTTTCATTGACCAGTGTGTAAATACCATGGCCATTATGCAGTTGCTTCTTCTCCTCTGACAAAATGACTCTCTTCCACCCCAAAAGATGAAAGCCATTTTGAAATAACAGCGCTCCCCCTACAGCCAGGCTTTCCGAGTTCAGTAGGCAGCTTTCCTGGCTGACTTCTTTTTATGTCACATTTGCTTATGGACCGTTACTCCCACATTCGCATCCAGCCAGTTCCGACTTATAAATCTCGCATGGAACATCGCAACCGTGTGAGATTTGCCTGGTGAGCTTGTAGGGATTATCATATTAAAGTTCTCAAGGGTCTGAATGACTAATTGTTAATGAGAGAGAACAATGCAGGGATAATGGTGCTTTAAAAGTAAATAACACTAATGGCATAGTTTGTGTTTGGATGTGATTGCTCATCTTGCTGTCACATGCAGAGATTATCTCTTAGTGTCCTCTGGTTTTATGGGCCCATAACCTCAGCTCTATAATCAGATAGTCAGTAAGCACTTATTCTGCTGAAGGAGAATTATAGTGGTGAAGAAGCACAAACAGGCAGTAAAACTGGCTGTATTGAACTCTCCAAAACTATCAGAGCCTCACCACTGAAGCCAAGAGTACATTTGATTGGGTTGAGTTTTTACACAGTCTTGGCCAGTCAGTGTTACGAAAGGTTGACCGTGGCTGCAGAACCACAGGGGTAATACTGTAGAATATGAATAGTCCCCTTATTTGTGCTTCACCTTATCTCTCATATTAATGATTTATGTTCCAGCATGGTCACCTCTGTGCCCAGTCACTACTTGTGTGTTATCTATTCCTTTGGACACCAAGATTTAGTCATGCAGTGCTGTTACTAGCCAGGGGCTTGATTTTAAATCCCTTGGACACATTTCCAGAACGACTCCCCCATCCAGCTGAAAGCATAAGCACTGCGGGTCTTTGGCAGCTCTGCAAATCAAGACTGCAGCTCCTAGAAGAAGTCTGAAAACTGTTGATTCTTACACTCAGCTTCCTGCCACAGTGCAGTTTGTGACTGCTGGCAGCCACAACATAACATAAGCTCCGTTTCTTTTCTCCCCTGTCTCGTTGGGGCTTTTGCTAACATAAATACATTACCACGGGTGAGCAAGTGCACAACGCCATGGCTAATGCAGAGAACATCCTCTCCTATGACAGAGATGGCATTTGCCATGCTCTGCTGCCTTCCCAGTGCAAACATCTCCGCTGGGGACCTCACCACTGCAGTGCTGGCATGCCACTGCCTTTGAACAGGGACGGTGCCAACCTCCCAGACAGCCGTAAGCATGCGAAGCCAAGACACCATGTATCAGGGCCTGTGCATGTGTCAAGGACAGGTTTCCCAGCCTGAAATGTCAAAGCAACTGTTTTTTCCCTCAGGAGGTGCCTTTGTCTCTATGGAGAAGAAAATGTATTATCACAAGTGTTGCCTTTGAGCTCAGAGCTGGATAAAAACCAAACAGACACTGAATCCAGCAGAATTTCAGCATCCCCCTCTTCAGAAACATTCACATCCTCTGACAACTTTTTTCTTCCAACAACCAGTCTGCTTCCAAAAGGAGAGAGCTGAATACTGACCAACACACTCCTTGCTTCCAGACTTTACATGACAACTGCTTGGAAAGCAACACTTAAAGTTTGTTCTATTGAGGACTACTCTCAAGTCTAGTGCCCTTGTTAGCCAAATTGGGACTCCACTTCTCATGAGCCTGTGTCCCCAAATATTGGCATTGATAAATGGCCTCTAACTGGGCTCTTCATTTTGCTCCTAACATTACAGACTCCACACAGAGACACAAGCCCTGGTTTCAGACCTGGGGGCTTGCAGAGGGCTGTGCAGTGATCCTGTTGCTACCGAGTCCCAAAGGCATGAAGAGGGTAACTGATTCCAACATGCTGGCAAGCCAGCTAGGACCCCTGCTCCTGACCTCACACCAGCTTCCTTCTGTGTGCCAGCTGCTGACTCTGACTGTTTCGGTCACTGCTGTGAGCCAAAGGAGCCAGGACCCACAGGGTATTCCACTCTTAAAACATCTTGCAATGCTGCAGAAGTGCGGGCGTGTGGAGTACAACAGACAGTTAAGCAGAAGATGGATACTTCATCACTTGACCAAAACGGGCAAGCAGAAAATCTCCAGTTGCCTTTCACAAGTCATTTCATATTATTTCTCCTGTGTTGCTCTGACGTTCTTCTGTTTCAAAGAGAGTAAGGGTGGCATGGAGTTTTGTTTCTTTCTTTATTTTGAATTAGCACCTCTGGGCAGTGACCCAATCAAAGCCTCATCTCCCTAACAGAAGCCTGTCTGACCATAACTTGCATGTTCCAGTTTCCATTCACTGGCAAAGACTATCTGTTGTCCAAGTATTTTTACTCTGTCATAATCAAAATACAAATTGTAGCTTAACTTAAAATAGACATGTCACAAACACTTGACATGACCTGCATACCTGTCAACAAGTGATAATCAAATTTCCTTGCCATACTAAAGTTGGGCAGAAGACATTTATTAAAAAAAAAATAACCCAACCTGTCTGTTTTCCATATCATATTGAATTTCTGAGACACAATGGAAGTTTTTCTTTTATGCAAAGGAGTCTAAAAGGAGTACAAGCAGTTAAAGGGATGAAGCTGGGACAAGAGTACAACTTCTCTTTGAAACAGCCTACATGCAGCACTACTGAAACTTAAAGAGCAGAGGTGGAATTATTTCTCTGCTTTTTCCATTTATTGATTATGTAAATACAGTTTCCCTTGTATAAATATTTAGCTTCTCCATTTCTCTCTGCAAATCAAACAGCACAGCAGGGCTAGAAAAGCAGGGAACGGGAACACAATTGTAAAATTGGCATTACGGTGTATTTGTGAAAGTTTAGAGCACAAATTGTAGTGCATTTTTAATGAAGGTAAAACCTAAGCTGACACTGTCCCTTACAAAAATTATTGGGAAAAAAATGACAGTGCCAAAAGGAAACTTCTTATAGAGAAGTTTCTTTTAAAAAAAATGCAGTAATAACATGGCAATATTTAGCAGAAAAAGATAAGGATGTAAGGAAAGAGAAATTATTCCAGCTCCTTTCTGCATAAACTTCCTCTGGAAGTGTTTGCCAGAAACAAAAAGCACACCCCAGGAATACAAACAAATAGGCCTGTATAGTACATGGTTAAAATTATCAATGTCTCACTAACTTGTGATACAGACTAAGCAGGGCATTAAAAAATCCGAAAGAGCACAGCTTCTTCTATTCCTGAGGAGACTGAAAGGGTACACTGACATAACAGTTTCCAACAGCTGTGATAACAGCCTGCACAGGGTCATGCTGGAGCTGATGGACAACAGCCCCTTGCACACAGAGCACTGGAGCCGTGCTCGTGGAGCTGCCTGTTGCCAGGCTCAACTCTGGGTACCTTGTACAGTGTATCACAGACTAATCCTTCGGTGCTTGTCTGAGTCCTCCTCCCCGAGGGTTCTCTCCATCTCCTTTTCTGGTTTTGCCAAGGCAGAGGAATGCCTGTCCCTGCCTCCTTTACTTGATTTTGCCTGTTTCAGCTTCTGACGCAAAATGGCCCTTCCTCACACAGAGGTGTTGGGAGACACATAGGAGAGGGCTTTTCCTTTCCACACTAATTGCATGGATTTGGGATGTAAAAGTTCCAAACCTCTGCTAAATACAGCACCAGAACAAAAGCATCTCTTTGTCATTACATCGCCGCTCTAAGACAGGAACTTACTGGGTTAAAATCTGAGATACTTCTTATTTATTTGAACAATCTCCCACTAAGTTCAATGCAAGTGTACTGAGAGGAAACTACAGTGGGGACTGCTGAACAGAAAAGTTCACAATTATCAACTAATTATGCCAGGATAATACTGCTGTGGGAGACACTGTTGCCCTTGATCCCATGAGAGAGGAGGACCAGGACACAGCAAGTTTTGGCACTGCTTGCTAGTCTTAACCCCAGCTCTGGGAAGACTGCTGTTCTTCCCTGAATAGCCACTCCATGGAAGAGGACCACAGTAACACATCCCAGAATATTTCAGCAGGGTAAAATGGAGGGCAAGCTGCCCACAAACAACGCATGGTAAGTAAGGAAAGAAGATACCAGGCCTCCCTAGCTGATGAATATTCACAGGAATAAATGTCACAGGAAAAGACCTTTCTCCTGTCCAGCAGCACAGCTTCAAGAGGGACATTTGCAGCTCAGGTGGTGCCATGGGAGGTCTTCAGATACAGTCTCAGGATGTCTTGAGTGTTTCCTGTGGATTCACAGAGCAGGTGAAAGAGTGAATTCTGAAGATCTTGTCCTTTCTTTATATGTAGCCTGAGGGACCTGGAGTCTGAATCTTCATTAAGTGTAAAAAAATTGCAAAGACCATGTAATTTCTGGGGGGAGGAAGTGTGACTGGCACCCCAGGGAAGCTGAGGAGCATTAAAATTAAAAACCAAATCTGACTTTTTTTGCAAAGATGCCACCTGGATTCTGACAAAAACAGATTTGCAATGCAAATTTGCATATTTTAGGAAAGTCTGAGTGCAGAAGGCTAGAAAGGTGTCAAATGTCTGATACAAACTAGGTTCTGAAAATATATGAAAGGGGTATGGATAATGATGTCAGAGGCGTTAACCAGTTTTCTGATTATTTGTCTTTGCAGATGGCAATTTGTGTCAGTGTAATTTCTAAGCTGCTTCTGGAATTCTCCCTTTCTGTTTCTCCAGGTTCAGCTGTCCCTTGCAATCCTTTTGCTCTGGATTACATTGCTAATGCCCCCTGATGTACCAAATGGGGAGAGAACCAGTTGCATATGCCTTGCTTTACTGGAGGGAATAAAACCTCTGAAAAGCAGCAGGAATTGTAAATTTTTAACCTTTTCCTCTTTCCTCTTTCTCACACAAACTGACTGTGATTGCACTTGAAAGGCAGAATTAACACCTGAGACAATACAGAATCAAAGGATGTGGAATTCATATTCTAAGCAAACAATGAAGAGTAGCTGCAAGACATTTGGCACCTGAGTATGATGAAGCTTTCAAGAGAATTTCCTCCTGAAGGGACCCGAACTATTGGTCCAAACACTGCACACTTGACTTGCACACTTACAGAAAAATTCCCTTTTAGGCAATTGTAAAATGCATGTGTTTCAACTCTTTCCCTAGCACTAGTATAAACAAAAATAAGGAGAAGAGAGCTGCAGAGGACGATTCACAGAGGCTGGGGATTAGTGGAAGGAATCTGAAACCATGAAAGGTGTATATGCCTGTATTTTTGCTAATGCTCACAGCAACTACTGAGTAAGCAAATGGCCACTCCTAGTATGACTAATGGTGTAACTACTTAAGGACGTATTTCTACTGAAGTTTATTAAAGTTAAATCAAAACAAACCACACAGTTTAAAACAGAAATGTTCACTATCTGCTGTGAGCTGCAGCAGACTATTTCAGCCCATGTATGATTTCAAGCACACATGCAGTTCTTTGAAAAGACATGCAGTGCTTAAAACCATGTGCTCACATTGACTGCCTTGCTGAAGTGGGGTCTCCATCTGACCATACTGAGCTGCACATCCAAAGTCTTTGCAACTTTACTTTAGTTTTGGCCCCATGGGAAGCTATTTATAAATATCTGAAATAATTAAATCAGATCTGTACAGCAGAAAAAGAAATCAACGAAATATGGTCACTATGGCAACAAATATTTTCTGGATGTAGTTTTGCTTCTAATCAGCAATGGCATCCCCATGTTTCTAACAATGCCAGAAGTTGTCAGGCTTTTCTTGTTTGCCTGTTTGTATTACATGTGTTCTTACAGAGTAAAACAATAAATGTAATGTCCAAGTATTTTAGACATAGGTCCCTTTTCAGGTACAGAGTGAGCTGCTGCTACACTAAGAAATTTCATAGGCTCCAACTCTGCATTCAGATATTAAAGTGATCCCTTCACCACCAACAACAGCTGAAAGCAAGATTAGGAAAAAATGATGCCACAAACCAAACTGCTGTTTTTAACAGGCCGTGCTAGCTGACTCCTGTCTCCATATTAAACAAAAATAGAAAATAAAAGGTGCTCACACTTCACCAGACCCATCTGCAAAATATTCTTCTGGCCCCGTCAATCACAAAAGTTAGGCCCTACATGCAGTACATGCTGGAAATGTCCAGGCCATGTCTGTGCATAGCCTCTGAACTCACCAACATGGCCACAGTTTCCTTGGAGTTGTGCAAATTTCATGCTTTGTGGATTGAGCGTTTGATAGGCTGTAGATATCTCAGAGGGTTTTGTGAACTTGTCTGCACTTTGGTAGAGCTCAAAGACACCAAGGGGTTGTTTGAGCTTGCTTTCTTTTTAATTTTTTTTCCTCGAGTACATAAAACAACATTTCAAAAACAGTTTCAAACACCAATCTTGTCCATTGCCAAATGAGAGGGCATTTCTAGGACAGGTCTGTTTCCTCTCTGGTTGTATGTTCCTGGTTTTTTTATAATCAGTGGCCTCAAGTTATGTATTTAGTCCAGCTATTCTTTTCCTTCACTTAAAAACTAACAAATCCATTGGCATTGTCAACCAAATGCAGCAAAGGAGGTCAGTCCAAAGAGATTGTTAAGACGGTACAAGTTTCATGAAAACAGCTCTTCGGTAGAGAGAAGTGATCTTTTCCATGCCATGACTGTCAGAAAAGTTTGTTCATTGTCTTGTCAGCTGTGCAAGAATCTGTGTTAGTACTGGGGCAAGAGGCAAAAAGGTATCCACGCTTCTGATTGCCCCACTCAAGGGAGAAGGTTCAGTGGGAGCTGACACCTTTTTTAGACACTGATATAAATCATGGCTCTTTATGAAATCAGCCTTTGTAACTCCCAGTGTACCTGACCTTGCCAATCTTACATCAATAATTAAATTGTTAATATTGATCTTTATGTGTCTCTTCACAGTTACCTGTGCCAACTCAGATGGGAGGTTTTAGATTGAGGTCACTCTACAATGTAGATTTATTAATTTATTTATTTATGATAATTATCATGTGATATTTTGGAGAAGAGAAATCTATTTATGCAAGAGAGGCATTAGGTTTGTAAAGCTCAAGCCACACCCTCCACACAACCAAAACACCAGCAAAGCCAAACAGAGGTGCTGGAGCAAAGGATATGTTCAGTGAGCCTCTAACTTGCAAACTTTGGGGTTTGTTTTTCTTCTTTTTCATCAGTGCAGGAAATTCACCCTAGCAAAGGAGCTATAGCTGAAATAAGGTATTTAGAAAATCAGCAACAAAATACTTGGGGCTGACATGACTGCTTTCCCTCTGATCTTTAGCTTTCAAGCCCCTCCTGAAACAACTCACCTTCTGGGCACAGCAAAGAGAGCAAAGGGAACTGATGACCTCTCACCCACATCAGCACCCACGGCAGCAGTACCAGAGCATTAGCTCAGGCTGCTCTGGGAACATACAGCTGGACTTTTGGCATAATATTATCTTCTATACTAATACAGTGTCTTAAAGCAAATATTCCTAGTAAAATTAAATGCCAGTAGACTTGTCCTATATTAAAGAATGTCTTCATGTGCCCCCGTGCATGGGTGAGGAATTAATAAAATTCTGAGGTCCTTTATGTTTGCATTGAGAGGGTAACCCCACCCTCAACATGGCTGTTTGTTAATGGGGTGACGAGTGCAATGTAGAGTTATCTGACATTTGTTTTCTAGTGCACATGCTGTTTCAACAAAAATAATGAAAATGTAAATAAATGCAAAGGAATCCTGAGGACAGAAAAATATTTACAAAAAAACCACTTAGTGAAAAGCCCACGTATTGCTCTGTATTGTTTCACTGACCATATATATATGTTAATTCTTCTAAGCCTCATTTGCCTAACAGCATGGAAACTGCCAGCATTTTAAGAACTGCTATCAGATAACTTGAAAAGACATTAGACAGACCATACGAACAGCAAACAGGCTCTAGTGACTTTTCTTGGATCTGATCTGAGGCTCAGTGTGGTTTTGCTACACATAGACTTCAAGGTTGCTGGACACCACCTGAGTCCCTAAGCTGCTGTGGTAAGAAAAGTTACACAATATATTGCAAGGACAGGACTCTGAGAAATTTCACGCGTTGGGGACTGATCTGAAATTTTAATTTATACTCTTGCTGGTCCAGGGAGTTGTTTTTCCCTGCTTCTATCTTCTCATACTTTGCTGTCAATTCTTAATTAGTGAGATGAGAAAACTGTTGCATAATTCCTGAATTTCATTTTTAGGACTGTTTTCCTGATGCATCCAGGGTCACAGCAGTACAGAGAATCCCTAAGCCAGAACTCCCTGTGCTACACGCTAACTCAAAACAGTCACAAAGAGAGACAGGCGGTATGGATCTCAGCCACAGAGATACTCTGAGATCTTGAAAACACTTGTGCATGTACTGAACTCATTAAAAGGAGCTCTGTAGTTTTCTAGGGGCCTTTGCACAGGTTTCAGAAGATGCCTATTAGGATGACAGCACAGACAAAACTAGTAAACTTAGAAAGGATGCTTTTACAGAACAGGGAGGAGAACAGAACAAATCCTCCAGAGCAAACTGTATTTCTACTACACAACTATGCATCCTTTCACAAAGATTTCCTCCATTTAAATAAGATTATGAAAATATTTTCCCATCCCCTGCATATAATATCAAATTTAAATGATTCTTCTTCCTCACTAGTATTTCTCATGAACTTCTAATCTGGTTGCATTTAGGGTCTCTATTTTTTTCAAGCCAGCTGCCTGCCCTCCACCCCTCCATTTTAATAAAACCTGCTAACATGCTTGAGAGTTAAACATGAACAAAAATCTCCCATTCCCTCCAAAGCAAGGCATTCATGAAGATGTCATGAATAAATAAACATTTGCTAGTGTTCTGTTTCTTTTGTCTAGCTTATTGGTGTTGAGAAACCTTCTTCTTCATTTATTTATGTTGGTATTTTATTTCCTTATTGAGTTTCAAAGATGAAAAGAGAAAAATAAGTACCAAGGAAATAGCTGATAGACTGAAATGACCAAGAATTTTCCCAGGGAGGTTAAAAAAAAAATGCTTTAATATGAAGATCTTGGTATCTCATTATTTCATTTAATATACCTGCTTTTAATATGGAATGATGAGAATAGACAGCAAGCCAATATAGTAAAATCAGTGTTCGGGAATGCAGTTTCTTCAAATTCTGATTTAATGATATTGCGCTTTAGGCCCCTAAATGACTGTTGTGCTTGGAAGTGAGGTAATCTTGCCTTATTCAAATGGTAGAATATGTACAGATCAGACAGTACAGTCAGTTTTGCACAGATCCACTGAGGTCCCATGCACTTGTGTGTAGCAGATGCAATATTCTTACCTTTTCCCAAATTCCCTAGGGACACAGTGCATGGTAACATACTTGCAGCTCCCAGTGAAAAGACAATGTGCAGGATCAGGTCAGCAAGTGGGCCGATTCTCTTGATGTCACCTGGTTGTATTCCATAACAGATCTTGGTAAATTGAGCAAATGTCAGAAAAATTATTGCTCAGACTCTAATTTTTAAAATAATTGATAAACCTCAGTGAAAATTAACAGACTTACAAATGCTAATTGGGTAGGCAGGATGCTTATCTTAGGTCTCAAAATACAGTCTAACTTTTTTGTCTTAAAAATGCAAGCACTATACCTGATTCCTACATGCAATTAATATGAAATTTAATTGCTTCATGTTGACTGGATCCATTTTTCAAAGCCACAAGAACTCTTGGGTAGAATTAAATCCAATTTGATCCTTGTACCTGAGTAACCAAAGAACAATGTAGTATCTTTTCTGCAGCGCTATTAACACACTCACAGCTGCATTTTCTCTGCAAAGATCCTTTCTAGAGGTGAAAATGGAGGCATTAGAGCACAACATGCTTTCTGTGTCCCACTTCATAACCTCACACCTTATATGAACTGTGAAACTTAAGACTAAGGGACAAACATGACAAATCAGCCAAACAGTACTATTTTTATTCTCATGACAAAGCCTGAGTTTAGTTGGTTGGGTTTTTTTACTTCTTTTTAAAGGCAAAAAGTCATGCCTTTTCCAACTGAGGACAATAAAGGCTGTAAGAATGCTTAGAAACCTCACATTACCTTACTGGGTTGCAGCAATGAGTATGTGGATGCTACACTGACGAAACTCCCGCTACTCAGGCGGTAACATGCTCAAACTTCCACTTGTACTGCAAAACAAAACAACAAGAAACCGACCTCCTGCATAGTTTTGGAGCTGTAGCCCTTGGGGCTAGAATCTTACAGGGTTAACTTACAGGTAAATTTTTGACAGAATTTGACTTTCAAATTTGTAGGGTAAATATAGAAAGCAATGATGACTCAGTGCAGGCAGAGCTCCTCCCTTCTGAGTCACTTCTGCTTGGATATCAGGGGAAGATGGGAGCAGTGCTGTGTACCTGCAGGTGTCACCTTACTAAGGGATCGTACTACAGAGATCCTGACCTTTTGGCAGGGTGCGAAGAAAGCCTCCACTATCTTTTGCAGAGTAGTGTTTGGGCCAAATTCTAACCTCACTTCTACCTACTTAAAAAAGAAAACAGACAGGAAAAGAAATCTCTCTGAACCAGCAAAGATAATGTAGTCTGACAGTCCTTGAAGAAGAGGAATGCTGTGTTACAGAGGAGTGCTGGCTGTACCACAGCAGCAGGTGGTGAGACTCAGCACAGGGTAGTAAATCTCTTCAAGGTCATTCTGGAATGAAGGCACTGAACAACCATCACATGCTGCTAATTTTTTTAACAAATCACATCTAATCCAACAAGTGGAACCACCTAGAAGCTATTGTTATATTGGAGCTATTTTTAGTTGAAGAAACCAAGACTGCAAAGTAAACCGGATAGTAAGAAGCTCAGACTAAAAATATTTCACAGCAACATGATATATTTGGATCAGAAAACATGGTTGAGCTAGTAAACAAGCTACATTCTCCTACAACACAACTCATGAGCACAGTATGGCTGAGGCTGGCAATACACTGTCTATCCAGAGAGAGGACAGAGCATAAATGGGATGACCTCCAGCTAGAGTCCATCTTCTCTCCTAAATTCTCTCTTTGGATTGCAAATCCTTGCAAAGAAAGTCTCAGCTCTAGTTTGACTGTCCATGTCTCAACATGAAAAACTCCACATCCCCAGCAAAAGATGCTGTGAGAAGAAGATGGAGCACAAATTTAATTCATCTGCTTTTCCTCTATGTATCTTTGTGCCCCAGATACCTCCAAAGGAAAGGAGAGGACAGTTCTCTGGAGCAGTTCTCTCTCTTCTTTGCTTGTGCTGTGATTAGTAGGCATCCCTGGCTGCGTGCTGAGGAACATTGAAACCTCTCTTTTCCTCTTAATGAAAAAGTAGTCAAGCAAACATTCTGGACTCTACTTCAGCAGTGAGGTGATAGCAAATTTTCTTACAAACTCAGTTTCCCCCGTACAAGCAATACAAGAAGAACGAAGTCCTTTAAAAAAAAATATTGGGTTGGGTTGAACTTGACAAATGAGGATGTGGTATTTTCTGGCCAGCTCTCTGACAGGAAAGTGTGAGTCTCTCTGGAGGGCTGAGAGTTCATGAGGCCACTGACATGGCTATTCCTGAATCCAGAGCTGCAGTACTATGGCATTGATGTAATCAGTTTCTCACTAAGGACTAAGGGGCTGAAGCATTTTTGAATGAGCTCTTCTCTGCATTTCTATCCGTGTATCCACATTTCTTTTCTACTAACCTACTTCTGCTAAGAGATGTGCAGCGTTCTGTGAGGCTGATGTCTGGCATACAGCTTGTCGACTGCCAGTTTAATCCCTTGTAATAATAACTGGCGAGGGTTTAGTGGCTGTCTTTCACCAGCATCCCCATATTTCTGGGTGGGTTTTTTTTTTTGTTTTTCCCCCTGCTTATTTGACTGCAGGTCAGATACAACCTGATGCAATTTGGTTTAATTTCTTTGCTTTTAGCAGTGCTTCACCAGTTTAGACTGGTTGAGAATTTTTTTCTCAACAATATTCTTTGTACCAAGACTTCTTGTTTTGCATACAAAATACAAGCAAGTAATCAGTTACGTGGTTGTGTCAGTCCAGACTATGTGTATATGTCTCAGCAGACAGGTCCAACACTGGTTTTCCCATTGGGTATTGTGGTGGGGTGAGTGTACAACATTTTAAAGATGCACAGGAGTGTGCTTAGCAGGCAGTCATTCAGCTATTAAGCCACACAATACATCAATGGGATTTTGCAGATTTGTTAAATGTCTGTCTCTTAGTTGCCTGTGACCAGGACAGGTAAGTATGAGAGTCAGGTGTTTCACACTCCAATTTCTAAGCTTTAGCTAGTCTGCAAATCCCAATTTATTCCTTCCCTGGCACAACTGCCTTGCTTGTTATCAACATTAAGAATCATTGTTCTATTCCTGAGTGTGTCACAAGATGGGCGTGAGAGCTTTGTGATTTTGCAGGTTCAGCCTCTGGCATCAGCACTCCCTCTATTATGGCATCATAGGACATCTTCAGTTCATGCCAGGCACCAGCCTCATTCTACCTTCTGACCTGTTCTAGCACTGGGCAGCACTGTTCAGTATAGCACTCATGACTTGGTATTCATAAACTCTTTCCATTGGGTTTTTTTCTAACATACCTTTTCCTCGTGTTCCCCTACCAACATGGCATGCATTGTAACTTTTATAGATGCATTCAGCCTTCTAGCTTCGCTCATCATTCACCCCTGCTTCACCTGACATGCCTATTATTTTCCTACAGATAGGCAATGTGTCTTAAATCTACAGTTCCACAAGCTTTGAATTTTGTTTGCTGGATCGCTGAAATTCTGTGTCACTCTTCCACTGCCCTTTAAAGGGAAAAATATTCCCATCAGAAACTACACCTGGTGGTTGACATTTGGTGATTTAATTGGGAATAAGGACATTCTCATAGTTGAAGATCATGTGGCTTAGATAGCTCAGATGCTGTAACAAAAGGGACTTTGGAATACAGCAATATTAATAGGTTCCAGGGGGACAAAAGAATCCTAGGATTAAATCTGTTATAATGGGGACACTATCAGGACAGAGGTGGTGGAAGCTTCCCCAGTTAGGAAACTTTCAGCAGAAAGTCACAATTCAAGAACTTATCCTAGATAAAGATTGTAGATCAGCAAGAAGAGTGAGAAGATGATGAGGTTTCCAAGTTTCTCTCACTGTGATCTGTTGGAACATGAGTGTACTACCTACTTTATGCTTCCCTAGACAAAGTCAAGCTATCATCCATGTAACACACTGAGCAGAGCAGAGGTTAGACATTCTGCTCCTCTCTGTAATGGGATGTGGTTGGTGGAAGTGCACAGATTAGCAGACAAAGCTGTGCCTAATGTTATTAGCCAAATGCTTTCACGGAGTTATGGCATTATGGAACTTTAGCAGAAATGTCTCACTGACCAAACTGATGTTCTTTCTAGGTTAACAGAGAAAGAATTACTTTCATTTTCAGCCCTGCATAACAAATTATGGTGATTTAGGCCCCAGTCATTCTAATAATTGTGTTAGCAAATAAAATGTGCATGTAAGTATATGTATATGTATATGTGTATGTGTATGTATATGTATAGAGAAATTCCAGCCATATTTAATTGATGGTGCACTGAATGTTTTGAAGACCACTATTATTTACTGAAATAAAGCACCAGCAAGAATGACTTGTGTGCAATATAATCAGAGGTCTTTGTTGTTTCCAGAAACCTAATGAATGAACACATAACATCCATTGGTTTCCAACATGACAGGCATATGGTGCTCATAAATAAATAAAAAGCATGATATTACATTTACGCTGATACCACAGAGTGGCAACATTTGGTAAACTGGGAAAGCTGTCTATTCTATCCTACCTCGACAGCAAAAACACAAAATCTCTGAGTAAAACCAATTAATTGTGACTGATAGTTTTTGAGGTTTGCTCCCATTAAGCCACGTTACTAGATTCTAAATGAAACACTAGATCACTTTCTCATTTATAGCTTCAGATATATATTTTAAACCCATTAAAATTACATAGAAGGTAATTGTCAGCTACAATACCCTTCCGCAACAATACCTCCATATCTAGGAGAGATTTCCAGTGATATAAAAGACTGCAGCAGGACCTGGGTGCCTATATTCTACTTTGATTTAAAACTGAGGTCCTGAAAAGGCCAAAATAGCTGCCTACAGGACCAGTAATGCTCTTTTGCAGTGATCTACTGTTTGTGGTACTTACCAAAACACGGGTGAGCCTGGTTCAATTTCCAGATTTCCATGTGTTCAGGAACCTCAGTTTCACATCTCTCTCAGGAATGCTCTGCCTAGACAGTCCTCTTTCCACATGTTCTCACTTCTTGCCCAAACTGTCATACTTTCACCAGTGGCATCACTCCTGCAAAATTTGTAGCATATAGGAACACATTTCTTTCTGCTACACTTGCATTCCAAAGCCACAACCAGATCCTGAGGAGTAAGTCATACAGCTGACTCATCTCAAAACACAAAATACACATTATCTCAAGCAACTGGGAAAATGACACTGGTGAAACTGTCCATGCACTTTCCTTCAGCACAATAAATGCTGTACAGTCCATGCCTTTAAATCTTAAAATCCATTAGTCTGACTGCAAACTTAGCCAGGCATCCAGCATGGCCAGGTAAACACTGTCCCATCAACTCAAGCTAACTCCAGGCTAATCCTCATCTGAATTCATCCAGATTCCTCAGTTTTCTGTGGTACCTGTGGTTCTGTAGAGAAACCCTGCACTTCAAGCTTTGTGGAAACCTAGCCCTAGCACAAAGACACAAGGCCCAGTCAGGCCAGAACATTTTCACAATGGGTAAATCTGAAAGAACTCCCTTCCTAGGCTGTTTGTGGTAACTTCCTTTGAGTTAAAACTAGGCCAAAATCTGGGATTAACATATGGTATAGGAGAGGAGCATACAATATATTCCTAATCACTAAAGTGTTCAAATGGTCTTTAATTAATTTCCATATGATACAGGTCTCCTTTCTCTTTGGATTAACCTAAAGTGATGATTAAGACTGAGATATGGTTGGAAAATATTTTTATTTCTGAGGGCTGCTGAAGGAGTAGATAGCCTGGTCCCAGTAGAATCAAATTAGCCACAGTTTGGTCATAAGATCATGCATCCAAGAGCTGGAGGCCTGTGTTTGTTTTTCATAGCTTATGCCATGTAAAAGTAAAGGCTTGTGTAGACAGTGGACTGAATGGACTAGAGGAAGTTGCAAAGGATGAGGTATCACTTCTGTGGGATTTAGCTAAGTATTCCTAGGAATCCTAAGGTTGGAAAATCATACCCTGTCAGGATTCTGTCAGGACCACCAAAGCAGAAAAAGGTCTGATGCTAGAAGGGATGTAAGGTAAAACTGTGTTTTGAGGAGTTATCCTTCAATAGTAGGGAATTTTTTTCCTGTGATAGTGTTAGTGATACATTTTAGTTATAGGAATGAATGGGCTAGAAAACTGTATTTATTCCTGAATTTTACTGGGATTGCCATGGTAAATTAAGGGTGCTAATACAGTAGTAGGACTGTTGTAGCACAGCTTACATTTTGATATATTTTGGTCTGTTAATGGCCAGAGCCACTTCTGGTTTTACAAAAGTGGATGTGTTAGACTGTCAGAATAGGTTGAAAACTGTAATCAGCAGTACAAACAAGGGCTGCATGATGAACCCTACCTAAATGCAAGAAGTTTGTCTTTTGTTGAGACATGGATGTGGACAGTTAAGGTTTTTTTCTGAATCCTGGAAGACCTGCTGTTGCTTCTAGACGAGAAAGCTAGGTTTTGTGTTTGGGTCTGTCAGTCATCAGTCTTCCACTCAGGCTGAAAAAGGTGAACTCCTAAATACACCTGCAAGTAGTTCTGGGACAGCCAAGTGTTGCTTTTCTGGCCTTAATACAGGAGTTTGTGTAATGGCTGCAAAGCCAGACTAATTCCCCCATCCTGCAGACACCACAAGACACTTAGGAGAGCTGAGCATAGCAAGGGAAAGGAAACGTGATGGGGTGGACTACATTTGGTTTTAGGTGAAGATCATCTTCCAGGTCCGCAGAGGCCTGAGAACTTAAATGCACTCCTAAGTGGGCTGTGTGCTGCAGGGCTCCATTGAGCACTGACACACTTAGCTGGGCTAGTATTTTAAGTTCAGGTCACTGGGCCAGAGTTTAAAGTTACGATTAGCCCTCAGAACAGAAATGGCTGGAGTGTCAGGTTTAACAAAATGTTCCAGACCAACAGGAGAGTCAAGCTGGAAGACATTTGGGGTTAAGGGCTTGTCATAATTTCAGTGGAAAAGCAACATTTATGTGTAGTATTGCTAGATTTCACCTGAGTTAGTCCTAGCATGTTAAACCAAATTTAATGTGGAGAGTTTGAAGGATCAAGTAGGGTTTAGTGACAGCATGGCTTAGTATTGTATAGACAATGAGAACTAGGAAAACTACTGATGAAAAAATCAAATGGAGCTGAGGTTAGATATGGGCAAGCAGGGCCTGAGGTTAGGGCTAAATGCACTCATTATGGTTAATGTTTGGTACCGGAGGGGCTGAAGAACTTTGTGAAAGTCTGTCCTGCAAATGACGCACTGCTCTTCCTAAGGTAGAGAGACTTCCTAGGGAAAAGCCTAGCGGACAGAGGAAGAAGGTGAAAGAAGAAAAATAGACACACAGTATTTATCAAGACTTTGGGACCACAAGAAAAGGGTTTAGAAGTCTTTACACGTATGCACATCTGTTTTCCCCAATCTTTAACCTTCCTCCCATCCTTCCCCGTCTCCCTGTGAGTCTCCCTTCCCCCCAACTCCCACAGTCCTCTGTCTCTTCATGTCACACAGACATTCCTTTCTTTATGTTTCTCTTCAGCCTTCCTAGTCCCAGCATTGGGCAGAGGCAGCAAGAGAAGAGAAAAACAAGGGAAACAGCTTTACCATTTTTTTCATCTTGGGACCAAACGAACAGCAAGAACCACAAACACCAGCACCACCACCAATAAAAATGGACGTGTTGCAGCACCGTGGTTTTGCTAGCCTTGAGAGAGCAGTAAGTGAAGGCTGCAGCGGTTTGACCACAAGCCTTCAGGGATGGATCGAAGCATTTGAGGACCGCCAGCAACCAGGGAGCTGGCTGTGCCAGCGGGCTCTCTGGCCGGCCGGGCACCGCTGACCTCACCGGACCCTGCCTCCTGGCACCTACTATTTGCAGCAAACCTGCCTCGAAGGGCACCGGGCCTCCCTGAGGGGCATCTCTGAGGCCGCCCCTTTGCCTGGCGGCCCCGAGCTCGGCTGCCGCCGCACGGTGAGCATCCAGCTGTTGCCAACAGCTGTGTGTCAGCCCCGGCCGCGCCGCGGCCGAGCGCGGGGTCCGCCCCACCGCCGTCCCCGCCCCTGCGAGGAGGAGGAGGAGGAGGAACCGAGAGTGCCCGACCCGGTGGCTTTTAGGGGGGGAGGCCACTCAGTTGTTAGAGCCCAGGCCCTGCGCTACTCTTTCAGCTGCTGCTTCTGCTCGTTTCCAGCGCTACGGCCGCCAGGCTGGCTGCTGCCTGGCCTTCCCTCCTCCTTTTGCCAGTACCTACCTCAAAACCGCCCGAGGCTGCGAGGCTCCGCTCTTGAAGGAGGAGGAAGCTGGGTCTGCAAAGGCAGAAGGGAATTGCATTGTAGCTGGGTGGCGGGGGGAAAACGGGGG
>VZTR01024977.1:1248427-1275241 GCA_013400775.1 Chaetops frenatus
CTCCGCTTGGCGGGCGGGCCAGGGCCGGGGTCCGGACGGGGCCCCTCGGCGCCCCGGCGCCGCCCGCGGGTACGGCCGGGTCGCTACTGTGGGCGGGAGGCTTCTCCCTCCCCGCGGAAAGGGATCTAATGCGCGGCATCGCCCGTTAAGGTCACCATGGCTGACAGAGCTGCTGCTGAAAGGGCTTGTAAGGACCCCAACCCCATCATCGATGGCAGGAAAGCCAACGTGAACCTGGCGTACCTGGGTGCCAAGCCGCGGATAATGCAGCCAGGTGAGGAAGCAGCCCCGAATGGTTTTTCTCTCCGTGCCTCAGGTTTCTGAAGAGAGTAAAACTTCAAAAAAGGTAGTGCTGCCCTCCGCCTTCCTGAAGTACGCACACAGTTGGGCGTGCTTTGGTTTTGATTTTTAAATGCAGCATGTAGTAACTTTCTGGCTATTTTGCACATGTGCCTTATTTAAAAAACTAAAGCGATCAGAGATAAAATATCTGGAGTTCCCCACGAAGACTTCCACAGCTCAAACACTTCATTGGTTATTCCTGCTGCTGGGAATGTGGTGGCGCTGACCATTTACAGTATCGTTGCAGGGTAAGATTGGCCTAGGAGTGAATTGCTTCCAATGTGTGCGGTCTTATTAATACAAACAATATCTTAACGCAAACTTCTCAAGCAGATGGGAGCTATTATGCAGATTTTAAAATGAAGTGGCTCTTCCTAAGACCACATCTGAGACAATCTGATGTCCTAGCCACTTCCCAGACTGCTGCTTTGCAGCAAGAGTGAGAGGAGCGCGGATTGTGCGCGCGTTTGTGCGTTAAAGGAGACCGTACTGAATTCCTCCGTGTTTAGCCTTATGAACACTTGTGTGAGTAATTAAGTGCTCGCCAAGGAAAAACAAGGTTTGTGCTAGGGTGTTTGGAGAACAGAAATGAAGTTGGGATTTGATCCCCTGGGCTAAGTCTTCATGAGTAGAGGTGACTCAAATTTTACGTTTGTAGAAATTACACTGATGAATGGAAAGTACCATCTGATCCTTCAGATGCTAAAATGAGGGATCAGAATGGAGCACCAAGTAAAATGTGAACGAAACACCTGTGCTTGTTTAGAAAAATAATTTTCCTAAACATCTCTAGGAAAGCGTGTACTTTTAAGTTCTCTGTGTGTTTGTGTATGGACTGATACATTTTGCTTTCTAATTTTTGGTTCTACATCCTTTCAGATGTTACTGCAGGCTGTTAGTGAAGGCTCTTACTCTGCATTTTGTGTGTGTGTGTGTGTCTGTGTGTGTGTGTGTTTATAGCATGAATAAGTGGCCAAAAAACCACTCATACAGAGAACGTGATGTGTTTTTGTTGGTAGGTTTTGCCTTTGGTGTCCAGCAGCTTCATCCAGCTCTCATACAGAGGCCTTTCGGGTAAGTCTATTCAATGGGACCTCAAACAGGGGAGGAAAAGAATCTTTTAAAAAAAAAAAAGGAAAGAAAAAGTGTGATCGTTGAAGGCCTCTTGCAGTAGCATCCTTAAAGCTGGCCAGCAATGCTAAAGCTCTCAGATTTCTAAATGTATACCCATAAATATGCTCACCTTGTCGGTCATGTTCTAAATGCCGCAGCTGAGTCAAGTTGTGTGGGACGTGGCCCTTCCAACTAAGCAGTCCAGTGCCACATGACCCTATGATAGAACAAGGAGGTATGACTTGATGCAAGATTGCTGTGCCCCATTTCTCTTTTTTCAGCTTGACTCAATGTTATTTATCTCTTTCTAATCTGACAGGGATCGTTTACAGTTAAGATAACTGATCAGAAGGATATGATGATAAGAGGTGGAATAGTTCTGTTTGGAATTAAACTCTGTAACCAGTAGACTCAAACACAAACAAGCTAAAATGGTGATTAACGATGCATGTATGTTTTTTCATATAGTCAATAGACCTCCGTGTGCTTTCTTTTATTTATTTCAGTAATGAAGTGGTGTTAATAGCTAAACTGTGTGCTTTTATTTAATTGAAAGAGCTGTAGTGAAAGTTTTTTGGGGGGGTCTTTTTGATTTTGGTTTTGTTGTTGAGGAGTGACTTTGCCATGGGGAGCAAAGGGCCTTTTTTTTCCTTGCTTTCAAGCTGTAGCCTGCGACTATTTTAACCATATTTTGTAGTGAGTGCTAAATTGTGTGACTTCTTGATTTTTAAGTAAATCAACATACTGCTTGCATGTTCATAATTTTTGTTCTTGGGAAGGGTGTGGAGCTCCTTATTAACGATGTGCGTCCATTTGGGCTTTCTAATTTTAAGGGGTTTTTTTCTTCAATCTGTCTTTAATATGTAGTGTGTTTCTCCTGAATTTGAGTATAAACTATTCCTAAGTGGATCTAACTCTTGCTTTTTATAGGCATATCATTAGGAGGTGAAGTCCGCTTTAAGCTTTCCATAAAGTGTCAGTTCACTAATGCACACTGACTGAGAAACTCATTGTGAAATAGTGCATTTTGCTAATTAATGCATAAACTAACAATAAAGTAGGGAAAATGTGTCACAAATGTATTTTGTTTATTTTATTAGAATAGCTTTAGAATATCATACATATCTGTTATTAAGCTGCAATAGCTTTGTGGTAATCTGATTTGTCAGAATGGAAGGAAACAGTTCCTATCCTGAAAACCACAGAAAAAAGCTTTTCTAGAAACTTCATGTAATTTTAAGAGAGCGTGTTGATTCTTCTGAGCATGGGGAGACTGTAAAAAACGTTTTTGTCTTTTTTTTTTTTTTTTACCCTTTTATGATTATCCTCTAGTGTATTTTGCTTGCTTCTTTGAAGTGTGAGATGACAGAGTATTTATGTAGTGATCAGTTTGTGATGCGTGCACTAAGGTAGGCAGGAGACAGAACACCTCATCTCCAGAACTGTTGAAACACTTGTTGAAAAGGGAACTACTGAACTGTGCAGGAATCAGCTGTGGAGAGACTGAAGGAGGCCCTGTGGCAGTCCCTTGCATGAAGGACTGTGCAAGTGTAAGAGTCTTTCTTGCTTTCCTTACCCAAAGCCAACAATAGATGACATAAACCATGTTTAGGTCAGGGAAATCATTCCAGCAAGCTGAATAAGGTTGTATTTCTAATGCATTGCATGTAAACCTGAAGGAATGTTGGTTGCAGAGTCACGTATATATGAAATTGGTAATATTTCATCCTTGGCTCTTGCATTTCTTTTACTATGTGTCAACAACAGAGATTACTAATCCTGCTTCCTCCTCAAAATTTCCAGTGACCTGTACCTTTATCTAAAGTATGTCGTTCAGATTAAGAAGAGCAGCATTCATTAGGATGAATGAACATCTTCATTCACTTCATTGACAGTAAGAGGGGATGTTTCAGTGCTTATTTGAATCTCCTTCTGTTTAAGGGTTCACTTTTAGAGGTTGCTGTGTGAACTGCACTGAAATACATGATCACCTTAAATCCTTTGTTCTTCCTATGCAGTTGCACTTTGGAAATACACTTCACTAATATGCTGTGTGAAACAGGCTGTAGTGGTGATTCACTACCAATACTCAGCTAATCCATACACAAAAGCTTCAAATGTTTTGTGGTTGAGTTTTGTGGTTTTTTCCTAACAGAGTGCAAATTAGTGAGGTGCTGCCGTATTTGGTACAGTCAGCTGTGTTTTAGAATCACAGAACCATAGAATGGTTTGGGTTGGAAGGGACCTTAAAGATCATCATGTTCCAACCCCTGCCATGGACAGGGACACCTTTCCCTAGACCAGGTTGCTCAGAGCTCCATCCAACCTGGCCTTGAACACTTTCAGAGAAGAGGCATCCACAACATACAGTTTCCCATCTATCAAGTAATAAACTTAAAATAATTTGATTTGTTACGTTACTTTTACTGAAAGAATGCAGAAGTTCAATATTCTGACTTAAGTACAACACTGTTGTGGTGGAGGGTGACAGAAACTACATTAGCTTTAATGTATGACACATTTAAAATGCAGGGAATTTTTTTTTTTTATTCAGTTCTGCAGAGGTCAGTTCATCCACCAAATAACACTTCTTCCTGCTTTTTACATTCAGCATCTATCTTCCTGTTGGTGTATTTCATAGAAAGCTGTTTGATCACAGGACTGGTTATTTATACAGCTTTGTTTTCAGGACTGTTTATTAAAATATTATCTCTGAATTCAACAGGAATTTATGGAGGGGGAAGATGACTTTGCTTCCCAAGATAGCTTTTCTTGTTTTGCTAGTGTCATTTTTACTTTAATATTGGTGGGAAAATTTGGGGTTATACAGAGGTATTGGTGTAGGACGTAATGGTTGTGGAGATTTTTTTTTCCTTATTTTCTGTCTAAAACCTGTACTTTGATCAAAATGAAAACATTCCCACTGTTTTCAGTAAGACCAGAGTTAAATCCAAAGTTATTAAGTCCATTATCAAATGATTAGCTGATATGACATGCTTGATATCTTCCAAGAGTTAGGCAAATCTGCCTTTCTTAAGAGAGAAGGAAAAGCCCCCTCTTGAGTTTGTGATCAAAAGACCTGTATAATACTAGACTACAGATAGTCTGAAAAGAGGGAATGAAGGTGGAACGGTCAGAAGTTAGCCTGCTGTTATGTCTTCTTAGTGGTTATCAGATGAAAGGAAACATAGTAATGGTCTTGTATGTTTAATGTTTATGTAACCTATTTCTGTTAAAAGAACAGCTGTTCATTGGTGAAAATCTACTCTTTAATTGTGCTTACAAAAGCAGACAGTGCCATGCAAGGGCCAAGGCAAAACATTTTGTTTAAATATCTGCTTTTGTGAGAATGTAATGCTGAGAGTTAAAGATGCACTACTACTGCTGAATTTCTATATGCCACAGCTCTCTGCATACTCTGAAAAGTCCTTTCTTTCCTTTGAAATTATCGTTCACTTTATTGTTGCCTATAGGATTATTTTTGAGGTATTTAGTTAAACATAAATCTTCTGTTATAACAACAAAGAAAGTCCTAAGGCACGTGGCAGGGATGTAGGTCATTGAATTTTGAGTATCTCAAGCTACAGTTATTGCTTAAGTTAAACATGCCTTCTATTTTCCTTTATTGCAAAAAACATAAAATAGTAAATACACATTCCAAAATAAAAACTACTGCCAGAAAAGAGAGCTTAAATCCTCTGCATTTGTCACACTATCACTCTGGAAAGTAAAGCAGCAGCTCTTATTTAAAAAGGAATTGCTTTTTCAGCTTTTGACCTGGCAGAGCATGAAAAGCAGTTGGGTTCTGAATGGCTGAGATCTTCATGTCTTGGCCTCTGCAGTAGGTAGAAATTTACTTTGGCCATATAAAGCCATTTTACTTGACTCAAAACAGTTGTAGCATGACAGATGATCAAAAATAGCCCCACTGCAGCTTATGCTGTCAATCATCATGTGTTAAATGGCATAGTGGAGAGGAGCCTGCACAGGGTTTATGTTTATTGTAGGGTAAGATGTGGCAAACAGATAATGTTTCATAACTTCACCACCTGTTAGTTTCTTGGCTTAAATAAACCAAGTCACAAGAGCTTAAGTGGAAGCACATGTATCTTTCTGTCTTGTTTAAAGATAGGGCCGAGTGTCCAAGTGTCTTCAGAAAATCTTAGTAATGTCAGTTGAAGTCAACACAAGCAGCCTGATAAGCTTGCTTGCTGTCTCTTCTGTTAGAATTACTCTCTTCCATAAGTGCTGAATGTAAAGATTCCTTTGATGTGCTGGTAAATGGATGCAAAAGAGGCTCTTGGTGACTTCAGATTTCGTTTTATAGCTCTTCCTTTAAATGCTTAAGAAATATGGTGTTATATTTATTAGAATTGTACTTGGTTGGTGACCAATACAAAATGCTTGCTTATGCTCATCCATATGGAGAGCTCAGGTAATGATGTGTATTTAAATGCACAGAGCCAGCTTAAGTATGCTTCAAATGCACTTCTGGCTAATCACTTCATAAATTAGGTGAGTGTTAAAAACCCAACTTATGGTTTCGTTTTATGTTTTCTTTCCCTTCCCAATCCCTCCCTATTTGTCACTCTTTTTTTCCCCCTTTCATTTCTCCTTCCCGCAGTAGGAAATGAATTTCATTGACATGTTGGGTTTTTATGATTGTGGTGTTTATGTCTTAAACACGGCAACTGAACATTTCTCTCTGCTAATACTCCTATTCAAGCAACTGAGCTCTTTTTTGCTGAAAAAGAAAACTAAGCTGTTTTACAATCTATCACTTATTTTAAATTATGTTTTGCTATGATCCTAGTTGACAGTGTCCCTTCTGATTGCAAATGTTTGCTTGTGGACCACTTAAGTACATCTTAAAACTATTTTTAAAATGAACTAAAAAAACCCCAACAAACCCTTTCCATGAAATCTTGAATTTGGAGAACAGAGGACACTTTTTACCATTGCAATTTTCATCTGTGCTTGAAGTGTGTTAAAAGGTTGGTGCAGGCTTTAGGGCTGTCTGTAAAGGTAAAGTTCAGTATGAAATAGTGAATCCACATAAGTATTTCATGCATTTATAGAGATTTACTGGCTGGGAAGGAGTTGCATATATGAAGGACTTCTCTTTGGATATCCAGATGCAAGACAGGGTTATGAGTTAAAATGAAAATTATACAAAGTATTTTTTTAAAATCAAATATTATATTATAAAATACAACTATGAGATTAACGTACACTTGTGTGCTAAGACAATGATATGACCAGTTTTTAAAACTGAAGAGCTAAGTAAACAAGCCAAGAAGGCAAATTTTGTGACTTGGAGAAGAAGGGAAAATGTGTACTCATCCATTCAGAATGGTTATTTCTCAAACTTGTCAATTTGTGGATTGTTTGCTTTTGTTAAGCACCAGATCTATTTAGACTTAATCTTATGTCCACCTCCCAAAAAACTCTATGCTGTATGTCTTGCATAGAAATAAACAAGCTGGCACAAAACAGGACATCAGTGACCTGATAATCAAACAGGTTTGACCCTTGTGTCCTTACAAACTTCTATAAAAGTGTGATGCACATGTACTTAGGAGTCACTGTTATGGATTTTAATAGCATCTATGTAGCTTCCCCTCAATGGCCTCTTGTGACGGAGTGAGCTGCACTATCGTTCGTTTGGAAAGTGTGATTCTTGCTGTGTTTACCACACTTGTGAACTCTATTTAAACTCCTTTGTCGCCTGTGTTGGTTTTTTTTCTTATTTTTAATAAGGGTGACTGAGGTTGCAGAGAAATTAATGTGTGCTGAGTCTGCATAGCAACTTAAGTAGGGTTGCCACAATACGCTTTTAACACACCTCCCTGGGAAGACTTGACATAAAGTCAGGGTTCAACCATTTTGTTGCCTTATTGGCTGTTGTCAAACTCATAGTGATGGTGTCAAACTGCTTAGTTACTAATAATAAAAGTATTGCAGGAAATAATTTTACTAAGAGTCTAGTAGTTAAGAGAGAAGTGGGGTTATAAAAATGACTTACAGGTGATTTGAAAAACCAGTATTGCAATTTTCCAGGTGGAATAATCAAGCTTAGTCCTTCAGAGTTGTCTTAAAAGATATGTCAGTAATGCTGGTGCTTTTGAATGGCATTAAAGATATTATCCTCATGGATCACCAAACACCCTGACTTAACTCAGCTACAAGGCTGTGCTTTGGAGCGATGCACCTCTTCGGGCCAGCGAACTGATAATTGGTCCATTGAGTCAAGTTATTGTGGCAACCCTATGCACATAACAACAACTAAATTGAGTTTGTTTTAGTTCGGAGTATGGATATGGCGCTTGGGTGCTGACTCGCGTACCAACTCTAACTCCCTCTCCCATCTTTCAACAGGATACCTGCTCACTATGTCTATCCACAGGCTTTTGTGCAGCCCGGAGTGGTAATTCCGCATGTGCAGCCCACAGCAGCCGCTGCTTCCACTACGCCCTACATTGACTACACCGGAGCGGCGTACGCGCAGTACTCGGCGGCGGCGGCCGCCTATGAGCAGTACCCGTACGCCGCCTCGCCGGCCGCTGCCGCCGGCTACGTGGCGGCCGGGGGCTACGGCTACGCCGTGCAGCAGCCCCTCACAGCAGCAGCGCCTGGCACGGCCGCGGCGGCCGCGGCGGCTTTCGGCCAGTACCAGCCCCAACAGCTGCAGACAGACCGCATGCAATAGCAGATGGACTCCCGAAGGAAGCTCACACTCTCTCTTCCTCTTCTCAGCCTTCCAGTATAAGTAGTTAACAGAGACAATTCATAGTAACTAAGGAGCTTTAAGGAAAGCGATGCTATTGCGAAACTAAAGATTTTTATTCCACTGTCTTCATACAGTATGCATCCAAATCATGTTGTTAGAGGGGAAGGGTAGTGCGGCATGTCTAGTTTCAAGTATCAAGCCAGAAGAAAATGGGGGGAAAAATACTGTACTGTCATGGAAGAGTGGCAGGAGTAGCAATGGGACTTCAATATTTTCAAAGAAACAAAAAAGAACCAAAAAAAAAAAAGCAAAGATGTACTTTCTACAGTATCAGGGAAGCAAAACTGCCTTTTATAAGTAAGAAAATGGTATCTGAAAAGTTTGAACCAGGGAAAAAACTTGAGTCAGCAATATGTAACCTTTATCCATTTTAAGAGGAAACGAGCTTAAAGCACTGATTGTCCTTCCTAGCTTTCAGAAGTTGTCTTTGTGAGACAGGACCTTGTCGCTGTCTCACTGACGGGCACCGAACAACCCAAGGAAGATGGCCGGCTAGTAAGATGGCGGACAGGCACCAAAGTTATTTTCTTCTCTGTCCTTTGGATGAGTGGAACTATGGAGCAAGTGATGTGGAAGTAAGGGGTGCAACAGCTGTAGAGACAATCAATAACACAGACAGTTCTGGACAGAACACATCACTCGTGCTCATGTGATGAGCTTGTCACATCCTAATCCCTCGCCCCATCCCGTTTCACTTTTGGGAAACTTTAACTGCTGGTGTCAGCTATTCTGATTCTAAAATAGGATCAGCCCTTTACTACAACAGCCTTCTCTTTCTATTTATTGCATCTATTCGTAACTTGTGAATAAAAGGCAGGAAGAAGCCTAATGAATTAAAACCTTTTAAGAACTGTTTTAAGGGAATTTTCTTTTCTGAAAACATTTGTACAATTTTAATATCTATTTCAGGATTATATTTAAAATATTTATTAGCAAACATACAGTACACAAGGCAACTTTTTGTTACCAAGACTGCAGTTCTTGAAGGGTTAATGGTATGTGATTTATACTGTGCCTTAATTGTTATGCTATTTAAAAAGAAATATTTATTTTGAAAGTTTTACTATGCTGCGCTCTAAAGAAAGCGACTTTAGATGTGACACTGTAAAATTATGTATTCATCTCATGGTATAAATTATTTAGTAGGCTTAGATGTAGCATATTAAATATTAACCTAATTAACTAAGGATGTTGACTTGGATTTATTTAAATTCAGTATGTGCACTGTATGAGGGTACTCTTAAATTAACACTTTTTTAGGTTTTTACATAAAATATTGCTAGTTCATTCTTTTTCCCTCTACTAGTTACTCATGTAGACCTCTCAAATACATTAGTGCCGTTTTCTCACCCATCTGTATGTAGACTGACTATTTTTCCCTTTGCTAGAAAATGCTGCTTTACATTGTCCTGTGAAACTACAATACTTGCAATTTTTATTCTTGACCGAAATGGAATTTAATATTTTACACTGTATTGGATTTTTTTATACTTGAACAATTTCATACAAGGGAAGACAGGATAGCATTTTTATGGACTTTATCCAATGTCACTGGATTTATTTGAAGTATTCTGAATACTAGCCAGTGTTACAACGTAGACATGACTCTCCTGTGCATATTATTTATTCAGTATGTATACTGCTTTACAACATTTCAGATCTCTTAATCTATTCACTCGTATTAAAACAATAAAAAGATGTTGTCTCATCCTGTCTAGTGTTGTTCTTGCCCAAATTATCTCAGGTCTTGTTTAGTTAAAACTAGAGGGGTAGCCTTTTACATACTTTTCCTGGTCTGTAAGGTGAATAGCATCATATACACTGACTTGAAATACGCAGATTGGTGGGAACTGTATCATGTGGAGGACATTCTGCAGGGGAGATGAAGAAGATCCGTTCTGTGGTTTATCATAAAATAATTCAGAATGGAAGGGACTTTGGGAGGTCTGAGGTCCCTTATGTCTTTGTCCAGTCAGGTCTTTAAAAATCCCCACGTGGAGATTGCGCAACCCATCTGGGTAATCTGTTCCACTACCTAATTATTCCTGTCATGTAATTTTTTTCTCCCTTCTCTCTAACCAGCACCTCCCCTGCTCGTTACAGCCTTAGTCTCTCATTCTTTGGCAAAAAGCCCAGCCCTATCTTTTTTGGTAACCTCTTAGGAACTGGAAAATTGCTGTTCTCTTCCATAGGCTGAACAAACCCCAATGCCTCACCCTCTCCTCACAGTTCTCATGCTTCAACCTCCAGCCGTGCTGCTGACCCTCCAGTGGAGTCGTTCCAGTCTGCCAGCAGCTGTCATGTACTGGGAGCCTCTAGACTGGACCCACTATGCCAGCTGTGGTCTAATAAGTGCTGAGTAAAAGGGAATAATCAATCTCCTTGATCTGCCATCTGTGCCCCTGTTGATACAGTCTGATGCACTTTCACTGCTGCCAGAGTTTACCACTGACTCCTGTTCAGCCTGCCCCAAGGCTCCCATGTCCTTCTCAGCAAAGCAGCTAACCAGGCCATGGAGGTTAATCCATCTGAGATAAAGAAGTCTCCATTTGCCCTGACTGAACTTCATGATGTTCCTGTTGGCCTAGTCCTATGGCAAGTGTAAATCCCTCCGAATGGCAGGCCTGATCTCTAGCAAATCAAGTACAACCTCCATTAAGTATAATCAGTCCACAGACCTGAGAGTACTGCATCCTATCTCTTCCTCCAAATCATTGATAGAAGTATCATACCAGCCAGACCCCAATGGAACTCCACTGTAACCAGCAGAGAAAGAGCATAAGTCCTTTTGACCAGTGATTCAGTTAGTATTTTGCCTAGCTATCCATTACTGGATACAAGGATTCTGTGGGAGACTACATGGAAGCCTTACTAAACTCAAGGTAGAAAACATTGTCTGCTTTCCCCTCTTTGACAGATGAAGTCACCTCATCCCAAGAAACAATTAAGTTGGTCTGGCATAATTTACCCTGTAAATCCATGCTGGCAGTTCCAAATCCCCACATTCTCCTTTGTGTGCCTGGAAATTTCTGCCAAGATGGCTCACTCCATGATTGTTCAATATTTCCCTAGATGGTCCTGCATGCCCTTACTGAAGATGAGTGCATCATTTGCCTTTCTGCAGTCACAGAAGACCTCCTGAATCTCCATGACCTTTCAGTGATGATAGTAAGCAGCCTCAGAATGACAACACACTTCAGTGCAGCCCTTCAGGTCTCATGGGTTTATACAGATTGAGCTTCCTCAAGAGGTCCCTGAATCAATCTCCTTCCACACCTCACAGTTTTTTCATCCTTGAACCCTTCTTACAAGCAAAGTGCTGTTACTAAAAACCTAAAGGTAAAAAATTACCTTTTTGCATTTAGTAATTGAACTATGAAGCAGTGAAGTAGCTGCTCAGATCCAGTTGATGATGGATCTGTAATCTTTAAGACTACTTAACATTTCAGTGTCAGTCCAAGCCACTAATGACCAAAAGAAGTTTCCACCTGATGTCTGAAAGAAGCCTGTGTGAAATGCATGGCAGTTTTAGCCAGTTCTTAAAGGAATGGGGGGATGTTCATTCAATCTTCATACTGAAATTCATCACTGCAAGCTGTCACTCCTACTGTGACTTCAGCAGAAGCACAGGCTTGACTGCAGCATTTGAGCTGCTCTTTCATCCACAAAAAGGGTCTTTTTTCATCTGCAAAAGAGGGGAGCAGTGAAACTGAAGTGATAGGAAAGATTTTTTTCTTGTCTTGGGGTCAGACTTCATTTCACCATGGACGATTATGAAACTCCAGAACTGGACCACTTACTAACATTCTGGCCTAATGCTGTCATGGCTCTTAACAAGTGCTTTGAGCCTGGCTGCTGAGAAGTGTTGCTAAACTGCCCTTTGCAATCTGACCTTAAGATCTGTGACCTTGCAGAGCACACTGTAGTGCTATTTCTGCTAAGAAGCATGTACACACCCAGAAGGAAGGTGAGTAGAAAACAATAAATACCATTTTCTACTCTGTTGTCCTATTTCCTTACCCTGGTCTTGCTCCAAGGGGCTTGGCTACAAGACATGGTATCAAGTAGGAATCAAAACCAGAAGTCCCTCTGAGAGAAAGGCAGAGCACACTGGTGGCACACTAATGTTCTATTTGATACACTATGAAGAAAGCATCTTTTCCCTACTGATGCATGCCCCTGACAATGTCCTTGGGCCTTACCCTGCCTCTATCTGGAAGTGACAGACACCCCCAGGGAGGGCTGTGAAGGGGAATTCTTGCTGCCCTGGAGGGGTCTATCTTGTGGTAAGCCACAATTGGAACAGAATAAAAGTTTATGACTCAGCTTATAAAGGTCAACTGCATGCTGTCTCTAACTTGACAGAATAAATAATGTCAGCAAAAATGTAAATGTGTAAGTTCCACTAGCAAACTTAGCTCTAGGCACACAACATGAACTCTAATGCTTGTTTTTGATAAATGAGTAGCTGAACAGACTTTTGCACATAAAATACACCTCAGTAACACCTCACATGCATGAAATGCCAAGAGTTCACATTACCAGGACCAAAATAAAATAACAGAGAAATAGCAGCACATAATTATGAAGTATGTGAATGCTCAAAAAAAATGTTACCATTCTACTTCAGATGGCATATATGCAAGAAATTGCTCACACTACAATTTCCAGGTGAATTTCCAAAACCTTCAAAAGAGCTTCCATATTGAAAAGTGACCAGCGCTGAGTTTCCTGTAGAGGGAGGGAGAAGTTGAAACTAGGAAACATTGCTAAGGAATGTGTAGATTAAAAAAGGTGTAATACTGTTAAAAGTTACATTGACGACCTGGCTGCTAGAATTGCAGTTTTTCCTAGTATATTTATTTTCCTATTAACTAGTGAACATAACTTGGCATTGCTAGACTTCATTGATTCTAATTTTTTTTTTTGATTTTTCAAACACCTAGAAGGACTATATTAGGATGAAAAGAATGATGCAACCACTCAAAGCACCTCTCATCAGATGCTTACCAATTTTAAACTGAGCAATTCCCTAGCTATGCTCAAACCCTTGTGAGAAAAACCATTCTATGTTGAACGTATGTTTCAGTTCTAAAGAGCATGCATACGTTTAAAAATAACTTGGTCATGGGTGAATCTACAAAATGCTTACTATGACTGATGATTTGGCTTCAGGGGCTTGTTTGCAGATACTTTTATCCCTCCAAAGTGCAGTGTAAAATTATGAGAAAAAAAAGTGAGCTCGACATAGTGTCAAAGAATAAGGAGAAAACTACAACTGTGATTGCATTCAAACATGCAGATGTGCCCATAGAACAATTATCAGCTTTTCTCAACATGAAGTGATTTAGCTCTGGAACGTTTCCCAATTCCGTGTGCCAATTTTGCTGAGATAAGCTATGAATTTGGGCTATCTTACACTATCATTATTTTTGACCTAAACTGTCTGGGAAAAGAGAGGAACCCACCAAAGTCTGTTTCATCACCAAGCATCTGAAAGGCAAAATACGGTATCCAAACTACCTGGTGGGAGGTCTCTGGCATATATATAATCCTTAGCTCAGCATCCTCACGTTAATCTTTGGACCAGTCTTCACTGTGCTTCCTGCTTCTCCTCTGTTCTCTACATGTTGCTATTGTGGATGATGTGCTCCCCACTCCTTTACAGAGAAAGGGCTCTTGCAGCTGCCCAGTCACATCCTTCTTCAGACTTCAACTGGGTAAAATGAGAAAATTCCATCTTTCACCCCAAAATTTACAAATTCTCAAAAAGTCTTTACAAAAGAGCTCTTTCTATCTTCAGCTCACCTTCTTCTGAATTTGATGACTCCATTTGAACCCAAGCAAAAGATGTCAAAATACCAAAACTGACAGAGCTAGGTCATAAGCAAAGCTCAATGAATCCATCACCTGTCATTAGGCTGTTAAAAGAGTTTTTTCATTGCACTTGCAAGGACATGAATCAATCTTTACCACACACTTGAAGAACAGAACACATTTTTATCCAACAATGCAGGTAAGGGATTTTGCCACCTTGTGAAAAACTTGGACTTTTGTTGTTGTTGTTGTTTGGATTTGTAGTATTGACAAAAATATGTTAAAAACCCCGCAGTAAACAAAACTGTCTCCCAGAAACATAAAACTGGATAATTATAAAAACATTTTACATTAAACCCCTCTATTTTTAAAAATCATAAATATCCCTGCACTTAGAAGTAGAAGCAAGAAAAGTAGATTGGTTTTATTTTTTCCTGACAAGAACCAGTAGAATTGAATGTCTTTTCAACAAACACACCACAGCATTTTCCAACTGCTTCAAAGGGAACACTGATTACTTGCACAAGGCTGTGGATACTATGATGTTGCCAAAAATTGAGATTCCCTGGCTACTTGTTCAAACCTCTGGAATTCATCTCCTAATTTAATCACCAGTAATATTTCTGAATGAAGATAGAAATAATGGAAGTCCAGAGTAAAGCCTTGTTTTCACTGAGGGAAGGTGGGCAATTTGGGAATCACAGAATCATTTAGGTTAGGTAAAGACTTTGAAGAACATCAAGTTTAACCATACTGGTTTTTGCAGACAAGTAAATATGGGGAAGAACAACCCAAGCATAACAAAGCTGAAGCACAAGCCTTTTTTTCAAATAATGGCCAAAGCTTTTTTAAGTGATGGGCAATCTCAATTAAAATGTAATTTCTTCATCACAACAGCAATGAAGGACCTTAAAAGTGGGCTGCTTTCTTTGTCCAGTATGCTCTCTTCCTAGCCTTGGAAGATGGTAAGTAGCACATTAGTGGAATAAGGAATGTTTACAATTTCTTTTTCAATATATGGTTATGGAGTAGTGTGCATTCCTTTATATGAATTTATGTTATGAGCACTATTTAAGGAAAATCTGTTATTCGTTAATGAAGGCTTAGGCATCACAGTATGTAAGTTTATGCATCAATCTTTCTTAATTTTCATCAGTATTAGCTTTTTCTCCATTAGAGAACTAGAACTACTTTATCAACTAAACTCTTTTCTCATTTTCTGTAAAGTGAATCCTTTCACTAACCTGAGTGCCATCATCATTTATATTGGTTTTCATCTGAGAGAGAGTAAAGAGATCTCCAGGCTTTATTCTTCTGTAAATGTCACCAGTTCCATGTACACTACTGTGTCTTGAAACTGGTTTTCCTCTGACCTTATCAAGAAGGGCTACTTTCCTGTCTCCTCTAACAGCACCTGCAATCTTGCCAAAAGAAATCAGAATCTAACATAGAGTTCTGAGAACAGCAGCTGAGTGTGAAAACAGAAGCGTGCCCACCAGCCTTCAGAGGGCTGGTGTCAGCGGGGAGCTGCCCCTGATGTGGCTGCAGTGGCTCAGCTGAGCAAGCACCTGGGAAGGGCACACCACAGCTTGAAGGGCTTTCTTTGCATGGATGCATCAGTTTAGCTTAGCAAAGGCCAGTCAAAGGGCAAAGAAAGCAGCACTGTAGTGTCTTTCTGGGGAAGAAGGTCTTGGTGCCCACCAAGAACAGCAAGAATGAAGCTGGCTTCAAAGACCTTGTGTCTTGTCTTCAATATAATGCAAACCACATGGAGTGCCTTGGCCTGATCTCGACAACAACAGTGGTGCTTGCCAGCAGTTCTCTAAGAATACAGGTTGGCAGAGATACAAACAGTGTGTGGAGGAACCTCCAGGAATCTGGCTTTCCTAAATGCAGGCAATGGCATTATTAGGCAGAAGCAGGCACTGTCTCTATTGCATTTAAGATAACAGTTTGTTTGAAATGTGGCTGTACTATATTAATGATCCCTTGTTTCAGCGGGACAGCTGGAATGCTGACTGCCACAGCCATTGCTGCAGAGAGAACAGAATAGCAAGCTTTGGGCACAATGAAGATAAGCTTGATATCCAGCCAGGGCTCAGACTGAAAACAGAACTGCATTAATATGCCCTGAGAGAACTGCAGGAGACCAGAGAGTTTTGCTCCAAAGGGGTAAAAAATATAGTCTGTATGGTGGTGGTGAAAGTGCTACTACTTGCAAACATTAAAAGATTTTAATGGATCCTCAGCATTTATTGTGGTTTGTGATTATGAGGATGTTAATGTGATTATGAGGATGGCATGATTATCTGGAGATTAAAAGCAAGAGGAGATACTCCAGGTCTTAACTGGCTGAGAACAAGTTATTGCCCATTTGTTGACCCCTGAGGACAAAATCATAAATATGCCAACATGAAAAGAAATTGTTTCTTGGGGGGATGTTCTTCAATCTAAGCAGGTTTACCTACAAACTCTCAGGTTCTGTCAGTCATACAAGTAAAAGATCTAATGATTCTGGCTTTTAAGTCATAATTCAGCAATGATCTCAAGGAAAGAATTATTTAACTGCACTGCTCACTTATCCTGGTATTCAGAAGATTATTGGTGTTTGCAAGACTATTTGGCTACCCCAGAGAACAACTCATGAAGGCCTTGCTGTTGAGCAGAGCAAGCAGCATGCAAACCCTGCAAGCAGCTGTGTTCTACCAGACACTGACCAGCTCTCAAATCTGTAGAACGGGAATAACTCTTAACACCTGTGTGGGTTTACTGGAAGAACATTCTGCTGTTGCATTCAATGTGCTAGATGGAAGACAAGGGCAGGAACATGTAAATGTTTCTGATGAACTTTGGGTCCTCTTCAGGTAATGACCTGGTGTAGAGGAGAGGAGGAGGAAAAGAAGTATTTAAGTGATGCTTAATTTATTTCCCAGAGTTTGAAGCAAATAATCAACGGTGAAATTTCACATCTTGTTCGCATTCCTGAGGAGCAGTAAGAAAGCACCTCATCTGGACATTGCTTGAGAATTAATAAGTTTTGAGTAAGATCACTCAAAGAGCAGAAGTGGGGGAGCCACGCCAACTACGAAATGGAAGTATTGTGAGCCATTTAAATGGAGCTGCCTAAGCACATATCTAGTTTGTAGATTTCACAGCAGCTTGTCTGCATATACAGGTTCATGCTCCTGCTGCTGGAGGTCCTGAAAATTCAGTCTCTCCACCACAGCCTCATTTTAATTAAAAATATAACTGACCAAACCATTTTTCCTTCTGCAACTGGAATCCTCCTTTCCTCACGGTCTACAGCTGCATGACCCTGGGCAGCTTTCCTGGGGGGAATTTCTCCTAAGTCACAAGGTGGTGCAAGCCACTGACAACAACCTTCTTAAGCTACAGGCTGGAAAGCAGAATGTGCAGAAGGGAGAGTGATTTCAACTACCAAAAGCAATGCATTGAAAAAACCTCGCTGGACCGTGCCTCCCCCATTATTTCTCAAATGCACTATCTCGCTTCTTTACAGATACATGCACCTGCACTCATTTCTCAAACTTTTTTTTTATTTGTAAAGCAGAGGCCATCTATATTTACACCAGAATGTAGAATAATAAATTGCCTAGTCTGCTGCTAATCATGGAGAAAATAAAAAAGGGAAGATGAAATTTCTTATTCCAAGAGAATAATTTACATAAGCATAAAACATGCAACACTACATCTTATATACAGAATTTCTTGCAAGTTTATGCTTTTGCTTAATTGTTCCTGTTAGAGGTATATAATGTCAAAGGCTTCCAAAACAATAAGTCTTATTTTAAAAGACACAATCAAAGGCTTTCAGGTGACTGAAAATTTAATTTAAATGCTTTCTTTGAAAACAATCAATTTGCACCAGGAATATGTTTTTTCACTTAGTCCAAGTATTTTTCTCTTTGCCAGAAAAGCATAACTTTCCATAAATGGAAAAGGGAAAGTGCTTCCTGTGCTTTCTGTCTCATTTAGGATTTTATCATTTTGGATTGTAATCCTTTCACCTGACACTATTATCTTCTTTAATTAAATTTTTTAGGATAAGCCACATAATGAATAGTATTTCAACAATAAGAGATGGTATCAATTCAGATGTCTTTTAAAAAGGCTCATTCTAGTGTATTTTAATATGCAGTTTTATACTCTCTCCCCCTTTAAATTTGCTCTATTATTTTATTACTCTGTGAGTCTATTTTCATGCCCTTCAAAACTGCTGCTGCTTTTCCTGGACACAACAGTGTGCTTCAGGCAGCATAAGAGATATCAAGAATTTGATGCCTAATTATGGCTTTGTTGCTGCAAAATAATTATTAACTATCTCCATTCTCTTTAACTTGTTTTGCATCCTTTTTTCAGTCTGCTATTTTTTCTTCTCTCAGGTTTCAAGCAGAGACTATGCTCTCTAACATTTTCTAGTTCATTGGAGGTCATTAGCAAACAACTTCAGAGAAGATAGACAGCATGTTTGCTCTTTTCATGTTCCTGTATTTCAGTTTTTGATGGGATAGAATCTATTAAGATCTTCTCCTGTACTCTTTTTCTCACATAAGCTCTTTGTTCCTCATGATCTATGGGGAAAAAAGTACATACGTACTGTCTCTTGCTTTCACAGCTGAAAAACAGCAGTAATTTTCAAAGGTAAAGAACATGCTATTGTATCAGATATTGGCATATGTCTTTACATCACTGATGCACACACCTTGATGAGATTCAAATATGTGATCACATAAAAGTCAACTATAAATTATACATATGGTAAAACACATACAAAAATACACTTGCAAGTGTAAAACATAAAACCTTGAAAATCTGTGCATTTTTTAAGTTTACTTTCCAAAGTCATCATGTTCTTACTACAAACTTGGTTTAGACCCTGCCACATTCTAGAGGCAGCTCATCAGACCTGTCAAGCTGGTCAACTCCTCCAGCTAGACCTTTGTAATACAAAGCAATCTAAATCTTACAGGCCCTACCCAGAATGACACATGGAGCTATTAAAATCAACTGCTACCTGTGCATTTCCTTCACAGAAAATTATGTTCCACCAAGAGATTTTCATGTTCAGAATAATAGGCAGGGAAAGTCTTAATAAGGTGAGGAACTAGAAAAATAAGCAGTTAAAATATTGGCCTAAGAGACTATAAACAAATGAACAGCATTATTCAGAAATACTGATTTTCTGTGGAGGAAGAAAAAGTTCAAGAGGGAGAACAGGCAGCTGAGAAGGACACTTGCAGATTCTGGAAAAAGATGGGTGAAAACAAGAGGAAGTTAGGAGAGCAGAGAGGGGAAAAACCCCAAGTAATTCATTTACTCATTCAATAGTTAGCACAATTTGCATATCCATCCCTGTTTCAGAGGCTTTGAAATTTTGTTTTTCTCCAGCTGTTTTTCTTATCGTTTTTCGTGTGTTTTCTCATCACATGCAGCCATTTAGCTCTCAGATGCTCTGGCTAACAGACTGCTGGCACCTTTCAGCTGCTCCCAAGCTTTCCCTTTTAAATCTCCCAGCTGCCTCTCTTACCCCTCATAACACGACTGGCCTACCCGATTTTTTAAAAATTATTTCCAGCTGCCACATTTGGTGCTCTAGATATTTTCCATTCTCTCCCCCAGAATATGGTATTTTGGAGTGTTTCTGTGGGCTGATGGGATGACAGCAGATTTCCAAAGCCTATCGCTACCCTAATAGGAATCTCATTTGAGTCCTTTTGAGATTTTCATGCACTAAACGGAAATTTTTATTTTTTGCTGTTAGCAAATGCTGGGAAGCTGAGAGGAGGAGGAGAGCGTAGTGCTAAATCACCAACGTGGTAAAAATAGAACGACCTGTGACCAGATAATCAAATCTCACCTCTTGCTGTTCCACAGATCTCATGTATCTTGGTTCTCTCTTCTCTTAGAACCTGTCCAATCTCCCATACTGTATGCAACACCTCTGGAATTTAAAAGAAATTTCAGGTTGTTTCAGCTTACAATTTGGAATCACTAGCCCAACAGCATCCTAAATCCTTATACTACTCCTGCAGACTGCAGCCTCTGGAACTGACATGGAAAAGGCTCTAGGTATATTTAAGAAACATAGTTTGGTACATGTGAATCCTTTGACTTTCATGGTCAAGAAGAAAACTTTATGCACAGATTCCTCTTAACTGCATAAGAGATAGTTTAGACACACCTGGTGGTAATTCTCATGCATTCTTTTGCACTTCAGAAAGCAGGTAATGCTTTCATGTCGAATAGTTTGTAAAATTTTGTAAATGTACTCAAAATTAAATTTAAAAGCTATTTGTCTTCTTTTCCACATTTGGGCAAAAGTAAAATGAAATCTGCTCATATGAAGCACTTAGAAATTGTGAAATCCTAACCGGACTTTAACAATGTCATTTGAATAAATACGCTTGAATGTTCAGAAAAGAATGATAATTTTAAAAACACTAAAGATTTTATCTGCATATCATTTAAGTTTCTATGTGATTCCCACAGGGCTGTCCCTTTTTATTCAGGACCTTTTCTTATCCAGATAGAAGCTCAGATTTAGCCATGGGAGAGGCCTGGGTGAAGAATCTTCTGTGCAACAGGTGCCCACTGTACCCAGATGAGCCGGGACAAAATGTGTTGGCTTCCAGCACTTGTTTTGAAATAGGTCATGAACTCAGAAAATCCATTTATAAACATTGCACCAGGCTGTAGAACAAGGCACATGTTTGGTGGTGTTCTAGAAAGGAACCCTCATCTACCACTGTGGAGGAAGGATGCTCTGCTCATCTTCTTCCATTCTCCTCTCTGACACTCGTAGCACAGTGCCGTGGTTTAATCGTACCTGGTAACTAACCTGCCAAAACCAGGACACACAGGAAGAGGAAAAGGAATTCTGGATCTTTGTGCTCATTCTAGAGCATTCCCTCATGTTAGAGGGAGAAAGGAACCCTATCATGAGTCCTTGAAAAACACTAAGAGGAGCTTGCAGCTTGACTTTAAGAACAAGTTAGGTCACTACAATGATCAGGGGCGAAGCAACCATAGAATTGGCAAGTTGAAGTAGAGGAGAGACCAGAAGAGAGGTTTTTAACAGAATCACAGACATTTTCATACTGACTGAAAACAGCTTTCCTCTTAAAGGATCTAGTGATCTTCTCCACAGCACAGTGAAATTATGGAGAGCTCTCCAGATACCTTCTGAGAACTTTGTGTTGGGTCTTGCCATCTTGTCTTCAGATTAGATGGTTTTAATAAAGTGCATTAACAGATGTTTATAAAAATGCTTCTAAAGTCATAAGAGCTCTGAGATCTTTGCAAGACA
The DNA here is from genome assembly GCA_013400775.1 of Chaetops frenatus. Classification (NCBI taxonomy): domain Eukaryota; kingdom Metazoa; phylum Chordata; class Aves; order Passeriformes; family Picathartidae; genus Chaetops; species Chaetops frenatus. The sequence continues at coordinate 1,269,817 of VZTR01024977.1, forward strand.
TAAAATTGTTATCAGCCCTGAGAACAAAAATCCCAGGTTCCTTCCCAGTTTGGTTTTAAATGCTTGCAAAATGCTTCTCTGGTACAAAGAGAAGGAATTTGCAAGTTGGCTCATGAAATTAAGGAGAATCAAATTCCACAATTAACTACACCATAATCTAGCACACATAATTCTCCATTCCTGCCAAGTACTATCAATACTCTAAAAAGAACCCTGTTAATAAGAAATGTTGTTATTTGGAATAGACAAAGTTGGGTTGCCTAGTTCCAAAGAAACCAAATATGCCGACCATGACACAGCACTCTGAACTTTCCACATGAGATCACTAGATATCTTTGACAGTGAGAAATGAGAATGGGATTACATATTTAGTATACAAAACACAGAATCACTTTCTATATCTAGCCTGCATCAAGTTAAATGGCAAGAATGGGTTTAAGTACTTTCCTTCTTAAAAAAAAAGAAAATTCAAATAGTATATACATCCTCCTGTTCCTGTAATTAATTAGACAAGCATTAGCAGATAATGAACTTATGATTCTTTATCTTACATTTTATCAGCACTGAATACTGTAGTCTGGTGCAAAGCAGAAAAATAGAAAAAATTGAGAGTCATCTCCAGAGGCTTAACTTGACTCAAGAAAAAATCTCCCTAGTCCTGCTCTGTGGTCAAGAGACACATAGATCCTCTGAATTACTGTCAGCAGAAGCCTTTCACCTGCTTGTAAAAGGATGTGAAGGGGACTAGGTTACCTAAGGTAATGTTTGCTTCTGTAGTGTTATTTTCTCTGTATAAAAGGTTTTCTGATTATCTTTTTGGTTTTGAAATAGAAATGGAAGACAGTGATTGCCTAGCTTTGCCTCCCTGATTAATACTGAATCAAATCCTAAAGACAGTTCCTAGAGACAATCATAAAAGCAATATAAAAAACACAACAAATTATGAATGTATTGTATCAACAGCAACTCTACTGCTAACTCACTATCAGGTTGATAGACCCTTAGCTATGATATCAAAAAGTGGTGTCTCTAGTACACAGTTCTTTAAAAAAAAAAAATTCAAAGAGAAATAAAAAATGGAAGGAACATATAGCACCACACTTTTCATCATTTGATGCAACGTTTTGTCTGGAAGGAAATAGTTATACCAAAATTCTGCAAGTACATAATCCAATTAAATGTTCTTTTATGAGGGCAAATGGAAGTACACAGTGATCTCCAAGTGCTTGATGAGAACTATATTTTTGATTCAGTTATTTTCAAATCTTCTAGTAAATCTAGCGTCAGCATCTAGTTAATAGAGCTGATACAGTGGGGATGCTGCACAATGTTTACATTACATGTGATATGTATTTCCATGTAGCTTTTGCAAATGAACATTTGTAATTCTCTAAAAGCCACAGACTGTAAGTTAAGAACAGATGCCACAGACTTGAATCCCTATCATCAAATACTACGGTATGAAAGACTTAAGCAAATCTAGTAAAAAATACCACATGACTGCATATTGAATTTATCTCACATATGCTGTGGAATACCAAACATGTATGTAACACATTCACTTTATGCATACAACATGTATTTTTTAGATATCGGTTATTTTCTTTTAATCAACAAATCGTTCTGCTAACACAAAGTTGCCTGTTCTCACTTACACACATATAGCCAAACATAGTTGTGTAAAAGCCTTTTCTACGTAGCCTTTTCCTCACCATTTCTACTTTGTTTTGTTGCTCAGTGTGTCAGCTGTGTTTAGTCACTTTTGCTCACTGTAGTGTGAACACACATGCATCTGTGTGTGGACTGAGAGCCAGACAACATGTGGGACACCAAAGATGTGCTTGCCAGGTAACTAACACAGGTGGGATGGTACAAAGCTGCAAACACAAATGCCTCAGATGACTGTGTGCATGAATTTCAAATAAACTCAGTGTCTGTGGGCCAGGCTTTGTCCTTGTGTAGCTTTCACCAAGTTTATCTTGTGACACTCTCTTGTGGCTGTTGTTGAAAAAAACCAAACCAAACCAAAAAAAACCAACAAAACCAAAAAAACACCAAAAACCCACTAGAAAAATACAGGAAGAGTGAATTATACAAGTTGTTTCAAAATATTTGAGCTGGAGATATTGTGGTTTTAATGACCATTTCTACCTAGCCAAGACAGTGAATCAATAGTATTTCTATTTGCTAAACAACTTCTCTTCCAACAAAAGAAAGTAGTAGGTATTCTATGAATAAGTAGTCATAGCAAACCCATAACTTTTAAAAGATGGGCCAAGAAGTTGTGAAAAAGTGTAAAAAGTTGTGGCATATAAGCAAAATTATGATAGAAAGTTTCATTTCTTCACAAAGCTGCATCAGAATTTTAGAACTGATCAGGGACATGCTACAATAAAATAAAACATTTCCTCAATTACTGAAACAATTACTGAAACAGTGATTGTATAAATTTGAGCATTATCTTATGCATTACCACCACTATCCCTCCTCTTTTTTGGACAGCATCGCAAGTGTAGTGTTAGTAGTTACAAGTCATAGAGCCAACCAAATGTTTGCTGTTACAACACATGCATGGAGCTGGTAATGGCCAATCCCACCTCATCCTGCACAAATCCAGCCAAAATAGCCAATGGTGCTGCCAGACTCAGAATATGTCACTATGTCTTCCTTTCTGAAAGGGTAGAGTCCCACAAAATCAGATCTGCCATCCTTCTGAAACAGATGGAAATTGATGGGAAAATTACCATAAAACTTGATTTGACTCAATTGAGTCAAACGAATCATAAAAACCTAAACAGCCAAATGACATATATTCCCCTGTCTTTTGCCATAGACAGGAACAAACTATCTTATTCACTGCATATACAATTACTGGTATGCAGGTTTGATGACAAGCTATTCCTTAGGGCACATAACAAATCCCAGGTAAGTGTATTTGTGCTGAGCTGCAACATTGCAGAGCTATCTGAACCCAGACCCTGTAGCAGTGACAGGTACCACTGGAACTCTCAAGTGCAAGTTATTCTTATAAAGCCCCATGCAAAGTTCATCCACTGAGCTTTTGATCCACAGGATATAGTCTGTGACTCACACAGGAATTTGACATATTCATACTTTGTTATAAGTACCTTGATTGAGGCTTCTGAGGTTAATAAAAACTTAGGAGAGGTAACATATTTGACTGATATCAGTCCACGATTCTCTGATCCCTGTCAACACCTCAGAGCTCCCACTTCCCAGTGCCATATCTGTGTCCAGCACCTGAATTCTAGGTTTATTAGGAAGTCTGTGTAGGCATGACTGGAAAATGACATAAAAATATTCAATATAGAAGCCACTTTTGATTGGCATATATATTTGTTACGCCAGTCACATAAATAAAGTTTTAAATTCTTAGCAGCATACACGTTCCTAGTTTCAGATTATATTTCAGTGAAATAACTGCATGGACACTGGGTCAGATGTGCAGAGGCTATAAACCAGCAGATCTCTGAGCTTTCTGTAAGGTCTGGAGACCTAAAAGAACTGAGCATCTAATCTGAAGCCAATAGGTAAAAATAGCTGTTACAGGTAAGAGTCCCCTTCTAAAATATTAATGGAAAAAATTGCTGAATTTGTCTCCAAAGATACACTGGCTGATTAATACTACCTGAACACAGAGTTCTTGCCTTAAACAGGTACCCTAATCTAAGATGCAAATGAAGAGACAAAGGAAAATGGGGGAAAATATTATAGTGGAGAGATTCAATACAATAAAATCTTCAGCTTTCACAGCCTTTTCAGTATTAAGGCCCACTTCTCACAAAAAGAAGTTTGAAGGAAGAGGGGGGAAGATCACACATTTGTCACGGTCCAAATTTAATCTTCAGTCAAAACTAGAAAACCCCCACAACACTGTCAAAGAAAAACTGCCACTCCAAGCCACCTCCAACTGTCAAAATATTTCTATGACTGTGTTTAAAACAGCTGGTAATGGCCTCTCCAGATTTTGTATCCTTAAAATGATCCCCTAAAATAAAGAAATTAAACCCCTGTGTTTAAGAGGTCTTTCGCATAGGAAACAATAAGTTAACAGTAATGAGGTGTCAGTGGCAGTAGTGAGGTTGTTTTTTGATCCCAAGATAATCCAAGCAGTTGGAAGATTATTCCCTAATGTGCCAAATAAGTTCCATCCCTCTCAACTTTGAGAGAACAAAAAAAACCCAAGCATGAAAACAGGAGTGAGGTTTGTACAAAAACAGATCCTATTAATGAATCTAGGTAATCATTAAAACTGTCAAAACTTGGAAACAACATATATGGAGCCACCAGATGGATTTTAGGCTCTTTCAACACTAAGTTTACTTCCGTTTACTGAAACCGCTCTCACTTAGTATGAAACTTCATTCGACACACGTATTGTGCCTGAGACAACAAAAAGCAGTAGCTTGGCAAAGTTTTCTAACAGATCCGTGGATAAGACCACAAAGCTTTAGTCTACAGGGAAAAGCAGTTGACTTGGCAAGTCTGCCTGTGGCTTGCTGACCTTTCTTTCAGAAAAGGTCACCGCAAAGTCAGGTTCCTGAACTTCCCAGGGATTCTGCAGCTCTATAGCTAGGCCTCTTTTAGACTATAGCATCATGATAGCCTGAAGCTACGTGGATTAATAAACCTATTTTTTACATTCCCACAAAACCTTTGCAGAAGTCCAGGAACAATCAGGAGTGATATCAGTCCAGTTCTCGGTTATCAGCAACTGAGACATTGCTGAAAAGCGCTGTAAGAACACACAAAACCAGCTGCACGTAGGTGAAAGGCTGAAGGTTTCTGTGTCTGTGTGAGGAGCTCTGATTGTCTGTTGTCTGCCTTGAGCACAATTATGAGAGTTTAGCTTACAGTGCTATCAAGCACTTCTTGTTACATTCTTCTTGTTACATTCAATGCTATAAAAAAAATAAAAAGGCAATGAATTTTTTTACCCAATTATTTTCAGTGGAAAAATAGCACACTGTGCACCTTAGACTGCAGGAATTAAGTTGTAAGCCATGGCAGATTATAATAAATTGATTTGCTAAAGGACCAAGTAGAAACCCTTGAGTTACACAGCATTTTAAGCAAGAGAATGACAGACTGAAACAGGTTTAACACTGATACTAGGTTAAATCTTAAATTAGGCATGTGCAAAGGCTTTCGGTTTTTCAGGGTGTGGCTCACACACGGAATGAACAAACCAGTTTTTAAAGAGGTGGAACCTCCACAATCAAATGATTATTTTAAAGAAACATAGAATAACTTTGATACTGAGTTGCAGATGCTATAAGAAAGTCATTGTATTATTATTAGTTACAAAGGAGCAATAGCTGCTTACACTGCTGAACTTTGTGATCATTCTGCTAGATCAAATTACTTGTAATTTTCTAAAAAGTGCATTTCTTTTCTATACTTT
>VZTR01024977.1:1275280-1330019 GCA_013400775.1 Chaetops frenatus
TCATGCAAATAAAACTAAATAAAATGAAACAAAAGCTAATGTGGCCATTTTTCTTAAAATAAAGTTACAAACTAAAGAAGTATTAGCAAAAAGAATAGTAAGAGAGAAAACCAGATGTTTCTGTGTTCTTGTTGGAGTATTTTAACAGCAGAGTCTCCACTTCAATGTGTATAGTGACAACAGAGGAGCAGCCACTATGACTACTAGTACTGGAATTCCTTGTACAAATGGATCACTTGCATGTGCCTATACATATATACACACACATGCATGAAAAACCAGTCCCAACAGAACACTGGTTAATTTCTATTTATCATTCTGCATGCAGTCACAACTTTCCACCTATCCTAAAGGTCATGAATTTGCATTTGGTGGCGGGATGGATGTGTATTTCCAGCATCCAAAAATTTTGAAAAAGGGAGACTGCAACCGCTTTCCAGCCAAGTATTAACACCAGGCTGCATCCACCACTGCTGGATAGAGACTGAGTAGTCACGGCCTTCATAGGTGGAGTGTGGGAGGTGAAATCCAGAGTCAGTGAATGAGGCTGCTAGGCAAGACACACACCCACACCCACACAGCAGCTGCTACTGCTGTTCCTGTCAATAGCCCCACCATGTGAAGGAGAGAGGCTTTTTCAAAGGTGTGCCGATTCAGCTGCACAAGGGTTTAAGGACATTTTTACTAATTATTGCCTGATTTAGAGCTATCTTCTATTAAATAATGGTAGCTACTCAAGTGGACTTTAGCTGGAACAGGAGTGGACCCATAAGAACTGCCACCCACTCTCTCAAATCAGTGACTAAACTTGTGCTGACTTTAATCACCCTGGAACAGACCTTTAAACCTGAGGCAAACCTTCAAACAAAAATGGACAAAAGTCAGCAGGTGTTTTGCTCAGAAAGGCTCCAGTATGAACTTTCAACTAATGAAAACAGCCCCTGGACAGATACAGATGCACTGCCCATCATCCATCAATTCTCTGTATTGAAATGCATTTTTGTAGAAGACCTAAACACCCCTGAGGAGCTGAGCTTTTGCTCATCATTCTCCTCCTGGAGAGAATCAGGAAACATGGATAAATAAGTGCATTTTCAACTATACTAAAGAGGTCTAATGCTTGTTATTTGTTAGCACTCAGGCAACAGTCAGAAACGTGACATTGTGACTTTTGAGTTTTGGTTCTACTCTTGAAAATTAGTATTTTCATTTCAGAAAATTAAAACATTAAAAAGGTTGAGCTTGATGTTATACAACTGATATCCAAAATTACAACAGGAAAGTGGAAAATGTAGTAACAAATATCAAAATAACTAGTAATAGCAAAACAACAGTAGTCTCTTCTATTCTGCTTTCTTCATTGAACAGTTAATTACCACAGAAGACACACATACAGCCTTTAGATCTGTATCACACAATAATCAGGATAAGCAATCTCCAGCAACTCCCATATATGCAGCACATCAAGTTCTCTACCAAATTTGTTCAATAACACTAAAATGAACATTTTAAGGAAGTTATGTTATGAATATCACTGGGATTTCTAGAAAAGCTGCACTTCAGAAATACTTACACTTCTTAAATTTTATAACATTTATGCTGATGAACCATTATAAATAGTGATGAACGACTCGGGAAAGGGATTAGATGTGTTGTTCACCACAGCTGATGATGTAGATCAGCCTGGGGTTCCAAGAATGTTAAGAGGACCATCTTATCTTTTGTTTCTCCAAAAGATTTCACTCCATTGTTCCTCTGACACATTTTATTTTCTTTTTACTAAGTGCTTGCAAAAGAACTCTCAGCAATTCACTCCCTGCTGCTGCTGACCCTGAGGCCCTAACTTTGCTGATCTCTAAGGTACAAGAGGTGACTGAAGCCACAGACAAATCACTGAACCATGCTGAGGCAGCCAACCACAGGTAAGCAGAACAGGTTTAGCTGATTATTACGGGCTGAATGAAGCTGGTGGCTGGAAGAGGCTGACATTTCAGGATTGCTCAGCTCAGACACATGAACAACCTTTCATAAGCCATGGCACAGATGAGTGCCTTTAATGCTGGTTTGACTTTGTAAATACATTCTTTGTGGCAATACTCAACTATTTGGGTTAAAATCATTTAACGTTTTATAACTACCACAGGATACACAGTTTTGATACTTTAAACATGCTTTACACAATCTGCAGTGCCTGAGTCTTCAAATGAATTGGAAATGTCCGAGCTCAGCAGCTGGGCAGTAGAGGCAGATGACCTCCTACAGATTAGAGGGACAAGACAGACCTGAACTTCACTGGGATGCGGAAAGGTCTCTTGCTAATCTGATGTGCGCACCAAATGAACAATAGTAATCAAATAACAAGCATCTCTAGGCCACAGATTGACTATGATGCTGCTTCTAGGTTTTTTCCTTTGCATCTAAACTATTTCTATTTCAACCTAATGGGATATATAGGAACTTTGATTAAAAGTTCTTTTATCAACTATTTGTTTCAAAAATATTATAAATTGCATACTATTCACAGTTTAATTTATATTGTACTCTAAATATTTCTTTTTCCCTACAAAACCTACATATATTGTTAGCCTTACTAGCTCAGGTTAAATATCAAATCTTTATAATATTTCTCTTTTATGCTCCTTTTTTTTCATACTCTGTGATAAGTCAGTTATAATACTAGAAATCTGTATATAACCAAACTTATTGTTCCAGAGGTACTGATATAACTGAATTAGAATCAAAAGTGAAGTTGTTATTTATACCAAGGTTTTATATATTTTTAATGTTCGTGGTCTAATTCATAAATGAGCCTTAGAGTGTTGTTTTCCTTTCTTTTCCTTTATGAAGATACAAGAACGGCACATTTGATGAGGGATTAAAAGAGAACTCCAAGATGAATTATTCAAGAGAGCAAACAATATTCTTTTCAAAAGAAAATGGTAGCTTTTAGAAATACAGTGCCATATATTCAGAGCCTTTATAAATACAGGAAAGCAAGAAAATAAGAATGAAATAAATGACTGGTTTTGAAACAAAAATATTATTTCTGATACCTAAATGATTGGCCTACATTTATTCAAGGAAAACATTAATTCAGAAATGTAGGGTAAAATGCTGACCCTGTCAGCCAGTGACAAAACACCCACTAACTTGAGGACAACCAGGATTTCATCCCATCAGTGTGAAATATTTATAGTTCTTCCAATCCATTTTTGGTATTAAATTTGTTTTGTTTTGTTACTTTTCTTTATATTTTATTACTTTACTTTTTTTGAGAGAAAAAAAAAAAATATGGTAATGTGGCTATTTGGACTGGAGGATCATTACAGGTCCTTTCCAACAGAAATATTCTATTCTATTCTATTCTATTCTATTCTATTCTATTCTATTCTATTCTATTCTATTCTATTCTATTCTATTCTATTCTATTCTATTCTATTCTATTCTTTGGCTTGATTCATACTAAAATCTTTTTCGGCTTTATACTTCCCAAGTAAACCTTTCTTTACATAACAGAGGAAATCCTTCTGCCACAGATGTATGGGGAAATCATGTATTGAGAAGTGCAGGTTTTGGAAAAGGGGTCTAGTCTTAAAAAGCTCTCAGAATATTGCAAAATAAAAAGATGCCACTCCACTTGCCATGAAGAATACAAAAGCTGGAGTAAGTAACTGTGCTCGGCTCTGTGCTGCTGTGCCTGATCAGCTCTGTGTTTCTACTATAGGTAGTCATAAATTGCAAAATAATAATTTAGGCTGACAAAACTGCATAATATTATAATGTACCATGCCTAGGGATCCTTGCCAGCACTGCCATTTTGGAGGAGGATATAAAACTGAGATATCCTTACTCTTCATGTACTTGGTTGAGGGAGAAGTTGAAAGAGCAGAAGAAAATTCACATTGCTGTCGCACCTGGCATTCCAGTTCTGTATTGGAAGAGAATAAATCACCTCAGATTCTTTCAAGAACTAGGTAAAATATTTCAAAGACTCACATTCAAAACTCGTGGGCTTGCCCCCTCTATTTTATATTAGGCTAATAAGTGTATTTACAGAAGATACCTGTCAATAGCTAAATGGGTTCTTACAGGAGAAGACGGTGAGTATGTCAAGGTAAAGGTCTTTATTTTCTGCCTGAGTGAACTGATCTAACATGGAATAAGTGCTTTTCTTGCTTTCCCCTCACCCACACAGCACAAAGGAGCTTGGAGATGGATAAAACCAACTAGATACAGCACTGGGAGAAGAGAGTAGCAAATGTCACCTGGTAGCTTATTAACTGTTGTGGAAGGACAGAGGAATTCTGTCTCTAAAGGGCTTTTTCTTTGACCTACTTGGCCTGTTATGACCACAACTGGGGTTATATTACTTAGGAACCACTGTTCAAATAAGAGCAGAGTCTATTTAAATGCTTGGAACAACACTAAATTTATAACTTTCAGAATACACATTAGTTATCTGCCCACAATGCTATTTGATGATATCCTACAAATTGATCTCTCTGTAAAAAAACCTTATTAAGTTATCAATTAAGGGGATTTTACCATGTTTTCTTTAAAGCACTATTCCCTAGAATCAGGTGATTCTGTATTATAAACAAACAAACAAAAAGTTTCCAGCCCAGTGGCTTGCATAATAAACCTTGAATTCATTAACAAAAAGAATCTCAAATATCCCCAGCTCTGGGGATATTTTCAGGAAAAAAACCTTATTTTCTGTGCATTTGGATTTTTCAGTACCTCTGCTGCACCACCTGTCAGGGCTTTCCTATGCAACAAGAATATTGATCTCAGGGAATCATTTGTAAGTCTTCCCAGGAAAAAGTTTAGAGCTGACTCTATGCTTTTTACTTCTAGGAGATGGAAAAAACCCCAAACTAAAACCTGGATTTACTGGGGGAAAAAAAGGAAGTCATGTCAGAACCTCCTAAGCAATAAGCAAAAATGACTTTGATTGATCACTGAATGAGGGATTTTAACTGCCAGTAGTACATGAAGAAGACTGATGCATTTTACTGATGATGTAGATACAGTAAGTCTTGACAAGCTCTGATCATGACAGTGATGCCATCATACACACAGTGATGAAAGAAACACAGCAGCAGACAACAAGGAAGTGTCACCTACTAAGAAAAAAATGCAGCTGCAAGAATACACAGATTGAAACACCAGACTTCCACGCCTGACCCATTTGCACATTCTGAAAGTGACTAGAGCTTCAGGGATGGTGGGACACTTGGAATGAGTCAAAGAAGCTGTGGCATGAAGATGATCATGAAATACTTTTAGTTGGTTCTTATTTTCAGCAGTGTTTGGATACACTTGCATTTTCCTCTGTCACCAATGGATTACAAAGCACTGGTGAAGAGTAGGTTGAGAATATGGACATTTAACCAGCTGCAATTATCCTGCTAAGACACTTCACAGCTCACATCTGGGTCCGGAACAGTGAGCCAGCATCATCCTAAAGCTGTCCTGAAACTCTGCCAAAGCAGAACTGTGCATTCAACTACAAAGTTGGAAGCAGTACCTTGCTTTGTTTAGTTGTACTGGGGCCTCACTAGAGAACACTGCCAGTCTCTCTCAAAGAATCCTCTGCATCCCAGACTGAGAAGAAGGAGAAAACAGAACAAGAAAGCTTAAACAGAAATGCTAAGATTCTAAAATGGGAAAATGAACACTGACCTATGAATAGGACTTTGTTATTTCTTTTGACTACTGCTTCCATAGGTTTCATAGCCAGCAAGAGAGCGGTTCAAGGTAGCACAGTAACACTACATTCATACTTGGAAGATTTGCCAGTCAAATCATCCTCACTAGAAGTTCCTTTCAAATTTCTGCCTGTAATTAAATGAAAAACACAAAACTTCACTTGACATCCATATCAAAATGCAGCACTATATAAAACAGGCTGTTTAGCAAAAACACAACACGAGCCTGCATCCCACGATAATCAATAGACAGGGCAATACTTAGCAGAACTGAGGCCCAAGCCTACCATATCCACTGAGGAGGTTTCCTAAAATCTCTACAGTACTGAATTAAACCACAAAACTATCATTAGTAAAAGAAGTCACAAAGATTAGTATTTGTGAGATCAGAACAACTTCCCCTTGGATTCAGCAGAGCCCTTAAACAAATACTGAATTATAAACAAGAGAGTAATTCCATCCCTGTGTGACAAGCTGCTTAAATACAACGGGAATGCCTAAGTGCTCTGCTACACGGGGATGCCATTACTCACGTACTTAATGATAAGCACGCGCTTATTACTTAACTTTTTATGTTGCGATGTCTAAAAAGAAGCATACAACTAATTACTCCACAATTATGAGAGCCCACACCCCCAGAGCTTACTGCATAAAAGAGAATACAGAGAAGAGATACAAAAGCAGTAGAGTGACAGCTATGAAATTAAATGTAATTTGAATCTGCCTGCATATTTTACAGGTGAACTGTTTGAATTACGACAGATTTCACCCCAGTTTGAAAGAGGAAAAACAGTCCACTTCTCTGGCAGAATCTTCCCTTTATTTTTTCCTGCGTGTTTTGATACTTGACCTGTATGAGATAATCACAAAGGGCTCTTCACGGATCCATTTTGTTAATTAGCTATATGCTGGTTTTCAAATTCTGTAGACTAAACAGCAGATTTGGTAAGCAAAAGCCATCTTGACACGTCCTGAATGCACTCCAATATTATTTAAGCTGATCTAGCAAATCACACTACCAAGATTTTCACATGATATTCCAATTTATTTTCACATCAGTAAGTGCTGCTACCATTTAAATGCATATTTTCTGCATTGCCCTAGCAAAGATAGACTACATGAAATTAAGGCAATGAGTAACAATATTTGTGGTTTTCTTCAGACTCGTCTATGAATCATTTAGATGCAATTTTCATCAATAGAGAAATTTTACAATCGTATACATTGAAAGTCCATTTTCAACACAGACTAGGAAAGTAAGAATTAACATTTTTAAGTCTTCTTCTGTGAAAAAAAACACGTATGCAAATAAAAGATGCACCAGAGTAATTTCTTTTAAGTTACAATGCTGTCATTCTACAGAGATTTTGATAGCTTATCGCTACGGCTTCTGATGTGTACTTTGGGATCCCTGCACAACTTTAGAAACACACTCTTCTATAAAAGGGAATAAAATATGCCAGCCTTGGCACAGATTGTCTGCAGCAGCAAAGTTAGTAAGTAAAATGAAAAAAGAATAATGAAGTTATATTAAATCAAATCCACTACACTCCATCAGCTGCTACATTTTAACTGGGTAACTTCCTGCAAGAGGGCTATTACTGCACCTCTTGCTTAAGAAGAGCTCCTCAAAATTTCAAGAGGACTATGGCCTACGTTAGAATCTTAAGGCTTTTTTGGGATGTTTTGATCTGGAAGTTGGTGACCCTGTCCTCACTAAAAAAAGTACATAGATAAAAATCTTTAACTGCTAATGTTTCAATTACAGGCATCAATGTACTTTCTGTATATGTGAACGTATTGTTAGATTGAGGGCAAAGTGGTCAGCCCCAAGTCCTGATGTTCCAGTCATTCCTTGCTCAGTGTTTTACTTGATGCCAAGTCCAATACCTCTTTCAGAACTTACTCTTTAAAGCTGTCCAAGCCCTTTTCCTGATGGGAGGGAACAAATGCATGTCATCTAGTCAATATTTTTTGCACATACAATATTTTGCAATGTCCAAAATTTGCAAATCTCTCATTTCTTTCTTCTCTTAAGGGGGATGTTGCTCAGCCTGAATTGAAAATTAGAAGTTCTTTAATAGAACTGCTCTTTCATATTACCTTTATTTATTATAGAAACTACAAGGCTTTCTTCTCTAGCATTTTCAGGCACTACATCTTATATCTTTGCTTGCCATTGGGTTTCCTGCCTTTTATGACGTCAGTTTACAGTTATTTTTTTCTCTTCTTACTAAATTTATTGCTTCTTGTTGTTCCTTTTACCTTAGACCAAGCCTTTTGTTTGCCAAAATTCTCCTTGGGATAAGAAGAAATAACTTGACTGTTTTGTGAAGAAAGAACTAGAAGACAGGAGCGAAGATGAATGTTTTAGACACGTAGGGCATCTGCTGGTTTGGTAGCCTTATAAAACCTCCCATGGAAAGGAAATGCCTCATCGTTTCTCCTTCTTTTCTGCATGCCTATTATGTAAAATGATGATGTGAAGTGCTGAACTGAGCTCTTACAATAAGAGCATCTAAAACTTTTCCTCACCTAACTACAATACATTTTCTCAAATTAAATTGCTATTCTACAGAAATTCTATTGCATTTATCATCCTAAACTTTCAACCTAGCATGCTGACACTGCACAAGTCTTGAGATTTTTTTTTCTCTGAGTTGTAAGAAATACAGACTTGGAGCTTTATTCTAAGTGTAGTAGTTTCACAATTTCTTAATCATTTTGGGTTTTCCTTCCAGAAGGAAGGGCTTGTTTCTCGCTTCTCTTGAGTAGTTTCATTGTTCTGTGCAATTTTTTCAATCAGGTCTTCAACTCCATACTACCTTTACCCTTTGGGAAAGTTTGGCAAGACCCTCTGGTTTAAAACATGTGTTGTTCTGTTGATTTCATCTGGCTGCTTGTACATGCCAAGGAGAACTAGTTAATTTCACTTCATACAGGAAACTCTGCCAGTGATTTTTTTGCAATTTCCAGTGCCAATTACATTGTCTGCACTACTGAGTTTGGATCCCAGACAGATCCTTGCAGTCTGCTTGCTTTTGCTTAACACCGACTTTAGGCATGTGAGGTCTGCGAGCTACTATTAACCATGGTGTTCTTGTTAAAATATGACTTTCTTCAGCCCACATTTAACTGCTGCACAATTAAAACAAATCCTTATATGTTTTACAGTGGTGTTATCAGACCATCAGAAATGAAACATAAAGTGTTCTAAAAAAAGCTATATGTTTGATAGAAAAATGTGCTACCGGTTTTTGCATGACCACATGGTTGACTTGAAAAATATATTGACTTGAAAAATATATGTGATCTTTTTTATTATCACCATCTGATGAATTCTTTTTCTATTCAAGAGCAAACTGTTTCTCTAGAGGCTGTGAATTCATGGTCTTCTCCTAAGACTTTTGTGCAGAAAGCCAGCTCATTTGATATGAGCACGTGAAGCAGATTTCAGGTGGATGTCCCTTGGGACAACGTGGTGACAAGCACCCCACAATTGCAGAACACTCACGCTTCCAGCTGGCATGGGGCACGGACTGGTGTGAAGCCCAGAGAGCCTCACAAATGAGGCCTAGGCATGAGGGTTTGCCCACTCGGAGAAGTCCTAATTTCATGGCCACACTTCATGAAGGCAGAAGTCCCACTGTGGGCCCAGCTAGAGCTGTGCTCAGGCTGGCACAGTTTAGACCAGCCCAGAGTAGGCAATGAAGCATCCAGGTGTGCATGAGGCAGCCCTAGACCTTCCCTGCCATGTGAGGTGAGGAGTCTGATGGTTTCCACATGGGCCTCACTCTTCTTTCCCACTGAGGACCAGGCCAGTGTCTTGTGGGGTGCTCACTTTCAACTCTCTCAAGCCATGGCCGATGAGCAAAAGCAGGGCTGCCATATCAGCGGCCATGTGTGCCCTCACCCTGGGTTGCCTGCACTCTGCCCTGCTCCTCCGTGATGCTGCACCACTGCCATTTCCCCGCGGATTCCCAGCCGCCGCCGTGAGACACCTCTCCCTCTCCCTCTCTCTCCATTTTCACACTCCACCCACTTTTTGCTTTCTTTCTCCATCTCTGCCACAGTCTCTCTCCCTTTCTGGACTTGTCTTTATTTGGCACTCCCGGAAGCTGCTGGGCATTGCTCTCCCTGCCTGCCCGGGCAGCTGATGTGACTGACTGACACCAGCTCCCGCTGAGGAGGAGGAGGAAGAGGAGGAGAAGGAGGAAGGAGAGCAGCGGCGACGCGAGGGAGGGAGGGGAGCGAGTGACCGGCCGCGGATTTTCATTGCAGAGAGGAGGGGGGAAAAAAAGGCTACGCGGGTCATCAAAACAGGTAACTCAAGAGCAGGCGGCGGCGGGAGGGGCGGGATGCCGGGAGCGGCCCGACCCCNGCTTCGGAGCTATCTGGGTCAGGGACCCGCGCTGCCCCTTGACTTCCCTCCTGTCACCTGCGCCGGCCTGCGCCAGGACAACCTCCCCCTCCCTGCCTCCCTCCCTTCCCCCGGGTGATAAGTGGGAAGGGAGTGATCTGGGCTGGAAGAGGGGAGACCCGAGCGAAATACCACGGCAGACGAGAGATCCTCTTTGGGGCCGAAGCCGGATCTCCTCCGCCGAGCCCCGCGTCAGCGCCGGGAGCGAATCCGGGGGTGCTTTGGGCTGTGCCCCAGCCCCCGCACCGGATTCCGGCAGCGGACGGGTTATTAAAAATGCCCTCGGATTGTTTGTGCAGACCTGGCTGTTAAGCGGTGCCGGTCTTGAACTCTCTTAATCAGCGTAAGATGATCTAATTCTGAGGCAGGCGGCTGTAGTGCCGGTGGATGTTGGGGCAGCGAGCCCTTGGATCCCCCCGCCCTTGGAGCCGGGGGTGTGCGTGTGGTGGAGGTGGCAGAAGTGACTACAGGTTTAGCCCCGAGGAAAGGATTAAATAGCATCTTAGGGTGAGCGACCCGAAGGCGTGATATATACCTTTAAATAAAAATACATAATGGATACTTCAAATACAAGGTGGATTTTAGGGGGGGCAAGAGGAAGGCAGAAATGAAGAACCGTGAAGCCGAGGTCCTGCATTTTGCAATAACTTCACATCAGGAGCACTCCTCCAGAGATGCAGCTAGCAAGATAACTTGTCATGACTTCACCTAAAATGTGCAATCTGTCCTTTGCTTTGGGGATTGCTGTAGATTTGTATTTTGGCATTACAGCATCAACAGTGAGGATTTTTATCAAGTAGTATTCAGATTTTGTAATGTGTAGGGGCAGTCTTAAAAACCAAGACCATCCGGAGAAGCAAGCTTTCTTTATATTCATTACCTAAATGTATTTGTTTCTGAGTGATGGAAAATGTCAGGAAAAAACCCCCTAAACGGAGGCCAATGCATTAGGAAATAGTTGGAAGGGATCTGTTTAGCAGGGGGTCCTGGGTGGGATAAACCTGCAGATTTTATCAGTTTGTTTGAAAGCCAGGCAAAAGTGGTTTATGGACTACCATGTTTCATTGTTTTATGAAATTGTAATCAGAAAACTCGTCCTACTTCAGAAATGTAACTTTTAAAATTATTTAGAATAGTAAAGTGGTAGATGGAATAAGTTGGAACTCAATACAGTACTCTAAAGCTGGCATTTTAAGACATTACGGATACCCTAATTTTAATGCAAATTTTATCCTTAGCATTTCCTTTTAATTACTTATTATGCAAATGATAATAATTTTTTTCTGGTTTTATGCTTTTTCAGTACCAGGATTTCACAACACTGGCTCTATTTTGAGCAAGTTTGCACAAGAACAAAGGCAATCCACCTTCTGTAACAAAGCCAGGCACATAGAACAATGTGGTCTTTTTGGGCTGAACAAAAAAGCAAGTCTTCTGAGTAGTCCTATGATTCTTTTGTGTCTTCCCCCTTGAATGCTGCTCAGATGTGGAAGGTGGACAGGCATAACTCCAAACAACTTAATGAATAAAATATGTTTTCTCAATTAAATAAAAATGAAGAGGATGTGCATTATTTACTATTACAGTAGAACCAACTTCTGACATGTTTTCATTATTCTTTGTCAGCTGTGGCTCTCACTTCAGTGGTGAAAAGTGCTTCTTAGTATACCATAACGAGCAAGGGTACTAAGATTATATGTATTAAATCCCCTCCCATCATCAGATTTTCTGATCCCACTGTATAATTTTTATTAACCATGCAAAATACATTGGGCACCCTAAGTTTAAAAAAAAAAAAAAAAAAAAAAAGAGGAATTAAAATTCACCCAGGTCTAAAATTCATGGTAATCTCAATTAGCAGGCACTGGAAAAATAGAATGAGTAAGGAGGGCTTGAAACCAGACAAGTTGTATTCAGCTCTCAACATGGATGTTGACTTGCAACATCACCTGGAAAAAGGTAATCTATGCTTTAATCTCTGGCCTGTCAGTGGCAATAAAGTTGCAACTGGTTTGAACGCTAGGGAGAGAAAAGATGAACTGCCAAATATGTTAAAGAATATTCTTAGTGGTTCTGCACGAGTTCTGACATCACATGCAACAGCAGCAAACTCAATAGTGGCAGTTGCTGCCTACTGGAACATCTGACTACATGAAAGAGAACATTCTTTGCTTATGGTGCTTATTGGGGCAAAACCAAAGAAACACCTACAATAAATAAGGCATACTTTTTTGCTGTTATTCTTCTGCTTTATTATGAACTGGTTTTTCAAGATTTTGCTTGATGAAGTACCCCTGATATATATAAATAATTTTACTTCCTTTTTCTAAAACTAAGTGCATGTTTTGCAGTAGGGGGGGACGATTGGGAGCTTGTTGTTTTTATGTGGTACAGTCCACTCCAGTTGCTTATATAATACAGAATGCTTCAAACTAAAGACTTGGCTGTTCTTCAGAATGTCACTGCTAAGAACTACACTGGAATAGCAGCACCTTTACTAAGCGTTGTACGCTGAAGTGACGAAAGCATGCATGAGCCCAGCTGCAATTTGCTGATTCAGATCCTTCATCAAGAGTAGGGAGTTTGGGGCTTCTTAAATCTCTGTGACCTCTGTCACCATGTAGCAAGGCTTTATTGCATAGACATCACTACAGTCTGTACACATACTGCCTACTGCTGTCTTAGTTTCACCTGTGTGCTTAAGGTGTTCTGACTGTCAGTTTCAGGGACTTTCTGTTATTTAAAAGGTCCCATTGAGACTACTTTCCCGAGTATATGCTAATGCGAATTGCTTTGTCTGACCCACAATTTTTCAGAGAACAGCAAGCCAAAGAGGTTGCTTGTAGAATGCCAAATAACTAGTAGTAGTATGCTGGGAATTAAAGCCTTCATGCTTTTGTAGCCTATATTAAAAAAAAAAAACAACCAAACAGGGAAGTGCTCAATTACATAATTAAATAGTGGCACATTTTTCCAAGAAGATCTGCTCAGATCCTAAGCTTTAAGCTATGTTTTGTATTAGTTTGAATATTTAATTAATTGCTCTTTGGAAGGAACGCAAAGAATCATTTACATTCCTGTGTGTAATCTGTCATTGTTTAAAAACAGCAGACTAATTCACCTAACAGCCTTGGATCCTCTAAAGCAACAGCCATCCTAACAAAGGCTAACTTTTACAAGGCTCTAGGGTAGGTCCAGTTCGATTTCTCTGGGTTTCACAAGACCTCACTCTGAAACAGAGGAGGGATAAATAGTTAGATGTCTGAGATCTTGTATGTGAGCAGGTTGCATGGATTATCATTAAAGCTTAGGGCCTCTTAAGTAGTAACCAGGTTATATCAGGAAATAGAAAGGTCTTTTTTAGTAGCAGGTGGCCCATTTCATCCTGAATCAGAAACAAAGGCATAAATTGCAATGCTAGCAGTATTCCAGAGTCAGTGGGGTGAATTTTAGAATGGGAGATGCATGAAGACCTTGAGTTTTTGTGACCAATAAAGATCCCAATTGAACTACAGAGCAGAGGAAGGACTCATATGCCAGAAAGTTTGCCCAGGCCCTACTGGCTGCTGCTGTGCTGGAGGAAGAGCCACTGGCTGCAGGCTGAGTGGAGCAGCCACGATGAGCCTGGGACCATCAGACACAGATTGCAGCAGGATGTTCTGGGAAGAACAAGAACACTTGCTAACTTGGCTGAAATCAAGCTCAACTATTCAGGCTTAAGCATAATATGGATATGCATGAGAAGTAGGGTGTGGAAGCCTTGTGAAAGGCCGACCACCAGCACAGCAAACAAAACTGTTGCAAACCTTGGTGCTGAATAACTCCAGTCTTGTCTTTTCTTCAGAAGTAATTTCACAGTTTCTGTTTTTAGAGCTGGCAATAGTTTTCTCTTAGTTTTAACTTCCTCCTTTGTATTTTTCCTTTCATATCCTGGAATTACAGAAACATTTTGTAAGGGTTTGTACTTCGTGGAATTTACCTTTTCAGAGTTCAAATTAAATTTGTTTGGAACCATAGCATAAAGGACCTTACTGTTCAGTTATTATGAACTGAACTGAGGCACTTCAATAAAATCTATGCCTGCATGCATTATTTTCTTGGTTCAGCAAGGCAGTCTGTTTACATACAGTAATTGGACTTGTGACAGGTAATTAAATGGCTTGTAAGGCCCTTAGGATGCTTGATAACATGAAGAGCCCCACACTAATATATAGTAAATGAGGTGGCTAAGAACACTGCATTTCTGTTGATTGCAGAGATACTAAAACTTGTACTCTCCATTGGATGGAGAGAAGAAAATAAAACCAAGACAAAAGACTATAAGCAGTGGTGACATGAAAAGGGAGCATAAAAGGAATAGGAGAATGTACTTAGAAACTGGGTTGCCTTGGTTATTTTAAGTCAATCATGCTTACACAGACTGTCAAGTCTTGACTGCTTCAGTATATCATTAAATAATGAACTTGCTCCTTGTGATCACAAAATTCATGACAGTCAAAATTATTCAGCAAGGGATAGAAGCTCTTCACAGAGCTTCCAGATAATTAGAAAGTGAACTGATACTCCAGGAGATACTAAGCACATACATGAACACATGACTTAAAGAATTTGTATTAAATTATCAGAGGCCTAACTGCTATCTATGTTATTACATTGCCTTGCTGACATAGAGCTTGATATGTGAAGTTGCTCACCCATCATTACAGGACTAAACTGGGATGTGATAAGAAATCTAAAATGCATCAACAGTCTTAGGGGTATTTGTCAAAATAGAGATTGTTTTACAATTTTTCTGAACAATGGAATGAAAAAAGACCTCTGTTCATTTTCTGCACCACAAGGGAGAGAGAGAAGCCAAAATGCAAACGGAAATGTATGCTTTGTGGTACCAACAGCATGAGGCCAGACGAAGGAAAACACTTGGGTTAAATGGAAGAGGTTCAACATGAACCTGCTTTTACCTCTTATACACAATTATTAATTTTTTTTTGCTTATAAAATGCAGCCCTTTAAAAACACAGAGGTTATGCCAAAGAAAGAAGTCCACACACAAGATAATTGATGTAGCACACTCTTATGCATAGCCATAAGGGACTCATTCATGGCGTATCAGTGCATTTTACATACACATTGAGCTACAGACAGAAATATTTTATGATTAATATACTAGAGTCAGCCAAGACTTCAGATCAGCTTATTAGTCAAAATTGCACATCCTTCCACGAAAAGCAGAAGTCATACAGACATTTGTTTCTTTTTGCTGTTTCAGGTATTACTGACCATCTTAACAAACAAACAAAAAGAGTCAAAATTCTAAGATTGTTTGATATACAAAACTAACTCTTTTAACCAGGTTTAAAAATAAAATAATTCTCAATACTTAAGAAGGAATTGATGCCAAATGAGCTTGTAGTAGATCTAGGGGGGCAAAACAATAAAAAAGGCTCTGATTTGAAACTCAAATAATTCTTCTCACACAGGGCCTTACTGAGAGGTCTTCTGATTTAATCCACATTTACATCTGTTTGAGAAGACTCTGTTTACATTCCTCCCCTACAGCTAATGGAAAACAAAACACAGACCATACAAGGTAATGTTCCTATTGGTCTACCAACATACTTTCTTCTCACCACTGTTCCCTTTGCATTCTCCACCCAGAATCTTTTATGATAGTAAACCAAAGAGCTTCAGGTGCTCCTCCTTACCACTCAGCCAGTACTGAGCTGCTTCCGAACTCTGTTTGGGAATGAGGAACTCCTGAGACCCCAGGCCAGTGGGTTTTTATTGTCTGAACCAGGATGGACTACAGCAGGAACTTGGGTCTCATGCCAAAGATGGCAAAGAGACTGCGTGCTCAACACAGCTTGGATTTGTAGGTGTTTGACTGGTGATATAGGAAAACCAGCCATTTCAGATCCAGGCTATCTGTGTGTTTTTCAGAAATGAAGTGCTGTAAGATGCTTTTTTAATTCGAGTAGATGTTCAGGAATGTGTATGCATTTCTTCTCCCTTGATGTATGTTGACATATATCATACAGAGGAACTCTCAGAGGACACAGTGCTTTGGATCTATAAAATGTTTATGACTGGCTCTCTGATAATACCAGCTGGCAATCTGGGAGTTTGTGTATTTTATTTCATATCTTGGTAGCAGTTTATTAAAAGACTAAGAGAGAAACCACGTGTGCAAGGTACTGTACTTCCAGTGACATGGTGATTTTCCAAGCAGTGCAACAATGGTAAATACAATTTAAATGCCACATTACTGCCTATATTTTGGTTTAGGCATCTACCCTTTTTTGGCATAGAGAGGAAATCCAAATCTGACACGTAGCATGTCTGATGATGAGACCTGGCATCAATTTTCAGATGCCAGATGAATTTGGAAGAACTGGTACTAAGCAGGGGCAGGGGAGGAAAACAAATAAATTAACAGGGCATTTCCTTTCAAATTAATATTGCTAGGAAGTAAAACAAGCTGTGGAACTTTGTAGTCTATCTCTTGCTGATGTTTGTGAGAATCATTTCGTACTTTACAAGGTGGCACCATTCCTGTGTTCAAAACCACCATTTTTACATGCCTGATATGTCATCATACATCTATTTTCCCCCTTACACTACTGTACTGATTTTCCCTGTGCATTCATTACAGCATGTTTCTTCTTGAGGATGGAGCAATATTGTCCTCTGTTGTAAGTCACATACAATAGTAGCAGGAATAGTACATATGTGTTTGGACTTAGAGTTTGCTGTTTAGGATCAGCGTATCAGGAAATTTTAGTCTACAGCCAAGATATTTTCCCTTGATAATAGATAAATGGTGCTTTGAGACAGCTAGGGAGAAAAGCAGTGATGTCCCAGGGCCTGTCTACAAAAAGAAATCCACTTTTGAGTTTCAGCATGCCTTGTTCTACCTGGTTTTGGCTTTACTTCTTTTGTGGAAGAAGTGACAGATGGTGGTATTACCACATGCCTTTAGTACTCCCAAAAAAGATACCACTAACAGTAAACAGGGTAGAGCTGTGGATCGTCTGTCTTGATTTTGTGCACAAAAGACAGTTACCAATGTCAGTGTTTAAATGATTTTTCAGTAGATGTGTGTTGACACCTTTCCTGACTCTAACGTGACCTTAAGGACAGTGTACTTCTCTGCCAAGAGAGCAACTAGATACAGGATTACATGTTCATGGGAGTTGAAGCATTGTTGTTTTAACTCCTTATAGGTGGTCAGAATCAACTCTCAGAAAATATATATGAATAACCCTGATAATCACTTCAAGATCAAATCTTTAATTAAAGTCCTAGCAGGTGAGATAGAGAGTCTGTCTTCATGTAAAAACATGCTTTATGGGGGTGGAAGCAAGCCATAGACATATTTACATCCTCTACTTTTCATTGACGTGCTGAGATTTAATTTGACACTGTAAGAAGACCATTCTTATTATTTATTTATAATATAAGCTCCGATGCTATATCATGGCAGACAGTGTCTTCACAGAGTCAGGCTGTAGTGTTTGTGTTCTGACTCCTTTTGAGCTCTGGCTTTGTGGTATCTGTTTGACCATGCAGAGTGCAGTGTGGAAGAAGTAATCAAACAGCTGAATATAGGCCAAGAAAATGTTGAAGTGTGTCATATGAGCCAACTATGTAAATCCCAATATATAGGCGATGAGGTCAGTGTTTATATTGAGAATGGATGAACAGAGTTTTCATGCTATTGTTCAGTAGATATTGAGAACAGTAACAGTAACTCCTGTGTTGTTTGTAAGGTAGATAACACTGTGTCATTTAATGGTAAAGCGAGGTGTAAATGTAAGGTTAGTATAGGTACAACTGATTTGCTCTTTTAGTGTTATGTACAGTAATCACAAGTGTTCTTGCACTTTATTCATACGTGACAGGCATAACTGTGTATATTCTTATGTGCATGCACATACATATATAAAAATAGGTGAAAATACCATGGATATATAAATGTACAGATAAAAAGGTAGACATAGTGTAAACATGATGATTATTAAGTGTAATATTCTATGTAAAAATAATAGAAACCTGACATCCCTAATTTTAGGGTAAAAATGGTTTCTACAGCTGTTTAAAGACTCTAACAATATATTATTCTGTGATTGCTGGTGATGCCTGCTTGTGGAAGAACAACATTATAGCTCTCCAGCTAATGGGAATAAAATAAAGCTGTGAAGAATATAGTGAGTAAAAGACTATGTTGTAGCAGCAAAGTCTTGCATAAAAAGATCCTTCAAGTATTTGAGCTGGGTTATTCCCCTGAGCTTCTGACACTGGTATGTGTATTCTTCATGTGTATTTTTAGTGCCTTACAGAAGGCAATTTATTAGGTAGAACATTACAAGTCTGCTCATTTGTGAGACTCCTCAGACCTCCAGGCATGTGCACTCAAATTATTGAGTTTGTAATCAAACAATTGGATCCTTTCGCAGGTAAAATCAGGCTGAAGAAGCCAAAAAGTAACAGGTCTTCCACAGAAATTTGTGCATAAATTTTTTACATTTGAGGACATCATCAAGGAAAATTTTAAGGCAAATGAAAAAAACCCCAACCTACCAGACTGTATCTTCAAATAAAGACAAATAGGAACTATACTGAAAATATATTTTAAAATACTGATGAAATTAGTTGACTGTTAGTATGCTATGTTACACCAGCCAGACTTTAAAATGGTTGAAAACAGAACTCTTAAAACATATACTGTTTCAGGCTTTTATGTAATAAGGTAAAATGTGAAAAGAATGTATTCATAATATTTTTTAGGATTAACAGTACTTTGTTTTAAGAAAAGGTTTAATATTCTCATAAAAGTTTGAATATTTCAGAAGCTCCCCTGATACATTCATCTCATTCCTGCCAAGATATTTATAACCTTACAAAGAATTTAAGGTGTGGGTTTTTTTAAGTGAATTGATTTTTCAAACTGAATAGTGTGCATTTTGCAGTATAAAGAAATTACATTGCCAGCAGGTCAAGGGAGGTGATCCCACCCCTCTGCTCAGCCCAAGTAAGGGCTCACCTGGAGTGCTGTGTCCAGTTCTGGGCTCCTCAGTTCAAGGGAGACGTGGAGCTCCTGGATCAGGTCCAGTGGAGCAACACAAAGCTGACCAAGGGACTGGAACACCTCTTTTATGAGGGAAGGCTGAGGGAGCTGGGCCTGTTCAGCCTTGAGAAGAAACAACTGAGAGGGGATCTCATCAATGTCTATCAGTATCTGAAGGGAGAATGCCAAGAGGATGGAGCCAGGCTCTTCTTGGTGGTGCCAAGCAATAGGACAGGAGGCAGTGGGCAGAAACTGATGCCCAGGAAGTTCCACCAGAATATGAGGAAGAACTTCTTTACTGTGCAGGTGACCAGGCACTGGAACAGGTTACTCAGAGAGGGTGTGGAGTCTCCTTCATTGTTGATACTGAGGAGCCACCTGGATGCAATCCTGTGCCATGTGCTCTGGGATGACCCTGCTTGAGCAGGGAGGTTGGACCAGATGACCTCTCTGAGGTCCTATCCAACCTGACACTTTCTGTGGTAAGACAAGAGAGCCCCTCTGAATTTTTACACTGTATGCATGCAGTCTAATGTCATCTTCTTTTGGGGGTTTGATTTTTACGTAATGTAAATAGGAAAACCCCATAAATTCCAGACAAAACTTTTTCACGAGAATGGTTCTCCCAAGGGTTTCTCACTGTAAAATCTTCTGCTTCACTTTTAGGTCAAACACAAACCTCATTATGATTATAGAGTAAAGTCTGAAGGTCCCACCCTGTTTGAAAGGCAGCATGACTAAGAGCACAAGAGCTCTGCATGTTTTTCCAGTCCTAGTAACTAATTTCCTCTCATGCTTAATTTTTTAGGAGAAAAATACTACTATATTTTATTAATAAGAATTAGTAGTACTAGTTTGTAAATGAAAACGTTTATTTCCATGCTACTTTACTTTTTAATTATAACGTTTAGACATTCTACACTGGCTGTGGAGACACTGAAGCAGCAATGTTTGGCTTGGTTGAGTGTTGCGTAGTGGTGCAGTTTTTTGGAATCTGCTGTTAGGCTTTAACATCTCTGCAATACTACCACTTTTAGCAGGCTGTTCTTTAGGAACTAATGCATTTACATATTTGTTCTGTGTCTGCCTAACCATTCTAGTCTCCAAGCCATACAGGAATCAATGTTTGTGGCAGAACACCACAGGGTGGTGGCCCCAGAGAGGCCCTGACTCCCCGCTTGCCCCATCTGGTGATGTGCATTCCCCTGTTGCTCCTGCTTTTGCACATCCCAGTGCTGGGCAGGGGATGCAGCCTCGTGTGGGGGCTGGGCTGGAACTGGCCACAGGGATCATGTTAATGAAGAGCCATCATCATCACACACACTCCTTACTGAATGCCAGTTATCAGAATCAAACACTCACGACCTGAAGTGAGGAACATGTACATTAAACTCGCTCTGTTAAATGATAGGGGATTTAAACATAGCTTTGCCTTTGCTTATATAACTCTTTCTCACTCTGAATTGTATATAGCACTTTTTTTCCCTGAGAGATTGGCTAATATTCAAAAATGTCAATGCCTACACTGCCTCACATGTAAGAGAGCAGATATTCACATTGTGGGGAAAGAAGGCAATGTGTGAGTTGTTAAAAATGTAACCTAATTTCTATTTAATCTTAAATCAGAAGCACTGTTGCAGTACTGCACAAGCAGGCCTCTAGATTTTTTTTTTTCTATCAAAATTTTAATTAGCATTTGATTTGAAAAGCTTGGGAAACACTGTTTCATATCAGGTACTTCTGTAAGAAAAAAAGTGATGGTAAATCATATAAGAAAAATAAACAGAAGACCTAGGATTTCTGTACAGTCTTCAGTTGAGTGGCTGGGTCCTACTACAAAGCATAAAAGACCAAGGCAAATTTCAGAATGAACCTTTTCAAATATCAGAGAGTATTAATTGGGTCTGCATTTTAGCCTCTGTAAGTGCTGATTGAAATTATTGTAGGCATAAGATTTTACCAATTACTTCTATAACTATTCCAGTCATCTCATGTCTGATTAGGAGCATATATACACATTTTGGCATAAGTTGTTCATATGCAGACTGTCAAAAGCTACACTAGCAGTTGTTGGAATCTGCTACTTAAAAGGAAAGACCAGAGCTGAGTACTGATACGATTCCCTGCTGACAAAGAAGCAAGTTATCCCATGTCACTGCAACTGCTTATGTGCCAGAAAGACAATGCTTAAAAAATGAGAGTTTTACCATAAAAGAAAAAGCCATGAGATGAACAGAACTGTAGCCTGAGCAAGGACTTTACTGAGAGGGGTCTGACACTCTTTCTATCCATAATGGTTTTTTCAGAATGGCAGAGACTCATGGCTTGATGGAGAGATTGGAGAAAGCAGTGACTCGACTTGAATCACTATTTTCAGATTCACACGGATCTGGTGGAATGGAGTGTGATGGCATCAATGGAGTCAATGGAAGTAAGTATGTTATTTTGAAGTACCATCTCCCTGTTATTAAAAAATTGCAAGGAATGTATATGTTTGTCTTCTAAGAGGGAATGCAACCCACCTCTTACAAATTCTGTATCAAAATAAAGTAATATTTTTTAAAATTTATTTTGAAATGTCATGTGACAAGCTTAGTAGCATGCACAATACTAAACTAATACGGCCTAGAGAATTCAAGATTTTACTGTTTCTTATACTGTCCATGCATCAAGATTTACCACTCTTTCTATTTTAGAACTTATGTTGTTGTAAATAACTCACCAGGTGAAAATGTCTGCTTGAGCCCAATTAGCAGAAGAAATGAGGCATCCCCTAAAAGTACAGCATAAATATTTCTATAGAAGTCACCAATATAAACACTGTTAATTTCCCAGCTCTCTGAATTTCACAATGTAGACCTACTTAATTGTTTAATATCCTTAATCAAATATGAGTTTATTTGAAAGCATTTGCTCATTAAGGACTGCTATACATCCATGGCCTTACATTGTTATGTCTTGTGCTGTCTTTTCTCAAGTGTATCACCAAAGCACTTCAGTGGAGAATATACCAAAAAAAGTCTATTCTTCATTTATTCACATCATATCATCCAAACCTATTTTTTCACACCTTGCTTTTTGTTCTACCTGAAAGTTAACTTTAATGTAAATAACTTTACATATGTAGTAGTTCTAAATCTGATTAAATAGAAGTGCTCTTTCCTTTCTCCAATTTTTTTTCATCTAGAAGCCCAACATACATCTCTTCATTAGCTTCACATTCTTTACTTTCTCTATTCCTTGCCCTTTCTTGCATTTTCCAGAGAAGAGCACATCCCAGCATGGACTCAGTTGCTGTACAGAAGCTGCAGGACACACAGAAAGTTGCAGGCAGCTTACTTTCCTAACACAGCAGCCAGTGAAGTGTGTGAGCTGCTGTATTGTCCCCTGTGCCAGCCCTGACCCGACAACACAGGGACATTCCCTGCACTATTGTGCACCATGGGCCTGCACACTGGCAGCTGCTGTGGAGCAGCTGACTGAGAGCAGTGTGTTTCTGTGGCAGGAAAGGAGCATCTTCCAGGAGGCTTCCATGGCAGATGAGTTAGCTAGTCACAGGAAGCTTCAGTAAAAAACTGCTTGCAGTCCAGAGAAAACCTAGGCAGCTACTAAACCATAGCAAAGTCACGGAGAAATACCATCTTTGTACAAACTGACAAATAAATCAAGCACTACTAGGAATTGTGCAATTCTCAAAGAGTTCAGTCTTATAATAAGTCCATTTAGGTGAATCTGTATTTATCCAGAGCACGCATTTGCAGAACCAGGGCTGCTTTCAGAACAGGAGATAACTCACCATTAAATACTTCCCTGAAAACTGCTTATGTTCTTGAGCTAACCTAAGAGCTCAGTCAGGTGAAAAGATTCACCTGCCCCAGGAAGCAGAGCCTTAACGCCCAACATGTCCCTGGAAGAAACCAACTGAGAAGCCTTGTTGAAGTGTGATTATAAAACACACCCACTGAGAGACTGCAGTAAGAAGATGAGATGAGCAGCACCATGAGGTAGGTGCTTGCCAGGCTATATGCACCAGCTCCTGCAGATCTCCAGGCAGAGCTGTAATCACACAGGGACTCAGGAATTATTTTTTGCTGGTGCAGTTGGGAAAATCTTCAGTTTGTGTGACTGGCATGCCCACAGTGCCGCAAACACCATTCTGTGTGCCTGTGTCTGTGTGCCTTTGCAGAGGTTCACATGCCCTCCACAGCCACTGCAGAGGAAACAGTCTGAGAGGTCTCTCCTTTCTTTTTCTCCTTTAAAACTGACACTCAAGCCAGAGGGTGACCTTTTTTAACTCTCCAGTGGAAATGGAGGTATATTGCTTTCTTGGACCATGACCCCTGTCCCCTAAAAGGCCATTTCATAAGTATTAAAAAAAATAACCTTGGCTTTTCAATTAATACATTTTCAGAAACAATAAAATAACAAGGAATATGGAAGATCTGTACCTTTACTGTTTTCCTAAATGTCTATCTAACAGCAGGATTGCAAAAAATCATTCAGTTGCTCTGTGCAGCCCACAGCAAATTCTAGTAAATGCTCCTGAGAGTGAGCTGCATTGAATAGTAAAAAATAGCATAGTTGCTTTCTAGTTCTGCATAGGACAATTTGGTGAACTGTTACGTAAAACTCTGCTCTAAAGGAAGATGTTACAATGATTCTTTTGGAAACATACACAGATTTTGACAAAGAACTTAAATGGGCTTTGGAAAGCATCTCCCCAGCCAAAACCCTTTGAGCATTAGGTCATTGGAGGGGTTTACACACAAACACTTAATATGGAAGAAAGCCCAGAAATTCCTCAGAAATTTAGGTGAATGGCATCAACAGAACAAAAGGAGCCTTGAAATCCCACCTAACTGACTAACTACATTTTCTTTTCCACACAGGCCACTGCAAACTCCAGTTGCCAGAACCTGTCTTTTTTTTCTGTCATGGAGCCAGATGACTCTTGTGGAATAAAGAGGCCTTTCACAATGATGAATTTGGAAACAATTGTCATATAGTGCCAAAAGGTTAAAGCAGATTCTCTGGGGAAAGCCTGGTACCTCTTCAGAGCAATCCTAAGACTTCATTAAAGAGGGAGAGAGCCAGGGAAGAATTTTAACCTTTTTCTCTCAGATCCTACATATGCCATAGATTCACGTGTGTCATTCATGCTGGATCTGGCAAAGGTTCTGAGGCATAGACAAGACATGAGGGAGTAAAGGGAGGGCTGGAAAACATCCAAGGGAAGATTATTTTTGGTATCTTAACAGGTACCACGTAGAGCCATGTAGAAGCCAGGTGCTTAAGAAACTGAGCCCCATCTGCATTTTCTGATTGTCCACTTCATTAGGAAAACTGCTGTCTGTATCATATAGAAAATAGGAGCTTTTTTCCTCTTTTGTAATGTACACCATATATGTGGTCAGTGGGATACATCATCTGGAAGGCTTGTTTGAGCTTTCTTTATCCAGTGACAGTTTCGTGAGGTAAGACAAAAAAGTGAGGAGATTACAAAGCCATATCTCACTGCACAAATCTACTGTCAGCCCATTCCAAAGACGCTCTTACTGGAAATGGAATTGGTTTCTATTAAAAGCCACCAAACAACACAGAGATCTTCAGGAATGGGTGGGTAGTATAAAAATAGTTGTGAAGTACAGTGCAGGTTCTTTTTAGGGGATAATATTTGGTTAAAGTACAACAGGGGAATTTTGTTAAGAGACTTAGACTTCTCAGGTCACTCCTTTGAAGGGCTAAGAGATGTTTGTTTTAGCACATATTATTTTAAGACAAAAGAGGCTTCCCACTACATTATACACAGGAAATTCTCTTCAGGTTCCTATTCAAGTTCTACCAAGAGTAAGATTTTTTTCTTTTCTTTCTATCTAGGACAAAAATAATTATACATCCTTTTTCTGGTTTCAGAAATCAGAAATGAAGTTACAGCAATCCTCAGTTCTATGATACATCTCCTCCATCTGCGACATATGTCCTATGCATTATATACTTTATGAACCCATTATAATGGAATGTTCCTCTTCTACAGGCATAGCACCATACGTTGAAGCCTTTGATAGGCTGCTGAATGGAAGTGTTGCTGAGTTTCTCAGGTACAGCAAGATTCTTGACGGTGATGTGAAGACACATGTAAGTATTTACTCAGTTTTTCCCCTTAGGATACAAGTGTACAAGTCTTGGAATCTTTGTGATCAGCCTTGATTTCTGAGAAGAGGAGAATCTTAATAGCAGATTAAACTCTAAATTATTAATTCTTGTAGTAGTGGTAGCCTAGCATAACACACTGAGTACAGTTGGTTTGGGAAGGGCACAAGGTCGTATGGATTCATAAGAGATTGCTTGCCTTTTACAGCACCAAAGTTGAACAGCATAGAAAGCAAAATATATAAATATTCTCAGTCACAAGAAATTTGAATACTGTTGTTGGCTGCTGAGCTCTTTGCAGGACAGGAACACAATTAAGAACACGTATCAACAAACTAGTACCAAACAACGGGTGGGCCCGAGCAGTGATAACTTCCTGTAGTTGTTTTTTAGGCATATGTATCAGCATTCCCGTTAATATAGAGACTTTGTTCTGGTTTTTTGTTTTTATTACTCACATCTCTTTCATTTGTAACAATGTAGCAAACTAAAAAATGATTCAGCCATTTAAATTACCCTTTTTAAAAAGCTTATGTTACAGTCAGGAATTACTATGCCATCATTTTCATGATGACAATACTTTCTAACCTTATGATCTTAACTTTATGATCAAGAGCTTGTTAGTGTAATTTTATTTTTTTAAGCTGATCTTCACTAAAATGGGTGGTGATAGAATTGACAAGGGATGGTCTCATCTTACCAACAGCTTACCAATATAGATTTGGGAAAAAAAAAAACAAAAAACCATCCCCCACACAAAAGAGCTGGGGTCAGTGCAAGCTGGATCTGAAGGAGGGTGAAGCTTTTGACTTTTCTAGTAGATCCATGCCATCGGGCCTTCCTCTCTGTGTACAGCTCCAAGTTGATTGCTGCTGCATACCAGCATTGTAGCCAGAAAAACATGCAGTCCTACAAGCTACTGAGTTTCGTATTGCAAGGCCAACAGGACAACCAAAGCAACCAGTCTACTTACAGAGAAAGATGACCGGATTATTCTGTGATCTGTTTTTTTCCTGTGGTGTTACATGTTCTGGTTTATAGGACAGAGTTTCTGACCTAGTTAGGCCTCAAAAACAGGAGGGAGTAAGAAGACCTTGCAATTCTAGATGATCTTTTTATTTCTAAGAAAATGCTGCACTCCCTTTTTATTTGAAAAAACCTAGACAATTATACTATAAGATATAATAGATGCACTTTCTTCAGAGAAACTAGAGAAAAATTAATAACTGGTAGGTTGGGCAGTTGGAGGAAGAATTATGAACCTAACTGGGCAAAGAATTGCTCCCTGGAAAGGATTGATTCTAGCTTGGTTTTTACATTCATTAGACATCATTATTTTGCAGTTGATTTCTCAACAGTTTAGATCTGAGTGATACAAAAATCGCCTTACTACCAATACTAAGCAGGGAGAGGGATTGCATTTAACATTCTCAATTACTGAATGCTTTCTAATATACAATATCTGTAAATGTTTAAATCATTAGATCAGTAAGTATATTAATTTATGCATTTGTCACTATTTCATGCTCATAATTGAGTCTATATAAAAGATCGTTAATAATTTGTTAGCCAAGTCTGTGGACAGTCCCTATCATATTGTTGATGATAGTGTAACGCAACCTGTGATATGGAGTATTTGTTAGTGCTATAAGCTTAGACATTGCATTAGCTTTCCTTACATAAAGAAACTGATGATTCCGATTGCAGCCTACTAAATAATCTGAAATCTTAGATTCTGAATTTACAATGTGGAGCAGACTCTGGTTGCCTTATGCTCATGCTTATCACTGAAGCAACATCTGTGCTTTACCTTAACAAGTGGAACAAGGAGTATTTTTCTTCTGGGTGTCTTATAGACCATGTGTCCTCAGCATTATACTTGCAGCTGCTGTCTCTTTCACATAATGAGCTGAAGGGAAGGTTGTATTTTATTTCAAAAAACACCTGTCGTCTTGAAAAACCCCACATACCTGATGGACCAGAATGGTAATATGAGAGAAGGAGAGACTTCATATTATGCTAAAGAAATGAGGGATTTAACATGCTGATGGCTGTAACGATTGTGTGGTTTGTGTGCCTGGCAAAAGGAAGAATACTTATATGGGTTGAGGAGCTTCATTCCTATTTTTTCAGCTTGCTGTACTCTAAAAGGTCTGCTGAAAGAGAACAAAGCAAACAAACCATAAAAAAGAACTAATAGCTAGCTTTTGGCTCTGTTAAACACAGCAGCATAGTGGGTTTTACAAAGATTAGTTTATCAGAGTTCTGCTTAGGCTCAATCTTGAGAGCAACATATTTCTCATTCAAATTACAGTACATATAGTGGCGTATCTCTGAGGTCAACTGCACTGAAGAAAGTAACCACTTTTTAAAAGACAGGGAGAATGGTTAGGCTTTTACATACTCTATTTAAAACAAATTACCCTAAACAGCTAAGATAAGATCTTTTCCCTGTTCTGTCACTGTGGAATAAAGATCTGGTGATTATATGGGTATTTCTATGAAATCCAAAGTCCCCTACAGGCCCAGATTTTATGAAACCACTTCCTGCTGTCCATGTCATAACTGTAGAGTGTGTGAAGTCAGTGAAAGAGTGAGTGTGGCCAGGACTGCTACCAACCAGCTGTCTTTGGCCTGACACACCAGTGTCTTGGAGGCTGTCACCAACCATTACAGGTTATAACAGCCCTGAAGCTGACTCACCATATGTGCCAACACCATGCTATCCTTCTGTCAGAATGAGGGAAATTCAAAATCAGTATAAAACTGCTTGTGACTGTACAGCATAGGCCATGAATCCAGCACTGCAGAAAATGTGTTAAGGATGGCAGAGAGCTGCTTGTGGAAGACAGTCTACCTTTAGATTGTGTCCCAGTGAAGAAACTGGTCAAGCAGGTTTGATGGGCTCTTCTCCTTGGCAAAGTAAAGCAAGCAAGACTTCAGCAGGCCAACAAGCAGGTTTCTGTAATGTGTTTATTATGAGCTCCTTCATGTTACTTTTGTTTATATGCTATCTCAAGTGGTGGAATACTTTGGCTTGAGTTTGAATAGTGTACCAGATGAGACATCACGATAGGAAGAGAATGTACTGGTTCTACAAGAGAAGGATAGATAACCTCACATTTCCATATTTTAGTATTTTATGTGGTACAGAGCAGAGCATAATTACAGCCTTCTGTCAAACACATAAGCTAATACTTGCCTTTTAAAAAAATGTTTATTTGTAAAAATCTTTTAACCTCTCAACCCCACCAGTTGAAAGAACAGATTGTCTGTGTGATTCATTTATCTTCCCTCTTCTCTCATCCAAGCTATTTATCTTGGAATGGAAAACTATGAAAATATGGATGCCTTTTCCCTCCTCTCTTCCATCAACTTCCAGCTGCTGAAATGCAGAGCTCAAGACAGGAGCTGAAACAGCTTGGAGCATTCGGAAATAAAGTGGTTGTTGGTTCACTTGCTCCTTATTGGAGGAGAGTTTAGATCCAATCCATTGCGTGTATGACTGCATGAACAAGGTAGCGCAGAGGAGTAATTCACAGCATGTGACCCAATCTGCAGGAGTTCTCTGTGTGCGTGGTTTCTTATCGTGGTGAGCAGAGAAAGCAATGTCCACCCCACAGATGTCTTATGCATGTACCCAGAGATTTTCTTTTCCTTTTCTCTTGCATGAAAGCAGTGACATTCTTTTCTTCTTCCCAGTAAAGTCCACAAAAATATAAACAGAGAGCTGAAAGCAGGAGATAAGTTTTATGAGATATATATGCACTTTGCAAAGTGCCACTATGGTTTGAACTATCAGTGAAGTTAAAAAATCCTACCTTCCTCTTTTTTTTCCAAAGAGTAGTTATGACATATGAAATAGCTGCATGTTGTCTTTTCATGTGAGAGATGCTGAAGAATGATTCAATGATGTTCATGGCCCAGAACTTTGAACAGGATGTGCTGCTATCTGTGCTACACCAAAAAACCCCCCTCCTTTGCGCTTTTTCTTAGCTAATCTAAATGCAGACTATCAAACCCATTATTTGACTGATTCGTCATTAACAAGGCAATTTGCTTACAGGGCAACAGAATGCACAAGTGTACTCTCGTGTTCATCTTTTGTGCTCAGAGGCTGTGTGGTTTTAGGCATTGTGTTGGAAGTTGAATTAGAGCTCAGAGAGGAGGATGATGTCAACATGCCCAAAGAGAAGCTTGCTGTCAGGCTGCCTTTGCATTTCTGTGAGAGGTATTTTCTGCTACATGGAATAAACACCAAACCAAGGTGATACTGCAGGATTAGAAAAAATGGAATACATAAAAAAAGGAATAAAAAGACAGATATTTTTGACAGCATACAAAGTGCACTCAGCTGAGGGAAAGAGTCTTAAATATAGAAAACAGTAGTGCTGTCCACCAAGAAGGAAAATAAAAAAAAACCATCAGCCTTGGAAATCTGTCAGTGTTAAAGTTGATTTTGTAATGCTAATTCAGCTGTGCTTCTCACCCTATATATGTACTACAAGATACTTTATAAGCAATAAAGAATGTTTACTTTAATAGGACAAGAAAGATGGAAATGCAATATAAACAATCTAGCCAAGAGGCTAATTTAGAGGTTAGTTTAGAAAAAAACTGACATTGCTAGGAGTTTTACAACTTTTGATTGCTCTGTTCCAAAAGACAACTTCCCATATGGCCTGGGGATTGAATCTGGTTTTCAAAAAAGGCAGGATTTATTGAGTCAGGTCCAGTGGTGTGCAAACATGCTTGCACCTGCTGGACTGTAAGACACCTGGTTGAGAATAAAGATGGCTCCTGAGCATGAAGAACCTGTCCATTCCAAGTCTAGAACAACACCCCCTGAAAGAGTAGGAGATTTTCCAATCATTTTGATGGGACCTGGATCAGGCTATTAGTTTCTTGACACTGATGTTGCAGTAAATACCACTTGTTTTTCTTATTATTTAAAAAGGCAAGGAAGAGATAAAGGTCAAACAAGTATTGAAAAATAAGTGCCATGGTGGCAATACTGAGCATTTAGTTGTGTATTGCTGGCACAACAAACATGCATCTGTAAATTTTGGGGGCTAGTGGTGGGAATTAGAATGGGAACATTCCATATGGCATTTTCTCAGAAACATAAGCAATCAGAAACACAAACACTCAAGGCTGTCAAGAGTTATTCATAACCTGTTTTCATGGGGTTTCTTTGCATATGGAGTAGTGCCTGACTCTATCCATAAGCAGTTGATTTCAAAGCAGTGCAGTTGATCAGGGACTGTCACGGACCATTTTAGACCAGGGTCTAAAACTATTGCCTCCTAAACAGGATTTTATGTGTATATCACTACTCAGTACAATGGGATTTTCTGATCTCCCAGGGATGCTAGAAAAAGGTATCAGAATGATTTGAGTGGGAAACCTTACATGCAGTGCAAAACCAAAGGAAAATCCATCATGCTTGCCCAAGGAAATGCTAGATAAGTACATAAGTAGATAAGTCTTATGAAAAAAAAACTGATCATGAAGGGTTCTTTAATTGACCAGATGAATTCAGAATAATATTCAGTGTTCAGACTAGATATAAGGTTCATATTTTACCAATCAATTTACTTAATGAATGGAGCAATTACTCAAGGCATACATTACATTTTTGGCCATTTGAAGTCAAAGTCAGAAATGATCATATGCTTTAGCTCATGCTAATTTTGCTATCTTCTATAAATTTTTTTCATTGAAACCCTTTAAGAGAACATTAGAGTCAACTGGCAGGAAAGAAAGTTTTTCTTGGTGGTTTTCCAGAAGCAGTGTACAGACTAGAGGCATAAGTGTTCCACAAGTTGAAAACCACTGTGTCAGCTTAATCAGAAATCATAAGGTGATAAAATTACATGGCTAAAAGAGTGAGCTAAATCAGAGATGGCTTTAGAGTGTGAACAACCTGCACTCACAGCCACAAATACAGTCTGAGAGTGTCTCCACAAGCCTGTTGCAAAGCCATTGCCTAGGACACTTGCTAGTGCAAAGTCAGGAGAAAACTTAATACAGAGAGTTGGAGATCTGGAGTTGGAACAGAGCCAAGATCAATGAGGAAGCCTAGGTAAGGCGATCAGGCTTCTATTTTTCTCTCTGTTTCAAAGCAGTCCAAGATCTAGAGGGCAAAGGTAGCAGTCATCTCAGACACTCAGCGTCACAACAGTGAAGTGTGTGGTTCTCACAGCAGTAATTTCTAGTGAACCACTGCCAAGTTACATGATCTTGATCCATCAGAAAAACCAAGACAGCATCCTTGCTACTGTCATCAGCATAAGCCTCTTGTGACTGAAAATTCTTTTTACTGGTGCTCATAGTTCTTATTTCTCTGGTGAAAATTATGAGTTGGAGTAGTAATGTAATTTAAACCAATTTGTTTCAATCTGAGAACTATATATCCATGAATGCTTTTTTTTCCCCCATTTTTTTTCTGTTTTGGGACACATGCTTGAATGATGTTATTTGGTGCTTCAGGCTATGAGTAAATCTTTTATTAATTTTCAGTCTCATTGTTTCTGAAGAGCACGTGTACACTCTTTTCACTCATCTGCCTCCCCATCCCTGACCTGCTTTTATTTTGCTAGTTGGTTGCAACTGTTTTGAGAGTATAGAAATGCTGGGCTTAGAAACTGAGAAGGCTGTTCGTTGTCATCAGCAAAAAACCAAACAATGAGCTCAGAATCTGGCTCTTCAGTCAGTTTCTAGTAAAAAGGAGTTCAGTGAATAATGAGAATTAAGCCACAAGGGAAACCAGTGTGCGGTTTGAATGTTGTTTTAAATAAGCTGGGAGTGCTGTCAGGAGTGATGAGGGTATAATGTGGCCACAAACGTGCATTGCCTTTTTTTATCCAGTATGAATTGCGTGATCAATATGGTCACATTTCTGAATGTTGAAGAGTCCATTAGGATAGATTAAGTCATGTCACTATCACTGCTAACTTCTTTTAGTCTACTGACACCTTTAAATTGAATTATATATTTCCACAATTAATCTGAACTGCAAAGCAGTTTAAGTATTGGTGCATAGTTTCGTAAGTTTAATTATATGTTTTATCCCAGAGATACAGAAAAAGATTAATTTAGGATCTTTATGTAGAACTGAGAGGCTGAAATATTTCTTTCTTGTTGCTTTAATACATGTTCTGTTTAAAAAAACACCTTAGTTCAGGTCTGTTTTTCAATCACATCCTTGCCTTTCAGAGAGGCCAAGGTTCCCTCTCCAAGTACATGTAGGCTTTTATTATTTAGCACCCCTGAAAAGGAGAGTATGGTTCAGGTGGGAAGAAGTACTAAATATTATTATAGATGTCTGAGCTTTAAGTTTTGAACATACTTCCAATGTTAGCAAAGTTTGGCTGGGGGCCTGGGATTCTTTCAAGATGATAAAAGTGGAAGTGAATTTACAAGGAGACAAGTTCTGGCACTTTCAGCCTTTGAGTTGCTTTCAGGGAGCTCAGTGGGACTACTTGCAGAGTGAGGTGCATGGGCAATGTCCCCAGTTGTCTTGAAGTGCATGAGAGGCAGAATATACAAAAACTCTTTTAATATAAGAACCTATTTGTCCAAGCTTTCTCTCTAAAGATAGTACAATTTCTTAGAAATTAGTGTGTCTCCAGTCGTTATCGGGCAACTTAGTATTTGTCAGACAGAGAAAGTCAAGAAATCAGTTCTTCAGAAGGGTGCTCAGTGAACACTGCTAGAAGAATATTGTTGAAGTAATACCTCGAGAAGTGCTGTAACCTTTTTAATTTACAGAGAGAATCATCTGAACTTCCTAGAACTTGTATTTGTTAAATCATGGGCACATGAATGACATCCTAAAGCCTCTGAAATTGTAAAGTATTTTCTGAAATTTCCTTAGTATGGATTTGGATATTCACTGAGAAGGGCTCCTGAAAGAACAGCTGGGGTTAGAGAGTGGAGCTGTTTAGCAGTAGCCTCAGGGGCAAAACAGCCCATCAGAGAAATAACCAGAGTGCCTGCAGCATGTGCAGCAAAAGTGTGTTTGTGCAGATCACAATGAGACCTGCAGGCCCCCGAGATCTCTGTGGTTCTCTGATGTGCTGGCTTACAGGATAGGTTC
Organism: Chaetops frenatus; assembly: GCA_013400775.1. Classification (NCBI taxonomy): domain Eukaryota; kingdom Metazoa; phylum Chordata; class Aves; order Passeriformes; family Picathartidae; genus Chaetops; species Chaetops frenatus. The sequence continues at coordinate 1,308,730 of VZTR01024977.1, forward strand.
CATGGAGGAAATGTAGGTTTGCTTTTCCTCAGGGAAATGAGGTCTTTCCACAAATAGCTCCTCAACACTGGCAACCAGGTCCTCCAAAGATCTCTGAGCTCAGATGTTCATGAGGAAAAAAAATGCACCTGAATTTTAAAAACTGTTGATTTTGATAATAACAGAGTTTGGACTTCATCACTTCAGTATACTGTTTGTAGTTCCTGTTTATTTAAAAAAGTAAAGCACTTTTTCAGAGATGCATAATGTAGGTCCAGGTAACATAAGAAACTAGAAGCTTCGAAGGGCTGTGAAACTTTAATGTACCCCACTTTCCGTTCTTCAGTGAAATCCTGAACTGATCTGGTTTCCCTTTGCCATCACTCTTGGAGAAACCTGCTTGTTTTTGTAGGCTAGTCAGGATGAAGAGCTGTGAGAGCTCTCTCAGTAGGACTGTGGCCAACTTCCTCCCTGTGCAGGTTGGGGTGCTTTCTGTCTACTCTCCCTAATACAGATTACACACAAAAATTACTATTTTGTAATGGCATAACCTTTGACATGTAAAAAGAATATTCGTGTAATGCTTTTACTTAAATATATTTCCCCTGGAAACGCCTTTTACCTCAGGAGTCCTGGGTTATTTAACAAATTTGAGGCAGGTCAAATCCCACTTATCACTGATTGCTGTTAGTCGTGAAATACGCTATTGACAGTCTTTGGTTATTAGAAACTCCAGCTAAGAATGGTGGCCTATTATAGATTTTAGTGATGCTTCCTCTTCACTGGAGAGAAGCCATTTGTTCTTGCGGTGGTTTTATGCCTGTTTTTAAAATGTTTGTCTCTTTTTATCTGTTGTTTGTTTCTATGGTGATCAGTAATAACATATTACAGAGGCAGAAAATGACAGCACAAAGCCCGCACAGCTGACAAACAATTTTGCAGCTGTGTCCGGTATATAGAGAAGCACCAGGGACCGAGTGTTTACATCTAGATCAGGTGCTGCCATGTGACAATAGCACCTTTCACTTCTACTGGTGTGGAAGCCTTTAAATGTAGTTCCATGACTGTGTGCTGTGCAGTGGGATGGCTTGGAAATCTCCATCAGGTGACTCAGCCCTTTGCAGATCGCAGTCTGCAATGGAAATGGCAAACTTGAATTCTTGAACATTTTCAAAACTGCTCAGAAAAACCACCAACACTTTAGTCTGTAAATGAACCACATCTTGAGTAATGAGTGGACTTTCTATTTTTGCACACAATTCTCAGTATTTTTCTATGCTGGATCTTCTGGAATCCCTAACTATCAGTACATTATATCTATTTTTGGAACTTCTGTGTAAAAGTGGAAATTAACAGAGTTCAAGAGAGTAGTAGATTTTTGGCTGTTGTTAAAGAGATTAATGAAGGATTTGTGAATCGGGAAGACAGAAAAGCAGCCTGGGCTTTAGGAGAGCATCAATTAGTCAGTAACTTTGGTCTGGCCTTGTTCTTCCTCTCTTATGGGTGGCAAAGGTTATTTGAGACGTTTCTAGAGAATATGATCTCCTGTTGCTTCACTTGGCAGTAATAAGTATCCGCAATCGCTAAAGCAAAATGTTTATATCCATTTGAAGCAGTGACAAATGAACAAAATAATTGACTGTTTCTGCTGCTAATATTAATAATTAATTAATTAACAAAGCTGACATTTAAATAGTATTCACTAGGTTTTAAAGTTAACAATTCCTTGAAATCAATCAGAAAAACATGTCATTCAAAACTGGGAGAGTTTAGAGGAAATTCTGGAACACGGCAAAATTTATTGGCGCAAAAGGTGCAGAAAATGTATGTTCTTTACCCAAGGCAACAATACTGAAATTAATGTAAAAACAACTGTTGTGGTTTTAAATATCCCTTTACTCCAGTTCATCTATACAATTCATGTTTCTAGTGGAGAAATAAAATGGCAGCAACCATTTACCCCAAATGATTCTATCCATCTTATATCATTAATTAGCACTGAGAGATCTTTAAGAAAAGTATGGTTTGAGCTCCACCAGAAGTAGGAGCTCTGAGCTGTTTTGTGTCACAGTGAAGCTTCCTAAAAAGTAAAGTTAATGAACTGAGATACAGATGCTACTCTGAAACAAGTAACACTGACCAGCACCTTGCACAGTTACATGACACAGTGTTTAATACACTGGCAGATATAAACATCCAGAGAGACCAGCATCGATGTAATTGATAGCACTGATTGGTGCTGTACAGGCAGTAGCAATGCTGAGAAATTTTAACAAAAATTGCCTAATATAGACATAGCCATGAAAAAATCTCACTATAGGGGATAGCTGACTGGTGGTAGTCAATGTATCTGTCTGAAAATAGAAAAGAAAATATTTCAGGTGGTGTCTGGTTCTGTCAAAACCAAAATCTCCCACTGACTTCAATTTTGACTTGAATTTCAACCCTGTTTTCTGCATGGACCAGTAAGAAAAAGGTGACAGTTTTTTACTTTTTTTGCTTTTCATTTTGCAGAATAAAAAGTGCTCTGTTTGGAGAACTGCCAGTGACTCTTTAGGACTTGGTCCACTTTTTAAAAAATCTCTATCAGCCAATTAGCTGTTCAAAATAAATACTGTCTCTTTAGCTGGCCTGGATAGTTTCTATGGCAGCCCCATCTTAATTTAAACTCTGTCCTTTTTCCATTTCTTTCGTCTCCCTTCAATCCACCAGCCACTTCACCACTTCACTTTGAAGAGGCTTTTGAAAGCAAAATGTAAAAGACAAATTGTGTCTCTTCCTCTGGCTGTGCTGTCCCTTTTAGGGAAAGGCTGGGGTCAGTGAAACTCCAGCTGTAGTTTTCATTTTCTGAAATGAAAACTGCAGTCAGTCATTGTGCCTTTTGCTAGATACAAAGGACCCATAATTATTTCTGCAGAAACTACATTTTGAACTTAGGACCATGAAATCCTATTTTTTCCCTTGTGTCCTCTACTATCTGGAACTGTATTTTGATTTGCTAAATATCTGTGTTAATGTTAGCATGTATATGTATGCAGATGTTTAATATTCTCCAAAAACAGAAGTCCAGTGGATTCTGATATTTACACTGTGCTTTTAAATGCTTTGACTCTGAGGAAATAACGGTATTAAATACAATAACTTTTGACAAATTTAATATTATAAGGTCAGTAGGGTAATTTTCTTGACTACATTTCATTAGGAAATCTTACGTTTGTTTCTCTTCTATTTAGTTTTGGGTTTTTTTTCAAGTAGTGAATTTACATGTAATTTGGGATCTGAGTGCATGTGCATGTTTGCTCTTGTCGCTTGCCTGGCACATAAATAATATTTATATTTATTGGTACTTGGAAACCAGAGTAATGGTCAACTTAGATTGAACAGAACATTTAAAATGAGAAAGAGGCAGATCCTGAAACCACATGGGCTGTGGAGAACTGAACTTTGCCAAAGCCAACTGGTAATTTAAGCTTCAGGTCCAGTGCCTCTACATCTACTCAATTTGAAACAGTGCAAGTTTGAGTGGAGTTTTGTACTCATACTCCTTCAAACGGATGAGCAGCATTGGCTTCATTAGACATCTCTCACAAAGCCTCTGGCAATTTTTCAAGCAGTGGCTTCTGAGAAATATCAGAAGTTGGCATTATGATATAACAGAGATGATTCAACCAGTTGCTATTTAAAAGATTATTTCTAAATATGTACGATTCCTCCATCAACTCCTGTAGGCTTAACTGAGAAGAGGCCAGTCCGTGCTGTTACTGCAGTGGTGACAGAGAGGTCACTCACTGTAGTCAGCCACAGGTTTCCACAGGCATGGAACCGGGCTGTCATGGCATACATGTCAAACTTCAGCTCTTCCAGCCATAACAGTCACCTGAGTCAGCTGTCAAACACACCTGAGGTGAAGGCACCTTATTCCATATTTTACCAGTGGGGAAATTGGGGTGGTGAATGGAACACCACATGGTCCTGGCATTCAGGTCCAAAGTCACAGCCATCTCTTCTAGCCTCTAGAACAAATTGCTAAAAGCAGACTAGGAAATGCTTTGAGGACTTTGCTTCCTTCAAAATATTCCCCTCAGCTGAGGAATCTGTCTGATCATTGATGTGTCTCTGTGTAATCCCAAGAATGCCATAAGGATTACCCAAAGTTTTTAGGTGTCAATTATCTGTTGCTCCAAAACATGTCCATTTTTGTCTGCAGATAGATGTGTGCAAGTTGGTGGTGGACTCTACTCTGATAAATTTACTCATGATTCCTATCTATTTTGACACTCAGGCTTCATTACTATAACTGAATATAACTGAAAGAGTTTCAGCTGATTCGTTCTGTGGCAGTCTTTTGTCTGAGCCGCACAAGTTGTTGAGAACGATCCCCTCTGGTGCATTTTCACTCTTTAGTCTTCACTGGTTTTGGAGGAGGTCTCATGAAAGAGTCACCTCCTTCCAAAATTGTAGCTTAGTTACACAGCCTGGCTGCCAAACACAAGGAGGTAGCAATGAAGTGTCATGTTTGAAAGACTACAAGAAAGAATTGGAATGGTGATAGACTGAACTAATGCATTCTTAATGAGAAGCTCTTCTATTGCTTTGAAGGGATTCAGGGAAAGAAGTATGGCATGCTCAGAAGCAGTAAAACTCTGAAAGCTGTTTTAAATGTTGTTGCAGAAAAAAGGAAGTCACTGTGGCAGAATTCTTATAAAATTCTTCTTGTAAAATGCAAATACTGTGTTAGCACGATCCTTTGATTAAGATTTACATTCAAAGGTGAGAGATCTGGCTGCTTTGATCTCTACACAGTTAAAAGCTTTTGGGNTTAAGAGTGGTAAATTGACCAGGGATTTTCTAAGTTTGTTTCTCTGTGTTGTTAGTGAGAAGGATGGTGGTAAAGGAAGATAAATGAGGTGGGAGAAAGGAACCATCATGGGTGAGGGGCTGGGGGGAGGAAGAAGAAACCACCTGGGGGTTGATTTTGATTCTGTTGTTTTTTGTTAATAAACTATTTTTATCTTTGAAGTTTAGGCCTGTTTTGCATTTCTCTTAATCCTTATTCTCATAAAACCACTACACAACACTCTCGCCTGGTGTGAGCAGGCGAGCAGGTGAATGTGAAACCGCTACATTAAATGGTGTTTCTGCCTGGTTTCGAACAAACCCATGACAGATCTCTACACAGTTAAAAGCTTTTGGGGCTGGATAAATTTTGGGCACATACCACAAGCCTTGCAATCAATATATAGTCCATTGACAACTGAATGTTTCAAACATCTTGAAATAAATTCTGGGTAATCAAAAAATGCAAGAACCCACCATTTAAATATAGCACAGGTAACTCAAAAGAGTGTTACCTATGGCTTGTGTGTCCTCAATAGCACAAGATTTCTTAAAGACAGTTCCCATACATTTTGAGAAGGTGGCCTTGGCCACCCTCTGCAATAGACAAGGAGGAGTGATAGAATTCTGGAGGAGAAATGAATCCTGATTCCACATCCAACAACAGTTTTCACACACATGCAAGGCATAGTCAAGAAGTGTCAGTCTTTTAGGAACATCAGTATGTATCATCCAGCAGTCTGTTTCCAGCTCTGACCGAATTCCAGTGGTTCATCAATAAGAAATGAACAATGAGACAAGAAAGCAGTTGTTACTTTGTACTCAGAGTGGAGCAAAAAATCCTCTTCAGTCTCCATAGTGACCACTGGGCTCCTAAAAGTGTGTCTTTAATGCAGTGTAGACTAAGTGCCAGGCAGACACATTTTTCAAATTGCATTGATGTTACAGCTCAGTATGTGTTAAAGAACTCAATAAACAATCATAACTTCCTGTATGTAAGGACTCTGCTTTTGTTTATGATCTGTATGATCAGCATTTAAAGCTCTGTCTTAAAATAATGCTGCCTCTTTAGAGGAATCTGAAAGATCCCTTCTGGACTTCACGTTTTGGATTATTGGAAATCTTATACATTTGAGACCACATTTACTCATGTCCAGTTTTCAGACCTGTGATCATATGCTGACACTACAATTTTCTTCATTCTCTATAATTTGCATTGCCTATGACAAAGAATTGTCCTGCTCTTCAGCCACTCTCTTGTTAAGAAAAATAAGTGAAACTCAAATTTTATCTTTGTATGGCAGATTGCTTTAAAAATCCAAGTAGGTTGTCTCAGCATCAACTCTGATTTAACTTCATCTCTTTTGACACAGGTGACTGTTAATTCTGTGCACAGAATTCCAGAGGAGGTTGTCTCCAATGGTACTAACACTTTTGTATATCTACTAAAAATACTTTGCCACGTCTGCTGTAGAACTGCATAAGCTCTTTTCATAAAGCCACCTTCCTGGCTTTTATACTTGCATTTTGCAGTCTTCAGCATTTCCAATTAATCAGTTCTGTGTTTGCACCCAGAACTATGCATTGTTTTAAAGGGACAGTAGGGAAGATTACAAATTTTATCCTATTCATATTATCTGTGCCAATAAAATTCTCTTACTCTTCTCAAGTCATGAGTGCGTCCTTCTTGAGCATGTTAAAACATCCTAACTTTGGGTTGCCCATGAATTTTATAAGTGCACACCTAATTCTTGCCCTTATCACACTAATAAACATATTGATTACTCCTAAAACTAATCCTTGAGAAACACAACTAGTAACTTTCCTCCTCTCAAGTAACACCACCTGTAATATACCTTGTTATTGCCTCTGCTTATCCAGCTTCTTACCCAAGTGAAGAATTTTAATACTAATTTGTGTCATTTCTACTCAAAATACGAATTTCCCATGAGGACCCACATTAAGCATTTTATATGATACCCAAATATACTAGATCTGACACATTATCCTTGTCTAAGAAACAAACTAATAATTTCAACCATAGATAATCCCATTGTAATTTCTCCTGTTTTGACTTTTCATGTGTTTTAATCACTTGTTTCAAACCTGCTGTAAGTGTTCATGGTGCCGAAGTCAAGATAACAGTCATTATACCATTTGACATAACTTCCCTCCCTCTTTTTGGCACATATGCCCAATCCATCATTGCATATTTCTGTCATCTAGTACTATCTCCAAATAATATACATTTTAAATCTCTTCTACTTGTGCTTCCACCTGCCAGTGTCTTCAGTAGTCTAGAAAAAAGATAATATGGACCCAATGATTCTGTCACACTGAGCTACATATATTTGACTTTCCTTTCAAATGATGTAATTCCCGTTGATTTGTCGTCATTCTCCTTAGCTATCCTTTCAATATCTTCACGTACATCAACTTCCTTGAAATTGGGGAAGAGTATTTTATTTAGCAACGGATAATCTATACATTAAGAATAATGTAGACGTACCCAGCTTGCCCTTCAGAGCAGTGTCAGGGCCTCACTTCATTGCTTTATTTCTTTATTGTTCCAGTAGTTAAAAAAAGTCTGTGTTTTATTTTCCCATGCAAGGTACACTTCAACAAATCTTTTATCCATCATTCCTTTGCTTGTATGCGTTATAATGCCTGAAAAGAAGTTCTGCTTGATAATCCAGGCCTCACTCTTTGAGGGTTTTGTACCTATTCTTAGTATATTGCGTTCATTATTTGTTCATTTAGAGACTCTAACCGTTTCCTACAATTCCTCTCTCCTGCCCAGTGCACACAGATTATTTCCATCCTCAATATAAATCCATCCTTTCCTGCATTCAAATCATTATGTTCCTCAGGCCAATCATCTTCTTTCATTTATTTTTCTAGTTTCTGAAAGTTTGCTTTATACCAAGCCTTAGTTACAGATTTATTTTTGTCCATCTTGCAACCTAAGAAGCACTGAATTCATTCATAATCACTTCCTCCTCAGGAACATCAGTTTTTTCTCAGCTGTTTTACAAGGTTCTCATCACACACACAAAAAGCCCCCTAAGCTTAAAATAACCCACACGTTGTTGTTTTATGAATTTCTGTACCAAAAAACCAGTCATCTGAAATATCTAAGAATATCTAAACCTTGCTATTATTGATGGTATTTATGTCTCTGGCTGGAAAATTTAAGTTTCCCTCATTATTTATTTCTTTATCTATTTATAGAGATGATTACACCCTTCCAAATCTCAGCCTGTCAGACCATATTATCCTTTTCTCCCCAAATACTGTCCAAGCTGGGTGTCTTTTACCATCTTCCTTGCAGTGACTTTCATCCTAACAGATTATGTTTTATTTAGACCATAACATTTTAAGGTGAATAAACACAATTTAGCTGTTTTACTTTGCTACAACGTCAGATTTCCTGACTTTTATGTATTTTAAGTCGTGTCCACATTAGCCTGTATATATAATTTCCTTTTTTTTCTTTTTAGATTGAAAAAACCCCAAGGAAAAACAGCATGAGCTTCCCCACCCTTTCACAAAAAGTGATTATAAATGTACCTATTCATATTAGATTAATTTTACAGCATTTGGTTTGTTCTTTATTTAGCAGTATATACTAGTCATGAATAATTCCTTTCTATACCAGTAATGCTTTCTCCTAGTCACTACTCATCCACCTGGATGAGGTAGAAGTGATACTGGAATACTGATTCAAATCAATGTATATCATTCAGAATGTACAGAAAATATGTAGGGTTCAAATAAATGAAAAAGACCAGAAATCTGAACATTAGGAAGCACCCAGGCATGTAGAGATTTATCACACTGGTGATATGTTGGATGCTGTCAGGTGCAGCTTTTACCCAAATTCTAGAGCTCTGTGAGTGGAAAACTGCCCAAAAACCTTCAGCCACCATCTCTCGTGGCCATTGATGTTAAATCCTGGCAAGGAATGAATTACAGCATAGTCCCTGAGCAAATGTGCCAAGATCAACTCATCCTAAACATCCCTGCAGCCTAAGCAGCAGTTCAACACAAAGCTTGCAGGTTGCTGTTCCCAGTGGTAGTAAGTTCTTGCTGTGCACTTAGGGACAAGCATCACCATTAAAATGCCTAGACATACTGTGAAGTGTTAAAATTAAGTCCTTCTGTGACTAAGCATAGGAATTATAACTAAAAGCCTGCTTATAAATTCATTTTATTTCCTATCTGAAGAGAATAGGGAATTTAACCTTAGGTGTAAAAAAAATTTATCGCTAAGCAGTACTTTAATAGGTTTCTTCCAGTGTTGCTGTGATTTAGATGAGAAGCAGCAAGGAAGATTTGAGCTGTCACACTTGACTTTCAGCTGCCACGAAGAGGCATTGGAGGTTACAGGCTAAGGTTTAATTTATATTCCTCCTTTTGTTACAGGCAGAGATGGTACGTGCTGCTTTCCAAGCGCAGAGATCTTTCTTGGTGTTAGCATCTCAATGTCAAGAGCCTCAAGAGGTAAGGAAAGTGACCTAGAGCTTCAAGAGGCAGTGTATAAAAAAGCCTGTGTTCCCATATATTATCGATCCTGCATTTGCTTTGTTTGTTCCTTCATTTATACAGTGCTCTTAGAGGCTTGCTTTCCCTTTTATAAGCACGGTGCTGTAATAATCAGAAAGCCGTGGTCCAGGATTAAGAACCTTTTCTGTACTATTACATATAAGATCATAAAGGAAAGGAGGTTTCCACGTTACAGCTGTAAGTGGGATCAGTCTTTCTCTGAAAGCTGGAAACGCCATGGAATAGAATGGCTATTTGCCAGCCCCCTGGGGATGTTGCATGGCAGACACTGAAGTCAGGGTATAAGCTAGTGAGAGAAAAAACAATATTGGCCCATACACTCAGTATTCTCCAGGTCCAGGTTAGGCCAATTCTGGAAGGAAGACAAAGCATTTTGTCAAGAAAATGAAAAATCAAGTTGATTTATATACTTGTTTTCGTGGCAATTATTTAAATCCTCCCCTCACTAGAAAGCTCAGGGAAGCTGTGGAGTTGTTATGAATCTCATTTGTAGTTTCTAGAAGGCTCAGGGCCAATAGCACTGTATCATTCCTGGGAATAGCAATCATGTAGCTCTTCTGTGGGACCACCCTTGAACTTGCCTCCTTGGAGTATGGAGAGAAGCAAGTCTTCCTTTGCACAATCTCACCAGAGCCTTCAATTCTGCCTTTTTTCACTAGTTCCCTGCTCCAAAGTGCATTAAACTCCATTTTTGCAAATCAGAACTCTCTGCACATGGTATAATTTATTGAAGTTTTGCTGTAACTATTGTGCTTAGAGGCACAAATGAGAAGTTTTTCTAATCAATATGTTTTTATGGCAAGGGTATACAAGGAAAAGAAAAAAAAGCTCCTAGATATTCCAGTTGAGACTTTAGAGTTCCAATCAGGAAGGGATCATTTGTTTTTCCAGCTGTCCCTGATCTCAGGGAGTAAAAGTGGGTCATGGCTCACACAGAACAGGAAAAATTCCCTTTGGTACAGGCCTCGAGCAGTCATTTATATTGGCTGTGAATACAGTTGCACACAGTGGCCCACAAAGTTCTACATGTTCATAGGTAAAATATTCCCCAGTGAGCAGTTTCTGATGGCCCATAATGTAATGCAATGTTCTGAAGTTTTGGGATTGTCCCAGCTCTGNAAACAAAACAAAAAAAGAGTAGAGGTAAAAAATTATTCTCCAGCAATCCAGAATGATGGTTACAGAAGCATTAAGAAAAGCAACAAATAATAAAAACCTTGTTATAAACATCACCAGAGCTGGCCATGCATATCCATGTGTCTTAGTGGCACATGATCAGATTTCTGTAGCTTGTTGAAGCCAAGAAAGCACACTTTTATCATTTAACTATCCTGTAGCACAGAGGAAGTGCCATGTGATATGTGTGTACACATCATTCCAAAGTTAAAATATCAGGAATATTACAGACTAAAATTTCTTTATCAGTGAGAACAAACCCAGTCCGGTTACTTAAGTTTTTTAAAGACTATTAGCTGCACATTTTTATAGACATCAAAACACCTATTGTTGTTCATTCTTTCTCTGGTTGTTGCATATATTTTTTGCACAGATACACTCAGTTATACTATGGACAGATGTGAAAATAATTGAAGAATTGCCTATTCTGTACAAATTGAATTTTTTTTTTCCCCACTGCAGAGAGTGATGGTTCCAGGCATTAGGTTTTTTTATATCTCCATCTCAATGAGGAAAAAAGTTTCTATTGTAAAGTCACACTGGATAACCATTCTGAAAAAGCTGGTAATCACCAGCTAACCCAGGAGAAGGAAAGAAATAGAGGTCCTGCCCCTGCTCCCCCAGGACCTTATTGATGTGATGTCATCTCAGCTCTGGTTGTATTTATAGCCTAGAGCCATGGAGTCAGTGTGGAATCCAAACAGGAAAGCTGATCATTAGTGTATCAGAATGCACAGAGTAGAGAAAAGCAAATGAAGATGACAGCATATCTATAAATGCAAGAGAAAAGGGAGTAATTCTGTCATTCAGCTGTCTAGACTGTTTGCTTTATAATGTAAAGCTGTGAATGAGCCAGCGAGTTGCAATTATGGCATAGTAGCTTTGTAGACATTCAGAGACAGCGGTGTGGAGACTGAGGGGATTTACTGAGTTCCTGTCATGTTGGGATGTCATACATGGTGCCTTTAAAAAAAAAGAGGGAGGGGAAAATGCACTGGAAAAATAAATTAGCTCAGCTCTTGCAGCTTACAAACTAATGAATAAGGAATTCAAACCAAAATAAAGCTCCTATATCTATAATAATCCTTGGATATTTTTCTGCTCAGCACAGAGAGAAATGTATATCATCAAAAAGTGGTATTTTTTCCCTCTATGAAAATAATGAAGTCCTAGAACTCATTTATCTCTTTAACTTGTGCTGTAAGTCACTAGCAAACATTTTCAAACAGTCAGGATTGCTAAAAGTTGCTTTTGTGGAGTTTTGCTTCTTGTTAATAATGTTATTTTTTTCATTTGGAATCTGTTGCAGTGCACAGCCTTTATTATCTGTATATATGAAAATAGTAGGAGCCAGGAAGGTAATTCCAGCTGGCATACCAATCTAGCATCAACTGCAATAAATTACTTCGCAGAGAGCATGTTCTGTTACTTTTTATGGTCATGTTCTATATTTGTATGTGCAGTGGAAGAGATCACATGACAAAACCACCAGTTGACGTTCCTGTTTGTGTATATCCCAGCTAATGGCTGCTAGATACAGGCTCATTCTGCAAGATGGGATTTTTCAGTTTATCCACTTATTAGAAATTATTATCTGATGTCAAACTTCAAACATTAAAACAAAAAAATTCTTAAATTATAAATTGTTTACTACTAAATAGTATAAGAGAATATATAAGAGTATAAGAGAGTACAGAGAAGATGGAAAAATAAATTAGAATATAACTGTAATCTTTGAGAAGCTGTTTAGAAAGGTATTTTGAGACCAGATGTTTGCATGTTGCTTGGGCTATTCAGAAGACAGGTTTTAACATAAACCTTCACAAAACATTCTGAAATAGTTTGGATCTGAATTTTCTATTTCCCACAGTCTAAGCCAAATGCAATTCTGACTGAAATGTGTTTTTTATTTCATTGTATAATATTTTTTAAATTATTAGTGTTCCAGAGAAAATTTATCTGTTTAACAACTTTTTTTAATTTGCTGTCATGAATACTGATCGCTGCTCAAAGTCACTGCATTAAATTCTTTGTGAATGGTGACTCATATACTGCCTTCTCTTTATGAGTTCTTACATTTCACTTTAAAAGTTCAGTTTTAAGAGTATCTTTGAAGGCATGAGGGATCCATTGTTCCTATACTGAGAACAAGTTAATGAGATTATTATTTTTGTGAATCAATATAAGCATATGCAGGATGAGCGTGTTCGTGGTAAGAAGTACTACAAACAGATTTAAATGACAGATGCAGTTCAGACAATAAATGATTACATAATTTCTCATTAGAAAAGAATGCTGAGTTCATATGACTGCCAAAGCTCATAGATTTAATTACTAATGTTGTGCAGACAAACATTCCAATTAAATACCTAGCTTAAATATCCAGATCCTGCACACAGGTGGGAGGAGAGGGGTGGACAAAAGGGAGAGGTAAAGGAGAGCTTTCTCTTTTTTCTCCTAGAAAAGGGACACCCCACCCCACCTCACAGAAACCCAAAAAATTGTATTTGAATTTGGACTTAGAGCCATGAGAACAAATCCTTCAGGGGTTTTTTAATAGCAAAAAAAAAAAATTTAAAAAAAAAGAAAAGAAAAGAAAAAAGAAAAAAAAATCTATCGTAGGATTAGAATAGTTGTGCCAAAATCTTTGAATAAAGGACTCATTCTTAGAATTCTTATGTAGAAATCAAAAGATGAAGATTCACAGTTCCCTACTCTCTGTCAGTGTGGGATTGCTCATTTTCTTCTCTTTCTATTTTAAAGTACTTCAATAACAGGAGTCCTGGGACTTATTATTCTGCATTCTAGCAGGATTTGTTTTCTAATTACCTTGACTTGCTTATGTCATTCCATTTCCCCCTACTTTTCCTCCTGCTTACTGGGATCACCCATATTGTTTTCTAAAAATACGAACAGTAGGATACTCCTAACCTTGTTTATTTATTACTTTCTTATGCAAGAGAGTTTCAGCCAGCTTTTGCTGCTGTTCTCTCAGCTGGTTGACTGCTGCAAACCTGCTCCTCTGTATCTAGAAATAGCTTAAGGAAGAATTTGGTTCAATCCTTTTAAGGTCCTTGGGCCCCAAACTCACAGAAGGTGCCAAGAGTGACATGGACAGAGCCTGAGAGTCCTGAGCTCAAAAGGGAACCCCTTCCCCCAGTCCTGTTCTCTGAAATCTTGCCAGACTGTTGGCATATTTCTGTTATCAGCAAGCCTACAACTGCATGTGACATGTGGTCACAGCCGCAGGGATGGGCCAACAGTTTCCAGCCACTAACCCACTGCAGTGCAGAGTTCACAGGCTCATTTTTGGATATTGTTGCAAACTCTTACTCTGTTTCACATCCAGATAGCCCCTGACACCTGTTATCTCATAATTCTGTCTCAGAATCGCTCATCTACATTTTGTCACCTCAAACTCATTATATTTTCAGTTCATAGAATCATTTAGGTTGGAAAAGATCTTTAAGGTCATCAAGTCAAATCATAAACACAGCACTGCCAACTCTACCACTAAACTATGTGTCTAAGCACCACATTTACACGTCTTTTAAATACCTTCAGGGATCGTGGCTCAACCACTTTCCTGGGCAGATTGTTCCAGTACTTGATAATCCTTTCAGTGAAAAAATTTTTTCTAAGCTCCAATCTAAACCTCCCCTGTTGCATCTTGAGGCCATTTTCTTTTGTCCTGTCACTTGTTACCTCGGTGTAGAAACTGATCCCCATCTCACCACAACTTCCTTTCAGGTAGTGGTAGAGAGCAATAAGGTCTCCCTGAGCCTCTTTTTCTCCAGGCTAAACACCCCCAGCTCCCTGATTTGCCCCTCATCGCACTTATTCTCTAGATCCTTCACCAGCTTCATTGCCCTTCTCTGGACACACTCCAGCACCTCAATGTCTTTCTTTTAGTTAGTTAACTTCTCTAGGTATCCTTGTGCCATTTCACTTTCTTCACTACTGTTTGCCAAAACTCCCAGGTCAATGAAAGGTGGGTGCATTTGAGATTCAGTTCTACGCCAGGGGCAGTTCACTCAGCAATAAGAAGGCCCAGAGACACTTAGGGATCCAGGGAATACAGAAGGGCCATGATCAGTGCAACATCACCCAACCTGTCCAGAATAGAGGCAGACATTCACATCAGTGGCAGCTTTAGACTGGCTCACACCAACATCCCCGTGCACAGACTTGCCAGCAGTCCATGTTCTGTGTAAGAATCAGGCTCCAGTAACCAAAGGCTCCTTGTACTTGTGACCTACAGTGTACCTGTGTACTTTAGATCCTCATTTGACATACCTGCTAAGCAATTCTGGGGATCTGCAAACCTTTACTGGAATTCTGCTGTTTGTAACATGAATGTTCTAAAATCACCAGGGTAGTTTTCAGTTCCTGTAGCAACGTTCATATTCAAACTGTGCCATGGGAGACCCTACAGAGCTAAGCTGATAGGAAACTCGCTCTCCCATTAAGTACCATATTCTATATTTCTGCTAAACACAAACCTAAACTGGTGCTCTGCTTTCTCTGTGTTACACAATTCTTTCCTGGGATTTATGCACATAACCTTCTAAAAAGGAAAGCACTGGGGGTGCGGATGACTGAAAAGTTTTAGATACACAGGGCTTTTTAGATTCACAGTTAGTTTTTGGGGTTTTTTTTAATTTTACTTTGTTCTAAATCTGACCACAACCAATGATTTGTGAATTCCAAAAGTTATACCAGTTCCAGGACTGTGCAATGAACCTGGCAGTCCTACAATTTTACAATGGAAAACTGCAACATCTAACATCCCTTTCCTGGGACATGCCCCGTGAAAGGTGCTAAAACAATTGTGGCTTAACAGAACACTATCTCCTGACAGAACCTTGCTACCTGGAACACCCTGGACCCCACTGACATGGACTACGGCCACAGCAGCAGGACTGACCAGCAGTAAATCAAAAATTTGAAAGCAGTTTATTAGTGTATTTGGTCTTGTTGATTAATTGTGAGATGTTGTCTGTATGCCTAAAGCAGAAGGACCCTTCCTTGTTGAAAATACTGCCCAGGGAAAGCTGTAGTGGGCAAGAACACAACACATTCAAGTCCATTTAAAAACCAACCAGTCCCAGGCAAATGCAGTGGGTGTGATTCTGCACTGCTGCAAACTGATGCATGCAGTTTGTATCAGGCTCTGGATTTCTCCACTGGTTAGGAGCGATTTGTCTTTCACATTCCTCTCCATTTGCCCTGTCTCAGAATTTACATTTAAAAATAAACCCACAAATGACTTAAGTAGTAATTTGTCATGTGGGGCTATGGTTTGGTATTCCCTGTTTTTTCCCGCAAAGGACAAAATTGCTGCAGCTGATATTGGCTGTTAGATTGAAAATTTTTGTGCTATCTAAGAGGAATAAAAGCCAAATACCAATTAAGTCACTTTGGAAGCACACAAATGTGTCTAAGCTTCTGTGCTGATGAAGCTGACCAGACAGTTCTGCAGATTTGTTTCTCTGTATCATAGTCCTGCTGCTGCACAGCAGTGAGTTGAAGTGGCAAAACCTGTACTGTTCGACAACAGATCAAATACTTGTTGCCCCACTATGTTGAAGATTTACAGTCTAAGAAAACTAGGCCATAATAAATTAATGTCTTTCTGTAGTTAGGTAGAAAGAGAGGTTTGAACCCTGAAAATATCAGAATACTAGAGGGATAAAAATGTAGTGATCTCAGAGAAAAATTGCACTTATGGTCTCTCCAGCCAGTCAGAAAATACTTGCAGAGAAAACATTGGATTAAGATGCAGTAGGGTAAAAAAAATTGCATTTTATATACACTTAAAATAAATAAGTTGTTTCTCAGCCTGATCTTAAAAGTGATTCCATCCAGGCTATGAGTAGAGTTACAGAAAAAACACAGGCCTTTCTTAAACAGCATACATACAAAAAAAGGGACAAATGGAAAGTCTTCTTTACATATTTTGAAAATACAAAATATGGGAAATTACAGTTAATCAAAAACTATTTCAGCTCTATAATCACAGCCACTCTTAGCAGAAATGCATCTCACTGGTGATGTTATTCCTGTAGACACAGGGTGGACTTCTGCTCATCAGTTTGTAACTGTCAGGTAGGAATGCTGTGAAAGGTGTCTTTCTAGACTCTATTAACAGTAATGGCCAGCACCTCTAGAGTCCATTTCTTCACATCTATTAATGTCTTCTAACATGTAGTCATCTTATATCTATTAATATGTGGACAGAATTCCTCAGGGACATCTCTTTTTTCACTTACAGTAGAGGGAATCAAGTCTCAGCTGAGAGCAGATGCTTGCCTGTTAAATTGTTAGAACTGAGTGTGGCAGTTGCTATCCATAACATCTTTCATCCCTTGAAAGGGTGTAATGTGGGGTGGGACTCTACTAGGCTGTTTGCAGAGATAGTGGCTGTGTGTGCATTAGTATTTTTGCTCACACTGGGACTGTATTTCTCCTTCCAATCAGCCCCGTTTACTATGTCATGTTTCACATTATAGAGCAGCTTAAGGTGTACAAAGTGGGTATCTTTCTGATGAGGTTAAGTGGGAGATACACTCCCAGACTACATCTAAACCATAATTTACAGCTAGTCCAAAATAGCACCACCCCCTCACCCCCCACCCCATGTATACTGCAAATGTTGGGACCTCAGCACCAACTGTTTTGCTCTGCAGAACCATTCCTGTTAGGCTGCACTGCTTGCCAACACATACAAAGACACCTGATTGAAATCAACTCCATGTTTCAAACTTGCCCCTTAAAAATACAAAGTAAGCATGATGGAGATTTTATGTAAGTACGAAGGAGAAAACAACAGAACTGTACACCATGGAATAAGGGTTTGTAGTCATGCTGTTCTTGTTGCAGCTGAGTAAAATGAAGGGGCTGTTGATCCCAAATTCTCTGAGTTTTCTTTTGCTGCTCCTATGCCAAAGGTGCCATGCCCTCACTTTGCATAACTTAGAAGGGTATTTGTCATCTTGACATGTTTTTTTCATAAGTCAGGTTGATTTAAACACTGTAATAGTGAGGTCTGAATTGTATTGCCGCTCATCAACATAAAAATCCTTCGGTAAACAATCTCACCCCTCAAAACCATGTAAGATTAGCTTAAAAATACATAAGATCTTTAAAAACTGTATTTTTATTTACCTGCTGTGTTTTATGCCTTTGCAGTTCATGCTGACAGGTTTCTGGACAACAACGGTCTTGAGAAAATACCCATTTTCCCAAATTAAAGCTGAGATTTTCAAGTAATCACTGTCTCAAGCAGCCAAAATTTGAGCAAGCCTTTCAGTTTAGTGTGACTTTACAGGCAGATTTCAAACATCTCAAAACCCAAAACTTCGGCCATTTTCCTATCTGAGTGTTCCTGTCCCCCAGTCCTATTAAGACTGTCATCTGTGGAATTTCTTGTGTGGGTAATGCAAATATGTGAAGGAGAAGAAAGTCTGTGTAGTGTGGTCTGTTGGAATAGTGGTATTCCAGGCCATTTTATGAGACTGGGCTGAGACTGTTAATTCTCTGAAGCCAAAGGTTAAGGCAGTTCTTATTGCATGGTGAAACGTTTTTGGAGTGTTTTGGCTAATCATGGCAATAGTCTTACTACTGTTGATTTTCTAATAAGATTTATAAAATATTATAAGCTGGCTGGTTGTCTAGTTACTTGTATTCAAAAAGACAATCTTGTTTTAATCATTATTTTAGAAAGATACTGGGAATTACTTCTGATATTTGTCATTTGTGCCCATGTGGCATTCTTAAACATTTCAGCAAAACTGATATAATAATAGAGATGGTATTTAGACAGAGACTCTTAAATTTCTGTTAAACAACTGTGCTGTATCTTAAATGACAAGAAATTTTATCTAGCACATGCCAAAGGCATACTGAAGATTTTTCCAACAGTTCTGATTCATCTCCTGGAATTCAGTTTTCTTAGAGATACAATATAGACAAGAATTTTATTAAGTCAGCTGTTCTAATATTCATTGCAATAAAGAGATTACTCTTCTAGAACCCTCAGCACAACTGTTTCTGCATTGTAAAGCCAAACAAGACTGATTACTGCCAGAATTAATGAGCCTTTCTATACCCATATGCCAAATACACTGTAATTCATATGCAGTTTAATCACTAACTAAAAATATAGAACTGAAACAGAACTCAATTAAGTGATTCTTTGCAGGCTGTGTTCCTGTGCCTTACACAGCCTTACACAGAATTCTGGATTACAAGAAGCTTCCACAAACACACACATTTTGTGCAGCCTGGATGCAGATCAGGATGAGTGCAGAGTGAAGGGAAGGCAGATTGTGCTGCTCTGCCAAGACCTCTCACATGGGACACAGCTGAGCAAGGCCTCAAGCCCACTCTGGTGTCACTGCTGTGCCAAGGGACTGATTACTTAGAGCAACTTTCCTTAGCAATACATATTTCACCTTTAAAACTTGCACAGGTTCTGTGAAATTCAATAAATCCACTACTTTTTTATAACCGTATCTTATAAATATTTAACCATTGGATAGATTAAGTCCTGTGTTCTGAGGGACAGAAGTAATCTCTGTACCACTGACAGAAGATCCTCAGAAAAATGACTGGGAGTTTTTCTAGGAGGAATAGGAGGAGGTGGGGGTCACTGTCAGTCATTCAGAAAAATGTTTGACCCTAATTTTGCCTTCTTATCTATAGCTATCAAAGTATTCTACAAAATAAAACAGCTATGTTAACATCATCTCATATCTAGGAAATCGAAGCACAGAAAGCTAACACAGCTTTCCTGAAACCTGATGACAATTTGGTGGAAGAGCTGCAAGGAGAACCCCCATTTAAGGACTCCCACTACTGTGCCCTATCCACAGAAATGTGCTGCCTCCCAGTGCTGTCTAGATATACCAGGCATCTGTGGAGCTGTATTTTTAGCCCTGATATTCTCTTTGGCTGGAACTGGGCCATGAAGATTCACAGTAAGCTAAGGACTGTAAATATCCCTCAGACTTTATGGGAGGAAAACTGGCATAATATCAAAGCAGAACAAGCACTTTCTTAAATTTCAGTTTTGTTAACTACTGTCATACTTGAAAGATTTCCCTGAAAAATAAGAAAATACCCAACCAGCTGCAGCATGTTGTAAACAAGCAAAAATTAGAAAGGAGAATTTCTGCAGACTTTATCATGTTATGGCAACAAAATATTTTAAGAACTACAAATCATTGAGGTTTCAGGGCTTTTTCAGACTTAATGACTTATGCTGGTCATTAAGTCATCAACAAAACATCTTTTAATTTCCCAGTAATACTGTAAGTATTTGTTGTCTCCAGAGCTATTTTGTTGCAGGGTAACATCACATATCCCCATGTATTTCAGAAGTATAGGCCTTTCTCAAAATTACACTACCAATAAAATGTTCAGGCTCTGTAGGTGTATCTAAGTTCTTTTCAAAATGCAGAACGTCTTTTTGATATGTTTTTGAAGTGTCTTTTGACCAATGGTGATCCATAGCAAACATGCTTATTCTAAGGTGATATAAAATTCTGTAATGGTGAGGTCTTCTAGAAAGGTGAAAAGAAAGATCTTAAGATGACAGAGATCAAACAGGACATATGTGCCCATGATCTTGTGTGTGTCATGGCAGCATTAGTCCTCAAGATCATGAGGATTAATTGTCTCAAGCAAGTACTTAACAAGTAGGCCTGGAAAAGGTGAGAAAAAATGCAGAGTTCTGCTACATCCTGAGTGATTTCCAAGTGAAGTACCAGGGAGAATCAGAATGGTGCACTGTCTTTGGTGGGACATTGTATGGGTTTGGTGAACATATTTTTGCAATATTATAGGGTTGCAAGGTACATCAGTTGTTTTGCTTGTAAACTGATAACTCCATGTCCCTCAATGCTGTTTCCTGAGTGGAAGAATTTTTCCCAGTGAATTAGTGCTCTAAATTAGTTTTTCTGAGACACTGGACCAGTGTAATTAGCATTCACTTTGCACAGGAAAGAGCTTGGATAGCTTCTGCATTCATTTTGCTTTCCTCTCCACTCCAGACACTATTCCTTCCACTCAGCAGTCATTCCCATGGATACCATTCCTTTCTGATTAATCCAGGAGAACTTCCCCAAACCATGGCTTGCAGGCAGTATATTTCCCATGAAATCATCCCACATTACTTGCAGCCAAAACATTAAAATGTACCAATAAGGAAAGGTAAAATTGATACTGTCTTTAGTGTATTACTTTCTCAGTCTTGTTGCCATATGATAACAGGCCACTAACAAGTAGTTTGTGTTTATTGGGAAGAACAACTTGGTTAATAACATGAAAAACTTAAGCATCTGAGGAAGTTCCAGGGATATCAGATGAAAATCATAAGCATTCTGCTAACTCTGAGCTATGGGGTCAATATGGATCTTAATCTGGGCAGTATGTGAAAATGCTGCCAGTGCTGAGAGCAATTTTTGCTACAACACATTATTAATACTTAATATCTGTGCATTTTATCACTGGAACCATAGGAGGGTAATTAAATCATTACTGTAATGTAGAAATATTTATGATGACCTTTCTTTATGGGTGTTAAATCAGTAGGCAAGGAGGACAATATTAAACGACATGGTGCTTTTGGACCACCCACTGTTAATAGCAGTCCTTTTCTTTTCTTTTCTTTTCTTTTCTTTTCTTTTCTTTTCTTTTCTTTTCTTTTCTTTTCTTTTCTTTTCTTTTCT
>VZTR01024977.1:1330473-1414235 GCA_013400775.1 Chaetops frenatus
CTTAAGCCAATATCAGAGAAGATTCTGGAAATCCAGAACTTCAGAGAAAGGAACCGAGGAAGTAAAATGTTCAACCACCTCTCAGCTGTCAGTGAGAGCATCCCTGCCCTTGGGTGGATAGCAGTGGTGAGTGACACATGGGGATGGTTGGGATGGCTGCAAATAAGGCTTCTGGATGGTGCAGCCCAGAATGGTTCCAAATCTTGCAGAGCTCTGCAGTCTCATCTGTACAGTTCTTCAGTCTACTACACCCAAGAAGGTAATAAACCTAGTATGTCAGGGGAGGTGTCTGACTAATGTTTTACTTCCTTTCTTCTTCTGTTGTTTCCTGCTACCATGGGGTGATGGTCCTAGTCTCCTAAACCAGGCCCTTATGTCAAGGAGATGAATGATGCTGCTACCTTTTATACTAACAGGGTATTAAAGGACTACAAGAACAGGTATGTTGGCAAGCTCCAGTATCCACTAGCCAGAGAACAGAGCATTAACCATACCAGTAGGGTTCTCAGTGCTACTGCGGAAAGTATTTTGTAAACTAAAAAGCATTTGATAAAAACTTCTTGCAGTAATATAGTTTCCCCTCCTCACCTCTGACCTGCAGCATGCTGCAGTGAGAATGGCAGCAGCATTAGCAGTGCTGGTTTTCACTCTCTGCACATTTTAAGATTATTTTTAATTTTTCTGGCATTCCAGCATCATGAGCTTATATGCAAATGCTTGTTTACATAGCAACATGTGGCTAGCTGGCTGCTGTGCATCCTCCTCTCATTTGTGCTCTCATACTGTTACTGTTCTTGCTCTTGGCTTGAAAATGTGTATTTAGGTGTATTTAGATATATACAGCTTCAAATTCCATAGCTCCTAATTTGATTTTCCTCTATACCACTGCACTGTTCTTAAAGAGCACAAGGAATTCACAAAAAAAAGTTCCACGAATGATATCTGTGAACTGATGGAGAAAGAAAAAAAAAATCAGTCCTTCCTATGCCCTCTTTGAAAAGTCATGTATAAATCCTGTCGATTCGGTGTTCTTGAAGGCCAGATTTTGGCTCTTGACTTCTATATCCCAGTGAAGAACGGTATTTGCTACTGATTTTTTCCTCTTTAGTGAGGAAAACTTTAAATATTAAAACCTTTCACATGTATTTATATTTCTTGTATATGTATAAATACATATTATATGCTATATGTAGTATGTTATTTTATATGTGTTATATTTTATTCCTAAAGCCTTAGTTTACCTACTGACGGTAGTAATTGATGCTGGGGCAACTGATGATTTTTACAACATAGCATCAGTACTTATACTGGAGAAAAAAATGTCTCATGTAAGGGTATAAATAGAGTACATTATTTAGGTATTTAATTCTTCCTTTATTGAGGAATTCTTTTCCTATTTTTCACTTAATCAGACCACAGTGTCTTCCAAAGCATGGAAGGCGTTCCCTTTAGTTCAGTAGGCTTTGGATTAAACCTGTTGACCCAGGTCCTCCACATTATTAAGGGTCAAATTCCAAAGGAAATAAATAGACAGTAGACACACAAATCCTTGTAAGCATCCAGTCCATAGCCATCACTATTTGCTAATAATTTTTTATCACTGAGGACTTCATCTTACAAGCAGTTTCTCTCTACATATTTCCTGATTTCATTTATAGTCCCATTGGAGAACTAACAATAACGAATCTAAAGCCAACTTGTGACTTGTACTTTAAAAATTCTTGATGTATAAATGTTTTAGTCTGACAATAGTAACACAACCCAGTATTTCCCTGGCCACATTTGAACATGGCAGCCAGGATATCTTACAGAACCTATGGATATTTAATTTTCTAAAGTTCAGCACCCTGAAACTGAGTCTGGGTACCTGCTGCACAGTTCAATATGCCTTTAGTGCTTCTTCAGTTGACTTTGAGCCTGAGCAGAATGGTGACACATACTTCTAACAGGAAGCACTTTCTGCTAGAGGCATCCTTTGCCCTTGTTTGTCCTCTGGAAAGATCTAGAAGGTTTCCATTGTAGTAGGCTTCAGTCTTTGCAGCACTGGGCTGGTTGGCTGCCTGCTAACTGATTTGTCCATGGCTTTAAGGCAGACATTTGGTTTTACCTGCTTTAAGCAAGAGCAGCAATGCTTTCTGCTTTTAAGTACATTCACACATAAATGTTGTCTTTGTTTTTACAGTGACACACGCCATGTTGATTGGGTGAAGTCATATCTGAACATCTGGTCTGAGCTTCAAGCTTACATCAAAGAGCATCACACCACAGGTCTCACCTGGAGTAAAACTGTAAGTACTCTTTCTTTCTTTCTTCGAGAAGAATCATAAAATGCCAGTAACCAATTTGTCTTTTAATGCAGATCATTAGCCCAGGAAAAATAAATATCTAGGCCAGGAACAGAAGTCATTGTCCATGGATTTCCCATTCTAGTCAATAAATGTTTGAAATATAGGTGGAAATGTTCAGGCCATTGTGGTACAGGTTTGGAGGAAGAAAAAATAATTATTTGGGAGTATTATAGCCATAGCTCTCAGCTGCAGATGGTGAGGAGAGGCAGACACAATTCTCCATGCCTGCAGAAGGTAGGAGCAAGACTAAATGCAAAAAATTGAAGGACATGTCAGGCTAAAGAAAAACTGAGGGAAAGGAGAAGGGTAGTGGGAAGAATCTGAACAAAGAGAGATTTAATAACACGAAAGACAAAGACAAGGGATACATAACTTCGTAGATGGCTAGCTTTATAAAACATATTAGACATACAGAAATAACTTCTGGAAACAGAGAAAGTAAATAGAACTGCATACTTAATTGTTTATGGTCCTTATATTAGCTGCTTCTGTGTGTTACATCTGAGATGCATAGAAAGATGATAGCAATGAATATTTTTCTCAAAGAGAGGTATAAATATGAAAAATTAATTTTATGTGGGGTATAAATGTAAGAGTTTATGTCCACTGTCTACATTGATACAATGTTCTGTTTTATTTTAATAATGTGCTCATGTTTATTATCAGATTAGGAGAACCGCTGAAATATATTTAAAATGTAATCAGCCTGCTCTTTACTGATACTGTCTCCTAAACCTACCATATACTTGCACATGCAGTCTTTCACACCAAATTTATAATTTCTTCTGTGTACACAAATATCATTATTTTTAATTGAATGATGATTCAAAGGACTAATACAGGCCACCATTTAGTTCTCAAAACAAACAATTTTAATTTGGTTGGGAACACAGGGAAGTGAAGTAGAACTTTCAGATTAATGGCCTTCCAATCCTAACCATTCTGTGATTCTATGATATGTAGTTTAACATGGAATATGAGCTGGAACACCTTTCGTGTGAAGACAGGCTGAGACAGTTGGGATTTTTTCAGCCTGGAGAAGAGAAGGCTTCATAGAGACCTTTTTGCAACCTTTCAATACATTAAGTGGGCTTGTGAGAAAGACATTACCATGCTTGTAACGACAGCACAGGGGGCAATAATTTTAAATTAAAAGACTGAATATAAGTAAGAAATTCCTTATTGTGAGGGTCATGAGACACTGGAACGGGTTGCCCAGAGAAGCTGTAGTTGCCCCATCCCTTGAAGTGCTCAAGGCCAGGTTGGGTGGGACTCTGATCAACGTGGTTTATGAAAGGTGTCCCTGCCCATGGCAGGGATGAAACATACGGTTGGAACCGGGTGATCTTTAAGGTCCTTTCCAATCCAAACCTTTCTGTGATTCTATGGTACCTGGAAAAGTTGCTTTCTCTCTCCCTATATGGAAGTTATAACCATGGAAGAGAATGTAGGTTGCTTGTGCTCAGCAACAGACTGCAGCTCTCTTTTCATACCCTTCATGAGACATTGTACAAGGCCTTTCAGTACTCAAGTATTCAAGTGCAAGTTCAAACACAGGAGAGAACCATGACCTGCGTGTACATCTTAGTCTGAAGCAATGCAAAAATGTTTGAACATGATAAATTAGAAGACTAATTATTTGCTACTTTGTAGGTTTCTATAGTAAAAAAATTTAAATATTAAATATGATTCCTTTACTTAGTACAAAATTTCGAACTTACTACATCCTATTCTATTATGATCATGAATGTGAGAAGAGCTAATGATTTTTAAATTGTTATTACATAAGGAAAAGGAATTATAGTACCCCATTAGCTGAATTAGCCTGAGAGTCTGGGACAAAATTTGTTCTTTTAATACAGAAAAAGAATAATCTTCACCTTTAATAGAACTTCCCAAGTATGGAGATAGTGCTGTAAGGTAAAGGTTTGTTACAGCCATTTGATCAAACAGGAGGAGCTCTCGGTGCTGGTGAGTACTGGTGATCTTACTCAGAAGTGTGGCTGTTGAAGATTGTATTTGACTGGCCGTAAAACTAGTATCTCAGCCATCATGTCTTTACAGTTCTCTGTCTTCAGCTGTCCAAGAAATTGCTGAAATCTAGGTGTGACTTGTTTATTTATATTAAGCATAGTTTCCTGCCAACAGTGCTCATTCTATCATGAGTGATGAGCCCATCACTGCATCTGAAGTACTGATTTTACTTCACTTTGGATATCACTCATATCTGGAAGTTGTCTTGAAAGTATGGCTCATTTAAATTATCCTTTATGTGATATGAGTCTGAAAGACTGAATTGCAGACTCATTCTCATGGATATATATACTTTTTGTAAGTTTTACTAAATGTAAATGTAAGAAAATTAGAATCCAGTGAGTTAGCAGGTTGTTTAAATAGCTTAAACATTATTGAAATATTTCTGTGAAGCCTGGTAACAAATACATTCCAGAAAGCAATGAGTTGCTCAGTGATAATTTCATTTTTGTTATACATTTTAAAGTGAGAATGAAAGTCACAGATTCACGTTGTGTGAAGTTAAGCATAAAGGTCTGCAGAATCAGGGTCTAGACAGAAATATGATATATATGAAAGCTGTAGATATATTCCAGACACAGTTGTTAATCGTTGCACTCAGCAGCTTCCACTTACATGCTTAAAAGGAAAAAAGGAAAAAGCAGTAGTTTGGCAAGGTGTTAACAAAGTGGAACATTTATGAAAGGTAGACATTGGTGTAGAAATGGTATTTTATTATAGAGGGAGAGAGAAAGAGAGAAATGTCTTGGGGCGTATAAGTACAGATTTAAAAGTGTATTCTACCAATAATTTACCCTTCATATCTGTACAAGTCAACAAAGCAATGCATGAAATTTCTATAAAAAGCTCTTAAGTAGCACATTTGGATATTTCTAGCGAGAGTGAAGAGTCAGGAAGAATATTAACTACTGCTTCTCTCCCAGCTGTATTCTCATTGCTTGAACTCCAACAAAACCCCAGGAGCGTACGCCTAGATCAGAAGGTCTCCTATGCTTGGGTTTCCAAAAGGAAGGGCACAGGATTTTTGAGATGGCGCTTGGCCCCCCTAGGCCATGGGTGCTGTGGTGTGCACCTTTATGGCCATGCAATATCCCAACGCTGTGCCATTCCAGCCCTCTGTACCCTTCCACCAAGCTGTACAGGGCAGCTGCAGCCAGCCTTAGAACAGATCACTAGTGCATACAGGAAAGTGTCCCTGGCTCTGGCAGCAGGCACACAGGCAGACACTTCAGAGGAAGGAGAAAGAAATGTCTTAATAAATTACAAGACAGACACAAAAACAAGTGTAAAGGGTTGAAATAATGTCCAAGCAGTCACTTCTGACAATAAGAGGTATCTCTATCTACGTTATAAAAAGTCTGTGATAAAAAACAGATGTTTATGGATTTTTGGATCTAATACAGTTCTCTCTTATTCACTTTGACTCTGGTTTTGCCACGATGTGTGACACTATTTTATTTCCTAAGGGCACCCTATTGAAATGTGCGGGACTGTGTGAGGAGAAAGCCAAGGAAATAGTGAAGAATATAGTGTCATTAAGAATACACTTAGAAAGAAATAGTGTAGTTAAGGACCTTTAGACTTTTGTGCATCTGAACCTGTTTTGCTACTCATGTGGAGTGGTGGTACAAAACTGGACTGGACTATGTAAATTGGCATTTCAAGGCATGATGGATATGGTTAGGATATTTGTTGGTACTGTGCTCACAGAAGAAAAGTACGTATTTAGTGTATATTTGTGAGCAGGGTTGTCCCAGAGAGTAAAAAGTTACATGTGTTTTCACCATGATCAGAAATAGTAATTTCCATTGATTGATTGCACATATGTCAGAGAAAATACGCTTGTCAGTGCAAGTCAGATGGATCTACAGTGTTTCCTTAACAGGGTAATTTTGTTGTTCATTATCTTGAATACAAAGCATCCTTCTGCTGCCTACACCCTGTGCTGAGTGGCCATTTCACTATACTCACTACATCGCAATTTAGCCATCTTGACAATGGAAACAATGGCAATTACCAGCCTAATGGAGATTTGTTTTAATTTGCTACCAGATATGACATTCTCATATGTCAGTGAGTCTGGAAAAAGCTGTTCTTACAATTAAATATTTTAAGTGCCCAGGGTAGCATTTTACCGATGCAGTAATTGTCATTTTTGCTTGCTTCAGCTTTATGTCTTTAACAAGCAATCCACAGCTGTAGTAGTGACCTGTCCTTTTTCAGTTCTTTCTGATAAAGAGCAAGTGCCTTTTTTTCCATTTTTTTTTCTTAAAGAAGGGATTCTATTGAAGCATGCCTCTTTCTACCCTCCACTTTTTTTTTGGTGATGCAAATAAATGAACAGCTGTAATATAAGCTTACAAGAATGCCTAATAAAAAGTTTGTTTGCGACAAGGCCTGTGTGAGTAATCTGGGGGAAGTGAAACTTCTGCTTCTGTTTCTACAGGTTAACCTTGCAGTAAGAAAACAACCAGTAATAGTGAGAGACTGCTGTAGTTTTTCATACATCAAATAAGTGTTAAGACACAAGTCTTGCTCAAAGATTATTGTCTTGTAAGTTTCAGTTGCAGGTGGATCTGTACTTAACTTTTTTTCTTTGTATACAAAAGTAATTTAGGACAGATTTTATCAGCAGGTAAACTTACAAACTAGCAATGAATTTCATTATAGTATTTCATTTCTAATACAGAATTTCACTCAAGTGATGAGTGAAATCCTTTCCCCCTTTACAGATCAAAAAAACTTAGGATGAAGTCCGCACATCTTTAAAAGCAGTTAAGATTTATTTAAATCCTGTTTCCATTGAAGCCAGTATTTTCAAGTCTTTTTTTCCCCCCTGAAATAGCATTTTAAAAAACAATTATTACTCCTTAGATAGTACTCTAAAAACATTCTTTAAAAGCTGAAATTCTCCACAAGCTCCACATCAAGAAGTACCATCATAATTCCTACATTATCCTGATTGAGTGCAATTATCCTAGTCTCAGTGTAGACTTTGGGCATTTTATTCTTGTCTAAAATAATCAACTCCAGACATTTTCTTACAAAATGGCCCTGCCTCTCTCCTGTTCTATCAAAACATTTTCCTGTAGTATTTCGTCTCAGTACATATTGATGTGACCAAGCTACAAAAGACCAACTTCTGCAGGCAGAAGCCTCCTATTATCTGTCCAGTATCTCTTCTGTGCTGTGTTTAGTTTGACCTACTTATCAAGCAGCCATCGTCTGAGCCACTTCACTAAAGCTAAAGGTCAAAACTGTAGTGCCAAATTCCAGCTACAGCCACAACTACAATCCCAGAGGCCTTATTCAGATAGAAGTAAGGGCAGCATAGATATACCAACTTAAATGCCTTGGATAAGATGTAGACATTTCCACAGTGCTCATTTCTTCTCAGTGATAGCCTTTTCTCTCCTTTTCTGTATACCTTCCATTCCTTTCTCTACCCTTCCCTATTCCCTATTCCCTATTCCAGATTCCCTATTCCCTGTTCCCTATTCCCTTATACTTTTTGGTTGAAAAAAATTGCATCCTTTAGTTGCAAGTGTTTCTTTTTCAGAGAATAGGCAGTGTTCTGGTTTTTGGTACAGGATAGATTAAAAAACTGGCAATCCTGGTAGATTCTCTATAATAGTTGCCTCTTTGGTGGAGACTGCCTCAATTACATCCCTATACCTTTGAAAGGAAGTGTTTTTACTCTCTTATTCCAACAGCATCTGAAAATATTTGTCTTTACTGTATATCAATTGTATTCTCTTGACTTTGACCAAGCACCATTCAGACATGTTAAGGGAAAACCTGGACAAGGCATGCAGCCTAGTTCCAGTGGAAAAGGGAAAGGAAAAACAAAATTGAAAGTATGCAAAATAGAGAGAAAAGGAAAGGTACATCTATTAAAACTTTACTATCTTGCTGAAGGGATTGGTCTTCTTTTTAACCAAAATTTTATATAAGTAAAAGATGGCTGAGTCTGCCAGTTGGAGCACATTACTTGTTAGCAATTACATTATGATACAGTTCTCAAATGATTTAGAAGACCATGTCTGTGTAAAACATTTCTGGTTGAGTAACTCTGAAGCTGTAAGCATCGTTTTAAATCCTGAACAGGTGATGAACGGCAAAAGTATATTACAGTGGGCTGCAAAGCTTGAAAACTCTACAGATAAATAATTCTGCTGAGACTCAGTAACAAGAACCTGACCTGGTTTTTGTTGTTTTGTGTTTTAACTAACAAAGATTACAGGCCCTGTAAGTCAGCTGTTTCATCCAGTAAATTGCAGCTCTCTGGGCAGCATAACCCCTTGCAGACAGGTGGCTTAAATAGGGTAGGTAATAGAACTGTTGTGCTAAGCTACTTTTACACAAAAAACACCTTAACAGGAGCTCTGTGCCCCTGAGGTCCACCTGTTCCCAGAGATTGATATGTGATATTTTGAACTTCACAATTTTTGTGTTTGGCTGTGCATATGTATGGAAAGAACAATACAAAATGCTGCAATAGTTTTAGGTGTGAAACTAGGATTACTATAAAGGGGGAGAAAACAGGGATATCCTTCCCCTCCCCCCCCCCTTTTTTTTTTTTAGAAGAATGTATTCCCTATTAGGATTCCTGTTAGTCTGTTGCCATGAAAAGAAGGATGTTCAATAAATTAAGGGAGAGATTTCATGACCTCTGTCTAAGCCACCTGTTGCTTCAGCTGCAAATAGACACTTACCTTTTAACAGAAATGACTAACGAAATAGGTACTATATATTATACACATGCATATATAATTTATTTATATGCATTATATAGATGTTTATAATCTTCTAGTTCTGAGTAAAATCAACCATTGCATCTAAAAGAAATGCATTGTTCAAATGCCCCACAGCAGGTTCCCAGCACAAGAACTTTGTTCCCCTCTGTTTCCGTGCTGCACTGTGTCAGCCGAAAGCTGGATAAACACAGACGAACGATGCGGGTGTTTGTACAGGGTCTGGCACATAAGCCCCTCGTATCCCCAGAGATAGGAGCCTCTGACTGGGGCTCCTTGCTGCTGCAGTACTACAAATATAGTAACAGTGACATGGAAGGCTAACCCAGGGAGTTGTTCAGCAAGAATAGCTCAGGAAATAGTAACATCTGTGATAAGACATAAAAAGAAATTCTTACTGCCTCTCAGTAGCGGGGTTCAGACCTGAAGACACGTCAAACTGCATATGGCCACCAAAAATTAGTGACAATATGGCATCCAGAGCACCTGTGTTATATATGAACAGCGTTGTATTTCTCTAACAAGACTGGCTTTGCCCTGTGCTCCCAGGGAAGGAAGCCTTTAGAAGTACGCTTAAGTAGGCCTAGCTTCTCAAAAGCAAAGAGCTTTACTCAGCTCTACTGCAATTTCAAGGGAATTACATGAGATTTGAGATCAATGAATTTCAACCAGGCAGCTATGCCAACATAAACAGTCATTTCTTTCTTCCAGTGAGCCAGTTAGGTGAGAAAAAGAAGTGTCCCTCACCCTTCTGCCAGTTGTACAAGATGAAGGTAGAAATATAACATACTTTGAGGCTGTACCACGGTCCTGCAAACCCTTGCACAGTGACAGCACATTTATCAGACCCAGCACTGCGAGCAGCATCAGACATTGTCACTAGAGGAAGCTTCTCTGCCACAGTCACTTGGAGGCCCTTGGGCTATCCAGCAAGGAGCAAACCCTGACCTATTCCTGTCACTCCATTTAGAGCATGTTTGGAGGCCGAAGACAATTTTTTTCCCTGAGAGGAAATTTCTGGAATGTTTGATCCCCTACAGAGCTCTTAGTACATGGTCGCAGGGCCTGCATCTCCTGTTCCTGATAGGACCTTACTCAAAGAATTACATTTCCTCCATTTCAAAAAGCTCCAAGAGCAAGGTTTAAAGCACATCAAGTTCACTATGATTCAAAGCTACAGGTTAAAAGTTGTGGCTTACTTGTGTGTTACATTTTGGTAAAGTAAGGATGACTCTGTCTGTTCCCCTGCTAATTCTCTACTAGGAGCATATTTGTAAATGACAGAAAAATGACCGCAGCAGCATGTTAATGGGAGCAGCCAGCTATCAGTATAACTTGATGTGGTGTCTACAGACACCACAGCACGGAGAACAGCAGCTGTTGCCGAGGCAAACAGCTGAAATGAAAGAGGAAGAAAGGCGGCTTGCAAACAACCGCCTTCACTGGTCCAAATGGCTCCTAATACTCTTTGTGTGAAGACACACTGCTGTTAACATCTGCGTGAAGTTAATCTGAAGAGTTGTTTGCAAATATTAAAGCTGCTAAGCACCTGCTGCTTTAGGATAGATGAACTTTTGTGGGCATGTAACATGCCAATTTTATTCCCAGCAGCTCTCACAAATAGCACCCTATACAGAACAGAAATGAATGGACTTTGTGAAGGGCACTTTTGTTGAAATTGGATAGGACTACATACAAGCATTACCAGATATCAGAATAGTTTAAGAGCCTGGTTCAGAAATACTCTAGAGCCTGAGGGTCAAAGTGGTTTTAGAAAAGTAACTAAAGAAAGAAACTAATTGCTAGTGACTGAGGTTGGTAACTTGGAGGTTTATTTACTGATAGATGTCAAAATGAATTTTTAAAAAAGTTCCTGGAACTACTTCACTTGGCTGGTTTTTAAGTTGCCCTTTACATCAGAGTGTTTGAGTGCAGCACAGGTACCATCTTCCTGGCATGCAGGGAATGCAAGAAGTAAAATGTGTTTTCTGCATTTCCAGTTCACTTCTGAGCTTTCTGCCCTGTTTTGAGAGTTTCTCTGAGCCACTCTCCCACAAAGAATTTCACCCCACTTGAATGTTTGTTTGATTTCTGTTAGGTACATCAAAATGGCAAAGAAAGAAGACTGTAGCCAGAGTAAGACTGTACCCTTCTTCCCAGCAAGTCTGTGCACCCTCTCATTAGTGAGACTTGTCTCTCTTTTCCATGCCATTTTATTTCAGTGGGGGATGGTCCTACTGGAGGAGTCCATGCTGTAAGATGGGAGATCTACAGTGGAACCATTAAACCCTGTACTTTAGTAACCTTTTTTCCCGTCATTTGTCCTTCAGTTTTGCCTGGCCTAATTTATGATTGAAACTGTTTGTAGTTTCCAGAATGGCCCTAGATGTTGGAAATAGCATGCTAAAATATCAGTTAGGTTGTGTAGCTGTAACTCTGGTCTTAAATTAGACAAGATTTGCCATGCAGGAGAAAATTGAACAACCAGGGTTCAGTCTGTCTTTTATTTCTGTGACTGCATGAAACTAAGAGGGAAAGTGGGAAGGGTGACAGAACCTCAGGTGTCTTCACTTGTGACAGCTTCTGTGTTCTTAATTAGATCTAACTCAAAATCGTTTGTGCTCAGTGGAGATAACCACTGACTTTGGTGGAGGGACCAGGCATGTAAAGAAAAGAAGAGGCAGATGGGCAGCATGAGTGCAATGAATAAATTCTTTTCTTACTTTTGAAACCCACTTAAAAGACTAGAATGTCTTCACTCCTGAGGTCAAGAATTGAGATTTTTGAGTAGACTTGTTTTTTCATCAGTCCTGATCTAGAAGGGTAAAAGCTCCTAGTTTCCCAGATCCTTTCCTACATCTTCTGTTTCTTGAAAAGCAATATGACAACAATCTCCAGTCATACAAAACCATGTATGACTCAGTTAACCAAAACTTAACTGATATATTTAACATCCTTCCTTTTACCTGTATTTTGACAAGGTAGTTCTTTCAGAGTTCTAGGAGAGAGATTACCCACTTCCACAGATAAACCTCTCTGAGTTTTACTTCCATCTCACTACACTGATATTCCCATACTTTAGTTGCCATTTGGGAAACTGCCTTTGATGCACTACTCAGCAGCATTATTTGAGCCCAGAATGTCCTGCATGATCTGTGATGGCCTTGAGTTTGACACTTCAAGCAGAGAGACTGACAGAGTGACTCACCACTCTGTGTAGTATGCAGAATACTCAGAATTTTTTTCTAATGCATCTTTGCAGCCTTTGCACAATTTAGATGGTGTTAATTCTAAATGGATGTGTGAGTCTTACATAAGTTTCTGGAAAATCACAGCACTGTATTGATAGGCAGGTGGAAGCAGTAGGTATTTTTGAGAAATCAGATGTCAGTCTGGAATTTGGCAAGCAGATTTTCATCTCAGACTAAAAGTT
The DNA here is from genome assembly GCA_013400775.1 of Chaetops frenatus. NCBI lineage: Eukaryota > Metazoa > Chordata > Aves > Passeriformes > Picathartidae > Chaetops > Chaetops frenatus. The sequence goes on from VZTR01024977.1 coordinate 1,343,043, forward strand.
GTTAGCCACTACCACTACTGCTATTAATTGCCTTTCATAAAGCATAGATTATTCATAACTGCATGTTCACACTGTGAATGGTGAGTGCCATTTCTGAGTATCCGAGTATTTTATAAAGCCCTGCAAATGCAATGTTCGTAATTCTGGATAACCAGGGCATAGTGGATTCAGTTGCTATGGTTGCAGGCAACAGAAGGGGAGGATCTGTATTGCACCTCAGGCAGCAATAACTGATGGTGTCACTAAATCCACTTATATTCTTTGTTTTTTGAAGTACAATAATTGACAGTTCTGCTGACTCTGCTGCAGGTAACTTCACTGGCATTAGGAGAGGCAGGGAACAGGCACTATAAATTGAGGGCCCAATGAAGAAGTTGTCCCCAGCCTAAAACACTAACTTATAACAAGGAAGTATGTAAGCAGAAGCTCTGAGTTAAATGTATCCATGCAACAATGGAATGTCTCTAAAAGCAGTTGACATCAGTTCCAGTATATCTTGACAATAAATGATAATCCATTCCAAAAGGGAGATCTTCTCATTTGTTTACATTTGATCAAAAATATTTAACAACAAGAAGAGAACTTCTTCCTTTAAGAGATCTTGGATTTTTTTTTTTTTTTAAGGTATATCGGAAGAGTAAGTAAAAAAGGAGCATGTGGACCTCAGCCCTTTTCCTGTTACCAGTTTGGGATTACAGGCCAGAACAAGTTTTACTTTTTAAAAAATAGCTCTAGTTTTCAGTCCTGTGAGATGCATGAACTAGATCAATACTTTGCTCTTTCAGTTTAATAGAAAGCAGAAAGAGTAGTACCATTAAATGGTTAAAAATATCCTCAGAGGCCAGCCAAGCAATATCTATTTCCAGTATGGATTACCAGGGATAAAAACCTGTATCTCTTAACAAAGGTAGCCAGTTAGAGGAGCTGTGACTTTATAAGTCGCTGTCATTTTCCCATTGTATCTGCCCACCTGTTAATATTTGCTGCTGGAGTGCACAGTATCTCTATAGCTAGCTGAACTCATCAGAACCAATCTAATTTTCACAATAGTTCTTTTAAAAGTCTGTTCTGTGCTGCAGAAAGGTAGGATCAGAGTGCCACTCAGTGGCAGGACAGTACAAGTGATTCTCAGATTCTCTCTAACATCTATTATTAGGATGTTAGGGCATTATTATAACACTTTAGTCAGATAATTATTAGTATTTTCTGTCTGTTTGATAATATTCTATGTTAGCATTGTAATTCAGACCAAAATACGTACTTTTGATTATGCAAACGGAAAGGAAGACTGTGTTACTTACTTTGCCAAGGCCCCTTTCACTCATAACTTGAGTGCTGTGATCTGCGTCTGAAAAAAAGGAAAAACAAATTTGAGAAATTGAACTAAAAACTCAAAAATTGAATTTCAGAATCAAGAGACTTGAATCACCGTAGTTTTATATTCTGTGGTATTTGAACCTTTACCCATAACTTGAACAGTTTAAAGAATAGCATTTTACATCTTGTATACAATTTATCATGTTCCCTATGTATAACTGATAATTTCTGACCCTCTCAGTTGTTGTGTTGTACCAAAACATTTTCTTTATGTTTCTACACCGAGATATAGTTAACTGAATCTGGTATCTGAAAAAAAAAAAAAAAAAAAGAGACATTTTCCTTTTTATGTAAGTAAACACTGAAATAAATTATGGAATCGTTACTGTTAAAAGATTTTTAACATCAGCCCTTGCAAGTGTTTGAGACAAATATTTTAGATGGAGTAGTTCTGCAGTAAGGGTAGCAGTGTGGGCTGTCAGTCTCTCCAGCTATGCTTGCTCAGGTGCAGGGAAGTATTCATAGGATTACATTCTGTTATGGAGGCAGAAATTGTCCTGAGCCTGTGGCTTTCTAGAGTCACCCGAACCCACAGCATTCAAGAATGTTAATAAATAAGAACTACTGTCATACAGTGTTCCTTGAAACACTGTATGTAAAAAAAAATTTCCCTCTGTCTCAAACAGGGTCCTGTTGCATCCCCCATGTCCATGCGATCTGTTCTAACCAGCGGCTCCTGCCTTTCCCCGCCACCGCCGCCACCGCCGCCCCCGGGACCGCCCCCCATCTTCGATACGGAAACCGCAAAGGACGAAGGAACTGCATCTCGCTCAGCCCTCTTTGCACAGCTCAACCAGGGAGAGGCAATTACCAAAGGTCAGGAGAAAAGAAATCGAATTGTGATCCATGAGACAAACTATATCAAGAGCTCTTACATGTATTAACCTAACTTTCACAGCATTTTTAAGTTACATTCTCGCAACTCAGATCCTTCTGAGGCTTGCAGTGGTCCCATGGTGAAGGCTGCATACCAAAACCTCCTTTAGAAGCCACAGCACCCAAATAAGTTCAGCATACCTGACATTCACACCATTTATTTTGAGGTATCCTTTTAATTTTAAGGCAGCTAAGCTGGATATTTTCATCCCCCAGTAGCTGGTGAACCTCTTAAGTTGCAATTGCAATAAAGTTTTATCCCTCTTTCTTGACACACATTGAGTGTACACACCTGTGTCAAAATGTGTTACATGTCAGATGAAATAAAGCTTTTTGTATTAATATTGGACAGGTGTAATTTAAGTGTATGTCTGTGAATTTAAATACATATGATTGATATATTTACATTTAATGCTGCAGAGATAGGTCAAATGTTGTCATAAATTAGAAAAATAAACTGTTTTATGGATAGAAAAACATGATACAACAATCTCTCAGAGCTTACTACTGACAGAGAGGGACCTAGAAGACATTGTGGGATATTCTGTTGAAGATACTAAGGTAGCCCATCCATAGGAGAAGAGGTTTTATATGATCTGCTAAAAGTATGTCAGCAATTAATCTTTAGGTCATTACCCAGACAAACTTTGAGGAAATAAAAAAATCTAATTTCACAGAATAAGATAACACAATTACAAACAAATCTTTCATGTTTCAATATGAGGACTTATAGGATTGGAAAATAGATTCTCTTTTAGCAGCACCCTTTATTTTGGGTTTTTTTTTTTTAGGGCTTCGACATGTCTCTGATGACCAGAAAACTCACAAGAACCCCAGTCTGCGTGCCCAAGGTCCATCTGTTCGTTCTCCTACAAAAAGCCATACTCCAAGTCCTGCCTCCCCCAAGAATTCCCCACAGCAGAGCCATGCCCCTGTCTTGGAGCTAGAGGGAAAGAAGTGGAGAGTGGTGAGTTCCAGTCATGCCTCTGAATTGCACCTTGCACATTGCAAACGAGGAGGAGCACTGAAACATCTTGTCTGTCATTAACATTCAACAAAACAAAGTTGCAACTAAAATGGGCTGAGTCCTCCATTTCTCTGCATTGCTACAGTTCAGCTTTTACTGTTCTGTAGGATCTTAAGTTTATTCATTTGTCTCTTGAGAATCACTTATTAATTCATCTCACTGGACAACATCAGAAGCGGCATATAAATTCCTTGCAAAATCAGACAATACCCAGAAAGAACTTCAGTAGAGAAGAACAATTAAAATCCCTTTTTGCAGGCCATTCCTGTGAATGAGAGAGAACAGTCATCACAGACCACTTTCTCCAGTTACCCTAACCAATGGAATTATAAATCCATTTTTCAGTGCCTATTCTATGCAAGCATGTCTTCCATTCAAAAAGGAGTGTTTTCCTTTTTGCCCAGTCTACAGATGGAGAAGGAGATTTGTTTAAAGTTTGGGTGTTAATTTATGTAGGCATATATGGAAGAATCTATGGATGAAAATTGTTATGACTGTGTTGGTCAAGAGAGAACAGAAAGCATATGCAGTTTAGTCATGCAAAAGGTAATATACATAGTGTATATTACAGTGGAGTCCAGTTTGCATGAGGTGCAGTCACTGTTTGCCTGTGTTATGTTTCCATATGGTTCTACTACTTGGAACTTTCCTTATGGATCCCTAGCCTTTCCTGGACATCCATGGAGTGCAAGTGTTCTTTCAAGCCTAATGCAAGGAAATTCCTTCACCTATTATTCCTTTATTGTATATGGTAATGCCTGAATGTGTTTGCAGTATGCTGTATCAAACATTATATAATACTTGGGGAAGGAAAACGTGCTCTGTTCTTCAGTCTGAATCAGATCGGAATCAAACAGCCGTTTTGTGAGTGCCTATTTAAATTGTTGTGCACATAACATCTGCACTGCAAAATTAATGGTTGTATCACAGTCTATGCTAACTTCTTCAGCTCTGCAGCTCTAAAAGATACAGTGTCATCTAAGGGTCAGTTAGGTGAGGTATCTGATCACCAGGCAGATCAGGATTTTAAGCCACAGGAAGGATATTGCTCTGTTGTAACTGAAGATGCAATGACTCGAGGATAAATTGTACTAAACTCTGTCTGACTGTTAGCTAAAGACTGTTAGTTAAAGACAACCAATTAAATAAACTTTCTTTTGAAATAGGAATACCAAGAGGATAAGAACGATCTGGTCATTAACAACACTGAACTCAAGCAAGTGGCCTACATTTTTAAGTGTAACAAATCTACACTTCAGATAAGAGGAAAAATCAACTCAATTACTATTGGTGAGTGGGTAGCTCAGCTGGGCTTTAAGTGACAATCTTGAAAAAACTGACTTATGTGATTAATAATGCATCTGAATCATTCCATTCACTTTAATGATTCATCACTTGAGTAAAGTCACTCAGCTGTGCAGTGCAGGACTGGGAATTTTCGTAGTGAATGTAGCAGGTGTGCATGTATTTGCTTCTGTCTTGCCTTTCTTATTTATGATTGCTTTTATTTTAGACAACTGTAAAAAGTTTGGCCTTGTGTTTGACAATGTTGTGGGAATCGTGGAAGTGATCAACTCCAGGGATATTCAGATTCAGGTAAATACCTAATTGAGAGATGAAGACAGACAGAGAACAAGTTGAGGGGGGAAAAGCCCAACATGTAGCTACAAGAGATTTTAAAAACTCACAGAGCACAATAAAAGGAAGAAGTATCCAAATGGATCTTCATATGCACTAAATTCTGCTGGTGTTTTTAGAAAATGCCTGTGAAAACTATTTGCTATCACTGAACAAACCTCCCATAGTCCAGTGCCTTCTGGTTCTAGTGAAGCTGAGAGACCTGTACACTGGCAGAACTGTTACTTCTGTCCCTGATCTGCTTGCTTTCCTGCTAAACAGCTCCCAGCACTTGAAAGTCCAGTGGTGCTTACAGAACAAATTCTAGCAGTTAGCTAATTGATTGCTAAGTGCACAGGATTTTTTTTTTCTTTTCTTATCCTCTCAATGGAAATGTTCAAATAGACTATCAAAGGACAACTGAATGCTATGAAGTAAAAGCAGGTACTGGGATTTCAAAAAATCTCCCTGGCCTCATCTCAGTGATGTGACACTTTATATAAGTAAGTAATGTACTTATTTGCCTTCAAAAAGCTTCATCAGAGATCATCTTCCTTGTGATTCTCATTAAAAGAAAACACACGTATTTTGAATCTGTACATTGTTCTTTCTACTGGGGACACTTGTCCTGCTCAAAATATACAATCTGCCTGAGATTGACAGCACTTTCGTCATCCTGTTCCAAAGAGGTCTAACTACCTACTCTAATACTGGATTGTGTCTGACACACACAATGTAATCTCAAGAAGGGACTTTAGGATGTATTATTTTAAGTGAAAAAGAAATGTTAATTATTATAGTAAACTGCCACTCTTCAAAGTGAGGTCTTTTGCTTAAAAGGCTGTACCTGCTGTATGACATTAAATATAGGCAGTCCTGATCCATGCTTCAGAAATACTGGTCACAGCCACCACAGGGAATAGGAGCAAGATGGGGGGGTTTATATTTTGAACCCTGTGCAAGTGACTGACATTGCTACATCTTCTGAACTATAACAGTCAGTTTATTCATGATCACTACATGTCTAAAAAGACAGCAGAGGCAGTTAGTTAAGGATCCCAGGCATCTATTTGAGCAGTTTTAAAATAATTTTATTACGTTTAATCATTGCCTTTTAAACTATTAATGAAAGCTAAAAAATTTGTGTGGAATGAATAGCAAAACCATAGCTTGCTAATACTCAAATAAAGTGGAAATACCTTTTATAAGAATCAGAATTCTTAAAATTAGTCATGTTCTATGAATATTGCATAAGGCTTCTATGCATGGCATGGAGCAGAGTGGGATCCACTTAAGAAGGCAGATTCTGGTTATATGCTGTATGCTGCTTGAATCAGGCAACTCCCACAGGGCTGGTGTATGCCAAGTGCTAAACACCTCCGTTTTCTCAGTAATTTGAAGACCTGAGTTCATGATTTCCAAATACATGATCTGTTAATGCAACGGATATCAGTAAATTAATCCCACAGATTTTGCTATAGTGACTGCAGTGCCATATTTCTTGTATTTCCTTTATCTCAGTGGTATCTTTTTTTTCTTGCCAGATGTTTGCAAAAATTTTTAAACACCCCTTCCTTCTGTTCTCCATTGCATAAGAACCCACTTAAGAAAAAGAACTTTTAAGATGCATTGAACCACTGCGTAGATCAGACTTCAGGATAAGGGTGGGATGCAAGAGGACAGACCATTTGGTTTACTGTCATATTTAAGGAACTGAAGTTGAAAGATATTCTTTAATTGATGGGAGACACTGTCATTAACAATCTCTGTCATCTCTGTCTCATATCTCTATCACATTTTGTCATTCTTCAATGGCTCAGGATAATCTCTGCTGTTTTGATGTCCTCAGTATATTGCCATCCTTGCTAGAGAGGGCAGGAGGAGGAAGGAGGAATTTTTTACTGACAACCAATGAGTCAGACTTAGCCATGAAGAAATCTTTCAATCTGTAAAATTGTAAACAAGAGAAGATTTCCCTTCCTTGCCTCAAGTAAATCTTGTTCTTGCTTTTAAAGAGACATAAGAAATAGTCTTAGAGATTTAATTAAATTGATCTTAGTACTTATTTAGAACTGTAGCTTGCCTGAGGGGGATAAAAACCCTTTCCTGTTGCATGCTGCAAGAGCTTTGAAGTCTTCAGAGCATATTACAAATCCCTTGTTGAGTACTACTGTAAGCTGGGGTCTTTCCTTTGCCCTTACTGGGTTGAAGTTGACATGTTCGACTTCTTAGACAATTCTCACTGATGAACAATGTGAACACTGCCTAAATATCAGCACAAAAGTGTTACTGAAATTAGAGAAAATCAGAGAAGTACTTCCATGAAACTGTATATTAAGAGCTTGCTGTATATAACAGGTTTGCTGTTGTGTATAGGTTTCCATTACCACCACCAAGAATTTTCAGCATCCAGCAAATGAAATGAAGACATCACATAGGCAGGTGACACATAGATCAGATGCTGGTGGTCACAGCTGGACCTGGAAGGCAATGAGGACTTTATTAACAGTATCTCTGTTTGCATTTTAAGATTTGATATTAAGTAGATTTTATCTTGCAGGTGATGGGGAAAGTGCCAACCATTTCTATTAACAAAACAGAAGGCTGCCACATCTACCTCAGTGAGGAGTCATTGGATTGTGAGATTGTGAGTGCCAAGTCATCTGAGATGAACATTCTCATCCCCCAAGATGGTGACTATGTGAGTGAGATACGTTTTAAATTTTCCTTTCTGTTCCATACTAGTCTTGGCTGCTAAGAGCACTTAAGCTTAGGAAAGAAACTGATGTAACACACATATTATGTTGCCAAAAAATTATCCAAAACAATTTAATTTATATGTGCCTGTATCTCAGGAGGAAGAATTCTTTATTTTCGGGGGCACAAAGTAATTTGAAAGATGAGAAATTATGTTCTTTCTTTCCATTCTGATGGATAATGGCTTCATCTCCTGTCCATTTGAACTTTTTTTATATCTAAACATAATTTCCCAAAGAAATTAACTTCACAGAAGAGTTCTTAAGTCTGAAGATGATGAGGCTAAAACTAAGATAAATGTAATACTTATACAGGTGAAATAATACAGTATAATATACTTTTTTATCTAAAACTATTGATAGATGGGTAGGAGCTGTAGTACCTTCTACTATTTTCAATGTTACGTCCTTAAAAGCCACTTAAACAGGTGCATTTGCCCAGTTCCTTTCCTGCTCTAGTAAAATTTTCATACAATGTCGAGTGGCATTTCTAGTAAAGTCATACTCTGTCACTTCACACACAAGCAGGCAAAGCATGCTCAAAATAGCTCCCTGGTGTCCTCAATAGAGCAGAGTTGAAATTGCAGTCCACACCCATAGCCAGAACTTAAATTTCTTCTTAGTCTTTTGGGCTGCAATTTGGTACAGGGGTTTAGGCTTTACAAAATAAAATGTGTAATGAGAACTTTTGTGCTTCACATTTCCAAAAGTGACTGCTGAATGCCCAGCTTTAGGTAAGTAAAAAGGGAACAATTTTTAGTGGGCGCATATTCACCTATTTCTTTTTTGAAGAGTCCTTTTGGTCAGTATGAGCTCAAAATCACCATTACATAAGAAATTACTGGCTATCAAAACACTTCTTTGAAGTCTGAACAAAAACCACCTCTTTTGACATAATTTTTTGTTTACTGGGTACAGAGAAAAAAATACTCAACAACATCTTCCATCATTTCACTGAATCTGTAGAATGGAAGGGCACTTTATTTGATGTTCTGCTTTGTTTTGTGTACCCCACAAAGGATGCCAAGTATTTTGAAGTGTATCACACTTAAAATTACTGGGGTTTTTTATATTATTTTATTCTTCCATATTATAATATTGCTTTTGTCCTTAAAATTAGACTCCTGGCTTAACCTCCACATCTAAATCCTTTCTAGTGTCTTCCAACCCAGACACCGATGGAATCTGAAGTCATTTCTGACATGAGGCTTATTTTCTTAGTTGATGCAGATAATGGTGTGAGAGGGATTATTGAAAGTGGTACCATACCAAGGCTATTTGAAACTGGGTAGCAATCAGGCTTTTTCCTGTGTGGCATTGTAAAATAGCTTCCTAGGGTAATGAAGAAGGCTTCTCTCTAATCCTGGCATGTCTGAGCTATCAATACTTTTGCAGTCATGTAGCACTAACAGTATTCCATGAGTTTTCATGAGATATCCCCTGTTTGTTTAACCGTCATTGTTGCTTTTGTTTCCTACCAGAAAGAATTTCCTGTTCCTGAACAGTTCAAGACAGCATGGGATGGATCTAAGTTGGTCACTGAACCTGCAGAGATTGTGGGTTGACTTCCTCACGCCATAGAGCGCTTGCTGACTGCGGCTAGACTGCGGCCAGCACACACAAAGCAGTAATGTAAAGAACTAGAAGTAGCAGGAGTTCATGCTGCTGTCATAGGCCTTCAAGCATTAGCTCTGCATGCTAGGAACAATAACCCATCTGGCACCCTTCTGTTAGGCATCCCGGTACTGGTCACGTCTTCACACAGTTTGCCTTCACATACAAGTTTAATTCTGAATGGGAATGTAATAGGTTAAACCCCCTCCACCCTCCAGTCACATCATTGGTTTGCAATACATTAAGCCAACATACTGAATGATACACTTCTTTTATCATCTTGCTTCAGTGCATTCCTTTTTGTGTTTCTGCTAATCAAAAATAGCATTAAGACTTTAAGGTGTTTATTTTAACCTATTATGCAATTCCTGTATGATGCAGTAAAAATCTACCTATAGAAAGTATCAGTTTGTTGCAGCTCTGTGGCAATCATAATGTGTTTCATTTTAAACAAGCAAAAAAGGAAAACTTTCAGCACAGCAATACATTTTGATAACTGAAATTTTTTTTTAAATCTAGTAATTTAATCAAAAATGTTTCTAATATGCACATTTAGAAGATCCCACAATTTTCTTTAAGATTTTATTATGGTTCACAGACTAACTGTTGTCCTCTCATTTCTTGCAAATTAGTAACTCTCTCAAAACTAGGGCCTCATCAATGCTAAAACCTTGCAGGAAATTACTTGAAGGTTTTTTGCTCCTTGAATTTCTTTTTTTTTCCCTTTTTTTTTTTTTTGGTGACACAAACTCTTTTTAAAATTTCACATTTTATCTTGCATCTTATATAGAAAAACAGTGAGGACATATACATCTGATACCAGCTAGTTTTCCTTACTAATAAAGTTCCTTTAAAATATTTGCATTGTAGCTCATCATGTTTGTTCAAAGTATCATCCTGGGTTTTTTCCCCACATTTGTAGGACTCACTCAGTTTCAAATACATCCACAAAGAAAAGCCATAGATTTATGCCATACTAACTCTGCGCCCAAATAAAGGGGTAATTTCCTGTTTAGCCCTTTGACTGTATGCTTTTTTAACAAAGGTGGAGTATTGTATACATTTGTACTATTTCAGCACATAGTACGAATAAAATTTTAAAAATTTTAAAAGTCAGCTTATGTTTTAGATCACTTATAATAATTTGTATCAGTGAAATCACAGTGAGATGCTTGCAGAGCTAGTTACAAGCTAAATTTTGTGCCTAACTTACCTTGAAAGTACATTAACTCTTAAGGGTTTTTAAGTATATCTTTGATTGTAAGCCCTATACAATACAACCAGTAGTGCTTATTCCTTACAGTTTTGCTATCTGATGTTTAACCTATGTGTACAATGTGTTTGCTTTAATATATATCATTTTTTCAACAGTAAACTTCTTATGAAATAAAAAGGAAAATGTACTTGTTTAAAAACAAAGTTGTTCAGAGCTTGCTCCATTGCACTGTTTGTCCTATGGGCTTTCTCTTCCTTAAACCCTGTTTCAAAAGCTGGAGTGAAAAAAAGTAGCTCCTTTCTCCCATTTCACTAACATATTATCACTTTTGCTGCCATAATCTACCTGACAGTGAGTAGAGGATATTCTGCGTGCCAGCAGGTGAACCTGAAGTGTCATGCACATAACTTCGGTGACAGCCAGCAAATTCAGCTTTTCATGAATCTCACTTCTAGGTACACTTCTGTCTTCCAGGGATTAGGTCTAGGGAGATGGTACAAGTTGGTAAGGTTTGCCTTCTATTTTTAGCTTTTCCTGTGTTTCTCTATATGGTTTCAAATCACAGGTGGTCCACTTCATACCTCACTTGGATGAGCCTCATCTCGGAAAAACAAGCATCGCATACTTGTCATGGTAAAAGGATCCTTGAAGGGTTCTTTAATATTTAAATTGTAATCATAATGTGTTCCACAGAATAATCTTGTTCTGGAACATTCTGGCCTGAGGTACTGATTCTTTCTTTCGTATAGCATCAAAGAGGGGACAAGGCATTATGCAGCAGCAGGATGCCACTTACTGCCCTGGAGGTAGGATACAAACCGAGTATTGAATATTGATGATAAACAGAAAGCAGCTAGACAGCCCTGAACCACTACATAGGCAAATTCTTACAGTTCCTCTGGGGGGATTTAACTCCCCCATCAAATACAAACTCTGTGAAGGCTGATCTGATTCTTCTTTTAAATTTTTGAAGGCAAACTCCTTTGTGGCTAGACCTTCACCCTAACCTTCATGGTCCTGCAGTGTGCAAGACCTGAGTACATTGCTTTGACTGGTTTCTTAGCAGAAAAAGGTCCTGCGAAGTAACAACGTGTGCCTGGCAGCCTGAGCACACCTCAGACCTTTGTCAGAGGGCAGAAGTTTAAAAGAAAAGGAAGAAGGCCTTGCATGGACAACTCAAGGCAATTGCTTCAACTGAAGAAAAGGATACTATGTCAATGCATTACTGGACACTAAAAAAGTAGGAGAAAGACTCCTAAAATAGGTTTTCTCCAGCACTCTTAGTCAGCCACATAGCAACAACAACAACAAATCTATAACCATCTTTTGTCAGTTCAGTTTGGTCATCATAAACAATACGTGTCATACGTTTCCAGTACGTTGGACTGTTCTTTCCCCGCAACCTGTTATTAAATTCAAAATTACAAAGGACTGCTAGATAAACAAAGTTTTGCTTCTACTTTTACTGTACATTCTGTACAGTTAAAGGTTAAAAACCCATTTTGTGAAAAATCAAGTTTATCTTAAGATAGAAATAGCCAACAAATTGTAGAATGATGATTTGATGAATCATCTCAACCATGAGCAGTTGCATCCACCAAGTTTTCAGCAGCAAGACTGATCTGTGTCTGGTGGCTGATTCAAGCAAGGAATGAACTGCTAAATGCTGAGCATCCCTAAGGTCCCATTGATCTCTTTTTTTTTTACTGTGTGCTGCCACACAAGATATACTCCTTCATTTTTGCATTACACTGCACTAATACTGTGGTCATGCCCTAAAATCAGTGCCACTGTCAAAACAGAAAACAGTGAATTTGGTTCATATATTGATGGGGAAAAAATGTGTGTGGTGTAATTAGTTCATTTCTATAAACCTGCAGAGGTCAAATACTCACTAGTACAGATGCTGTCAATCAGCCAGTAAAATACATGTAAAAGAGATGGCGAGTTATTAATTTAAGTGTCTGAATTTAAAGAGGTTTTTTTTCCTATTAAAAGCTTCAATGGATGTCAAACTTTCTTAAGTAGAATAAGATGCAAAGAGGAGGGAGCCAGGCTGTCTTCAGTGGTGCCCAGTGAGAGGACCAGAGACAATGGGCACACACTGAAACACAGGAGGTTCCCCCTGAACGTCAGGAAACTGTTTTCATGTGCAAGTGACCAACACTGACACAGGTGGCTCAAAGAGGTGTTGGAGTCTCCATCCTTGGAGACATTCTGAAGTCCCATGGACGTGTCCTGCGCAACTGGCTCTAGGAGGACTCCAGAGGTCCCTGCCAACCTCAGCCTTCTGTGTTGTGTTGTGATACTGGCTTAGTTACTAAGTTATAACTTAAAATATTGGTTACTAAGGACCCATTGAAAATTAGAAGCGTCGAGGTAGTGACTCCAAGTACCCACCAGATGGCAGGAAGCAGCCGAGGCCAGGGCTTCGCAAGCTTTTAATGAAGAACTGCCGAACTGCAGCGTTTACAAAGGACGTGACTGCTCTTTGCCAAGGAGCTGGGGAATTCTGTCCTCTAAAAGTCACTGTAAAAACACTTAATATTACTTTGATCTTGAAATTATCTTGGTAAAACGTAAAGATTTGAGTGGGATGAACAAGGAAGAATCCAAAATAACTTGTTACCAATTACTAAACTGATATTTTTGGTTGTTTTGGTTTTGGTTTTGGTTTTGTTTATTTCAAACACTGCTAAGCATCTCTGCACTTAAAGAAATACCTGATAGAACTTGAAAGGAATATTTAACAAAGTCATTGAAGAGAAAGGAGTAAGTAATTTCAAATCTGTGTTTGAAAACCAGCAGTCTTTTCCATGTGCTAGGGAATTTGGCACTTCCTAAGGCTTCCCAGTGCCATAGTTGTTTTCTTGTTCTTACTCTTTCCTGAATCCTCAATATATCTGGATCTGCAGGAGCTCCTCTGCACTTTGTGCTCATCACCTTATGCCTCACATATCTTTCCTAGAGATCAAGCATTTGTCCATTTGGAATGCTTCAGGGGCTCAATTCAGTGTGCACCCTTAGTGCACTCTCTTGATGTGCTGTTCAACTGGGCTCCTAAAATGTGGCAGCAGCTGCTTCCAGACAAATGGAGGTAAGGTTCAGTCAATTACACATCATACTAGCAAGCACAGCAGATATCAAAAACATACAAAACAGATTCAGTTTCCCTTCTGGAGGTGATAACGGGCCCAACTGCTGTGAAAATATTGCCCAGAAGTAGCTACTGCCCTCAGAAGAGGCCTATAAACAGGCCCCTGACTTATGATAAAATCCTCCTGTTATTAGATTAAAATCATAAATAATGCTCCACAAGGAATGTTCTGACTACCAGAAAAAAAAAAAAAAAAAAAAAAACCACAACCACTACTTGCTCTGTCTTTAGAGTTGAAATAATCCTGAAAAAACTTTTTGTGTGCCAGAAGTTTTGTAGAAGAGCAGAGAACATTCGCTACTCCACCACCCAAAACTCAGTGATTTCCTAGGCTTAACCCTTCTTCCCCAGGTCTTGCTGCATGCTGAGGACCCTACCTGATCACCACTGACCACCAAAGACTCTTACTCTCCAAAGCCATAGTCCCACTGCTGCTTCCACAGAAGCACGGTTGTATTTCCTCCCTAGGAGGAGAGGGGAATGAGAGAGGGTTAGGTAACTGGTAAGTCTTCCCAGTGCCACATTCCTGAGTGTTTTGTTGTTACTCAACCTTCAAATAAGGCCAAGGTAAAAGGCAAATAAAGGTGTTTATGCACAACTCCTAAACCAGACAGTACTAATAAACAGGCAACCACACTAAAAACTTGTGTACCCTAAGATAAAAGTGGAAAAGTTTCTTGGCTTTTTTCTCCAGCTGATTTGCTGGGATCTTTTTAGTAGCTGTGACCTCCAGGATTCTGTTTTCTCTGTATTCCACTTGAAGTTGCATCTATTAGAAAGAAGATGCCTCAGTCAACTGTGTAAGGTTTTAGAACTCTCCTTCGAGTTCCTTAGATGGATGAGACAGATCAGTTTCAGAGTGAAAGGCTAAATTAATTTAATTTGGGAGACAGTTGTACCATTTTCCACACTAAATGTATAATGTTTTACATTATAGTTACATAAATGCATACATAGGTTCTTTGGCTCAAGTTTCATGTTTCATATCTGGCTGCTTGTCCCAACAAGGGGGAAGGTTCTCACTCTTTGGTGACTCAGTATAGTTTCAGTGATGAAGAATCTCTTTAACCATCATTTGCATTTAATTTCACTCTGTACATGAAGACAAATACTTTATACAAATGTCTAAATAGCATGAATTGTAGCTGTTGGGCCCAACAACAATTAACTACTTTGGAATGACAAGAGCTTGTTGTTGATTAATGTCCAAGAACTCTCATCCAAGGACTCTTTAGAAGAGCTTCTATTATTAGAATATTTCAGCATGGTGCAGGAGACCTTATCTGTTATCCTCTGAGGAGAGGAAAGAACTGAAGTTCGATGCTTCAGCAATTCCTCAGTTTTAAAAGTGGTTTAAAACCCTTGAAAACAAGATGCTGGAAGGCATATCAAAAATGAGCAAAGGTACATGTCTGTAGCTCTGTACAGCAGCCAGATTTACAGCACACCAGTGTTCTATTACCTCCTATTGACCATAAAGGATTCCACACTCAAGAGTGACTGATCAGGTTTTCCAGCATTACCTACACTTAGAGAGCTTAAGGTGGGATTCCGGATTCCCCTTAAACCTTAACTATTATGGTATCAGCTTTTAGGTGCTTACCTCCTTCTTTTCATCTAGTTCAAAACATTTCCCCTTGCCTGAATCTCATTTCTAGGAAAGAGGATATTCAACTACTTATTTTCATCAGCTGGTAGGAGGAGCTGCCCAAGATTCTGTCCCTTTCTGACTCCACCCACAAGAGAAAGCAAAGTAGCAAGAAATCCGTGCTGCAGAAGACTATAAATACTGCCCTGTGTGGCAATCTGACACAGCAACAAAACAAGACCCTCTGTCATCAGAAGCCTAAGCTGTGAGTTTCTCACTACTGGCAAGCCCAGTTGTTGCAGCATCTCTGTCATATGCATCCCAGAATACAAAAATCTGTATGCTCTCAGAATTTGTGGGTCAACTGTGGGGATTTTTTTTTATTTATTTTTATTTTTATTTTTATTTTTTATTTAAAGCAGAAGGGTGGAAAACTAATAACTGAAAAATTTGGGCATGACAAAACATTACATTGTTACCTGTTAGTCCCCTGCTCTGTTGTCAGTGATTCTATTTCACCTTGAATATCCAGAATAATCTCATAGTGAGTTCTAACTATGGTCATGCGTGGGTAATGCTGCTGCTGGTGAGCCTAAAATTTACAGTGACTGGCAGCATTATATGATGTCTCTGAGATCTTGTAATTATTATAGGGAAAGAATTCTTGTTACAAT
This sequence comes from Chaetops frenatus, assembly GCA_013400775.1. Lineage (NCBI taxonomy): Eukaryota > Metazoa > Chordata > Aves > Passeriformes > Picathartidae > Chaetops > Chaetops frenatus. The sequence goes on from VZTR01024977.1 coordinate 1,358,945, forward strand.
ACATTTACGGTCAGTTTTCCAAGGTAGTTTTTCTATTAGGAATTCATAGATGGTTTAAAACCATGTTTTCCTCTATATGCTTGCCTGTCTTCCCTCCTTTCTTCCTTCCTAATCATGTTAAACTTGCTGTGTTTCCCTAAACATTTACCCATATTGATTTTACCAATGTCTGTGGTACAAAACATGCCAGTGTAATTAAAGCCATAGCTACATGGTGAGTGCCAGCACCTTATGTAACTGCATAATATTATATGGGTCATTATTTGATAATCACTTTGACAATTCACCTCAGCTTGCTTGTATTAGAGACTCACTCAAAGACAAACTTCAGGGACTGAAAGAGTGGAAATGTCTGTTAGATATAACAGAAAAATTCTTTACTGTGAGGGTGGTGAGACACTGGAACAGATTGCCTGGAGAAGCTGTGGATGCCCCACCCCTGGAAGTGTTCAAGGCCAGGTTGGATGGGGTTTGGAGCTACCTGGTCTAGTGGAAGCTGTCCCTGCCCATGGGACAGAGATCTTTAAGGTTCATTCCAAACCATGCCATTCTAGGATTCTATGATTTTATGAAATTATTTCATTTTTAAAAATCAGTTGAGGTTAAATGGGAAAATAGTTCAACAGGGAGAGGGAGAAACTTCTGGTTTTCTTCAGCTGTGACGTTTGCTGTCTCCAACACAGGAAACGCTCCTGGGTTCACAGTATGTATTACTTATTCAGTATGGAGCTGTGTTAACATCTCTGTCAGAGAGAACTCTAGGTCTGGTTGAGATGCTTCATAGAACACAGAAACCTTAAAGATTAAAAATTAGTTTGAAGAACTGTGTTTAAACTTGCTGCTGGTTCTTTGAGGGGAGCAAGTCCTGTAAGGAGCGGCTGAGCGAGCTGAGGGTGTTTAGCACGGAGGAGGCTCAGGGGTGACCTTATCGCTCTCGGTAACTACCTGAAGGGAGGTTGTAGCCAACTGGGGGTCGGCCTCTTCTCCGGAGAGTTTCAGGTCGTACATCAGGAAGAATTTCTTCACAGAAGGGGTGATTAGACATTGGAATGGGCCGCCGACCCAGGGAGATGTCGGAGTCACCATCCGTGGAAGTGTTTAACGAAAGCCTGGACGTGGCACTCAGTGCCCTGGTCTAGTTGACAAGGTGATGTTCAGTCATAGGTTGGACTCGATTACAGAGGTCTTTTCCAACCTAAGTGATTCTGTGGATTGTGGTGTTTTTGTTTTATTTTGGGGGGCCTTGTTTGGTTGGTTTGGTTTTGTTTGTGCGGGTTTGTTTTTGTTTTGGTTTTTGTGGTTGCTTTGGTTTGGCTTTTTCTTTTTCAGAGGAAGAACAAGATATGTGATAGGGGAAAAGATGAAAAAGGGAAGATAAAGGAGGAAAAAAACCCCACAACACTGATACAGCAAAATAAAAACATAGAAGTTGTGCATCGCGCACAGCTGTGAAGGCCGCTGCTTTCTCACGTCTGGGGCACCGCCTCTGCCTCAGTGCTCGGTGATACCATCTTGCGGCGGGGGCGGGGGGAAAGCCTATTTCTCTCCCGCGCCGTGCTCTTCTCGTAAGCTCTTCGTCCCCCCCGCTCCTCCGAGATAAGTGGGAGAGGCGAGGCGCGTCCCCGGCGCACGCGCAGTGGTCGCTCAGTGCCCGCCGCAATGGAGGAGGTGGCGGAGCGCGGCCGGGCCGGCGCTGGGGCGGCGGCGATGGCGGAGGGCGGCAGCGCCGCTGGAGAGGAGGCAGCCAATGCCAATGCCAGTGCCACCGCCGCCGCGTCCTCACCACCGCCGTGCTCCCCTCCGGAGGGCGGCGGGACAAAACCACTGAGCGCGGCGGAGTACGCGCGGCGCGTACATCAGTGGCTGTGGGACTCGTACTGCGGGTACCTGGGCTGGCAGAGCTGCCCACCCGCCCTCCTCGCCGCTGNCGGCAGCGCCGCAGGCACCAGCAGCAGCGGCACCTCCAGGGACACCGGGCGGCCGGCGGGTGAGTGGGGGCCGGGGCTGTGTGCCTCGGCCTGGGGAGGCAGAGGAGCTTGATGAGAGCCGCAGCTCCGGGAAGCGGGATCTGGAGAGGGAAGCCGGGGGTGTGCGGCGTTGGGAGTCGCTGCGCTTCCGTTGGCTGCGGCACCGGGCATGTGGCTGTGCCTTGTGACACAGGGTGACAGCCCTAAGACCGAGGTCGTGAGTCCAGGTCTTGGTTCATAAACAAGTTTGAGATATAGGGTGACAGCCCTAATACCGGGGTTGTAAGTCCAGAACGTGGTGCATAAGCAGGTTTGGCGGGATTGACTTGCATATATAGCTTACAGTTTCAGAGCTTGTAAAGATGTTTTCGTGCCTACGAAGGAGTTGATTTTTTTTTCCAGTGGAACTCACTCTTGTGGTCGCAGGCTTGTAATGCATCTAGCTTTATAAGTTGCCCGTTTGGATGATGAAATCTAAACTGACTTTGTCCGTTTTAGTGGGCATTTGGTGCTCAAATAAAACCACTCCGTGAAATCGAAGCAGAGAAGTGAAAACATGCTGGCATTGAGCAAGCTTAGGCGGCAGGACCCGAGATAAACAAACGTTTGTTGCAGCTGTAAATATTGAAGGCAGTGCACAGCAGGCCTTCTGTTTATATTTGTTCAGGAGTAAAGCAGACTCACTGATCACATCGGAGGTAAAACCTGCAGCAGCAAAATTCCTCACAAGTCGAGAAGCGCCTAGGTCACATTCCTTGAATGTTCGTACCACTGTGAGCAATGGTAGGAAATTGTGGAGGAGAGCACTGCTGACGGACTTTGGAAAAAAGCCAGAGCTCGTTTCTCTCTGCAGGACAAAGTACGACATTGCTGATCTGTGACATTATTTATAAGCTTAGTGGCTGTATGTGTGTGGAAGATGTTTTTCGTTCCTTTTTCTTTATTTTCAGGGGAAGGGAACCTAGCTTCTGAGCTTGGCTTCTTTCGTATGGTTTTGAGCAGAAGTTGCTTAAACATGGGTAGAATACAAAATAGTATTTTCTGTAATTATGCCCTGACTCTGTTATAGTTTGCTTATGATCTGATATTATGAAAAGGAGGGTTGGACAAAGGCTGGGCTGAAATTATTCTTGGATTTTTACCTGTTTTTTCAGGAGCTAATTCCATATGTTAAAGCTGATTTAGGGCATGAATAGCATTCCATGCTGCTGAACATGGTTATTCTGAATGTTGCATACTGTTGCAACACACTTGGCCTTCTTAAGGGGGCTAGGCATGTGATACAGTGATAAAATACAGTTATAAACAAAGACTGTTGTGCTGGTGCTTTGGCTTCAGATTGCAGATGGATATATCTGGAACAGCTAAACTGATTATGGCTCCTTCTTCCCTGCTGTAGATTATTGCCCACACAGCAGGCTCGGCAGAGCAGGTCATGTATCTGTCCCTGTGCTAGTGCAGTTTACAGCCCGTGTGCTTACATAAGCTGAAAGAAGTGACAGCTTGTGTTAATGTTGCAGATTTTAAACTGGGATGTCAAAAAGTGGGATTGTTAAGTGCCTCTGCCCCTTCAGTCTGCCTGCCTGTGTGTGCCAGAGCGGCAGTATTTAACAGCACCCTGGGCAGTGGCAGGCTCTCTGTGGACAGTCACCATGATTTAAGACACTTCCATGCCTGGTCCCTCCCCTGCCTTACTGCAGGAGATTACTGCTCATCCGTTGGGAACAGCATGGCAAAAGGTGCATCCAAGCCCCAGCTGCCTTATGGCTGACTGGTGCAAACCCTTGTTAAGCACTGTCTGGATGCAAGATCCTGGATACTGAGCTGGATGGATGTTGCATTTGGCTGTCCTTGCTGAACAGATAGTAACCCTTGGCAAGAGTGGATTTCTGATATGAGGAGCATCTTGAATCACTGCAATGTAAATCTTCCAGAGTCTAGGGGTTGCCAAGGTTTCTTAATGTGATGGAGTTGAACATAATTTGAATACTTATTTTCCTAGCCCCATGTAGCTTCTTCTTTATGTAGTTATTTAATTTATTTTATTCAATGGTAAATAAATCAGTCTCTGCCACCAGCTTCAGCAAATGTGCTGCTTTTTACAGAGCAAATGAAAGCTTTCACCTGGTGCGGTATGCTCAAGCCAGGATTGGGAGACTGGCTATGTTCCCTCCTGCCTTAGTTGAAGAATCTCTAATTAGAATTTAACAGACAACTTAGACAGGCTTTGACAATGCCAATGGAATCCATTTTAGCATTATACATGTAAGTCATGCTACTTGATACTATCGATGCAGAGCCATCAGTGCGGCAGGTATGAAATGAAGCAGTGTAAACCCAGGTCGGTTAAATAAGAGCTGGCTCTTACCTGATCCCTGCCTGATTCTCCTTGCCCCATTTAAAAGTGCTGTGGGCTTTTAGCTTGGCTGTCACAGCTCACAGGGGCCATGGCTGGCAGCATCAGTCTCAGCAGCTGAACTGGGGAGGCTTATTCTAAATGAAATTTGATGATGTTTTTTGAGATGAGAGAGTGATGTGATTTTCTTTCCTCTTTTGTCCTTTGTGTGTGGGGATAAGTATTCTCTGAAACAGTAACAAGCCCAGTCACTGTTTCCCACAGGTTCCATCTGGTAGTAGAAGGGCATGTCTAAGTGAAGTTTTGATGTGAGTCATTGCAGGTTTCCTGTGAGGTTCGTGTTTATCCTTTGGGAAATAGAGCAATAACTGGGTCTCGATTAAATTATTTTGCAACACTATATCTTGGAAACTTTTTAAGACACTCTTTAATGTTTTCTCTGCTTAAATCACCTGAGCAACAAAAGCTTGTAAGTGACTCCTTACTGTGTGCCCATTTGCAGTTGGCCAGTTAAATAGGAGAGTGTTATGTTTTCTGGCTGGGGGTAGAGCAGTATGCTGTGTTTTATTATAAGTAGTCTCTAGAAATGTTTATGTCAAGTATGACTGATATTTTCATCTTTTCCTTTTTGTTTGTATCTGAGTGGAGATAAAGTAGGCTGTGTTTTACTCTGAGACCTGGTACACATGGAAGCCTTGGTGCTGAGGGATAGAAAAGTTATGGTAGATCCAATTTTCTTTTTAATCTGACCTTTCAGATGTACATACATTTGTTCTCTATGAGGTTGTTCTAAACAAAAGAACACAAAAACTGATGCATCTTCAATGTACTTCAATTGTTTAGCAGGGTAGAATTTTGCCTTTGATCCTAATTATGAGGGACTCAGTTCTGAAAGAGTTAAAGTTGTTAAAGAAGGTTCTTCTAATTAAACTTAAACAAGTCAGATTATTTTTTATGCATATATTTTTAGATGTTTCCTCAAGGAACATGTGAGCAGACATCAGGCTCTTGATTTTGTTCTTGCAGAGAGGTTAATGTGAGTAGTTCCTTAGATGTTAGTGTTAACTTTGTGTTAGTGCAGTAAAATCTGGGTAATGTAAACTATTTCTGTTGCAGGTCGGGAGTTCCTTATTCCTTCGCTGGCACACAGGTTCATAGCAGAGATGGTGGATTTTTTTATTCTGTTCTTTATAAAGGCAACCATCATTTTAAGTATTATGCACCTCAGTGGAATAAAGTAAGTTGAACAATTTAAAGCTTTGTAACATCCAGCTTTAAGCTTTTCATGCTCTTTGAGGTGTCAGGTTGTATTTATGGTATCATTAAATAACTGACAGAAGTTGAGGAGAAAGCACCACTAGGCTAACTTCTGTGTAAATACATCCTGATTTTGGGTCAGCTGATGGAAACACAGAATTTATATAGGTCTACAGGCTCACAAACTCTCTACAAAGGAAGGATTAGACTTGCACATTTATGGGGGGGAAGAAGGGGGGAATAGCAAGATTATTAAAAAGTCCTTTATCATTTTCAAAGAAAAAACATCAACAAATAAACTTTTTAAACAGCCTTTAAAAATGTACTAGATCTGTATGGGATGAAGTTAATTTTCTTTATAGCATCTTCTGTGGTGCTGTCCTTTAGATTTCTGACCTAAACACTGCTAACCCCCACAAAAGAAAAAATATATCAGATATATATGTACTTTGAAAATACAGCCTGGTTGCTAGGAGTGCTGCCACAGTGCAGGCTTTACTTGGTGTTTATTGGGTTTCTTAGGAAGTGCAAGTAGACATTGTGTGTGTCAGCTGTACACTAGACTGAAAGATTTGTCATTTCACATTTTTGTATAAAGAAGTAGTAATTTACCTCAAAGACTTCCTTTTTAAACCGCTTCTTTAACTGTAGATATCTTATTCCTTAACTCAGTAACTCTGCTTTGGGTTGGTGTCATCAAATATTTCAGTCTGATTAAGAGATGAGATCTTGGTATAGTTGATATTCCACTACTGTAGAAACACATTGCAGAACTCAGGCTTTCTGCTCAAGAACCATCCAAACATTCCCTGACTGTAAAGTGATATTTCAGACATAACATCTTCCAGAGAGCTTCAGCTGCAGCTTGAAAGGGGTGTGCAAGAGGGTCAAATCCAAAACAGTAAATATGTCGATGTAAATGATTGCTAGGTTTTGTTCAGATAAGCAGCAATTAAAATGTCAAACATTCATTTCTGTTGAGTGGCCAGATCCCACCACCCATAACCTGACAGCTTGTGTTTCCATTTTGCCTTTAGTAGGTGGAGAATGATACAAAATGAAGTACTGGAAAGATGGGGAACAACTATATTGATATTGCTGCTGAAAAGTGGTCAAAGAGTAATTTACAGCATTTTCAGTATTAATGGTTTTGTGAGACAGTCAGTTGCTTACAGGGAACTTCAGAGAAACATTCCCGGGGGGTCTTCTGCTTGAGCCATGGTGTGCTTGGGGTTATGCTGAGTTGTCATGAAAAAAATATGTCCTCACAGGCTCAAGAAAGACACTTCAGGCCAAAGCTGTATTAAGGGGAAATGCAGGTTGTGCTACACTGTTTATTTAATTCCTGGGTTGTTTTGGGGTTTTTTCAGTCCTTAAGTCTGAATAAAGAGGAGGGCAAATAGCACATATATTAAATGGACTGTTTTGAAGTGGGACTGCACATTTTTATGTGTGCCTTAATTAGATGCATGAGCGAAAAATTCTTGCCTTAATGTGTTGCAAATTCCAGGTATCAGATAAGAATGTTAAATATGTGGCGTTTATCTTATGAAAATAGGCCATTAACTCCAAATAGATGCTTCACATAGCCTTGTTAGGCTAAAAACCGTAAGGTTTCATTGCTTTATGTTTAAATCCTCCTATTACATACCAAGGTGCCTCCAGACGAGTAAGGTGAGCAGTAAAGAATGAGAATGAGGAACCCTGATGAGAACTCTGATCATGCAAAGGAGGATATAGGGCTCCTCTGATTCCATAGGGAGACTGCCAGCTTCTCCCTTGCATTCATAAAGAGTGCCCTTTCCTTTTTCCTTGAGTGTTTGTCTAAGAAGATACTTGGAGACTTGGATGCCTTCCATTTATATCAAGTTAGATGATTATGTGCAGAATCTGTTTACCTTGCAAGTGTGAGAATTTTCAGAACAATTCTGCAGCTCACTACCCAGGAACACCATTGTGCAAAAGTAGTAATAAAGAATGATCTTTTCTTAATGAAAAAGACAAAACAAACTAGGCAGCAACTCAGAATGAAACAGAGTGTTCTGAATTTTAATGGCTTGTTTAGTATCAAAGAGGGCAAGGAGCTTTTGTTCTTTTATAATACCAGAATGGAGGGAGTGAATTCTGGTATTAAAGGGGTAACACTGGTATTGGTAGAAGAAGGGTTTTAAAGTTCAGTTTTATTTTGTACAGGGACATCTCTAAATTTGCTATGCATTACATCATAGAAGAAATAGACGAAGATACGTCCATGGAAGATTTGCAGAAAATGATGATAGTAGCTCTCATCTACAGGTTACTAGTCTGCTTTTATGAGGTAACTACTCATAAATATTAACTCCTGTAATTAATAGTTGTGAGTTATTGAAGAAATTATTTTTAAAAATGATGTTACCATTGGCCAGTAAAATAAATCCTCTTTACGGTATTTTGGTTTATGTTGATGCTTATGACATTCACATAGCTATGAGGATCACCAAGTGTGCTAGACCTGTCAACAACACGGTGGTGTGTGGAATTGATATAACCTTTCTTTTACAGATAATCTGTATTTGGGGAGCAGGTGGAGCAACCCCAGGGAAATTCTTGCTTGGACTGCGAGTTGTGACGTGTGAAACATCCGTACTTATTGCACCCAGCCGTGTGTTAGTCATTCCATCTTCTAATGTCAGTATGACAACGTAAGTGCTCCTGGCTCAGTCCCTTTGCATTCAGGTTAACAGTGTCGAAAGCGTGTGATTTGGAAGGAAGTTCACCATTGCTTTGTTGTTGACTTTTGCAATAATTAGACTGCAACAGCTATTGTCAGATTCTGTGATCTAAGAATAAAATGATAATTATTCAGTCACCTGGAGTATTTTTCAGGGTAGGTGGTTAAATCTCCTCTACAGCTTGACTTTTGTGCTATACAAAACTTGGACACTAAACCTGGAAGTTAACTACTAATATAAGCAGAAAAGTGAAAGTAAGGTACTTAATGTTCTATTCTGATTTCAGGTCCACAGTACGAGCTTTGATCAAGAATTTTTCTATTGCATCATTTTTTCCTGCGTTCATTACACTGCTGTTTTTCCAGCATAACAGAACAGCCTATGATATTGTAGCAGGAACTATTGTGGTCAGAAGAAATGGAGTCAGATGATGGCAAAAAATGAGATTTCCAGGCTGGTTTGAACATCCCCTCCAAACCCCAGTGAATAAAGACCTACCCCAGAACTGAAATTGAGGTGTCTGTTGGAATCCTTTGCCCTAACTAAATAGGAACTGATTCAGAAGCTAAAGAAAATGTATGGTTCCTGTATGATGCCAGCAACTACCTTCAAAGTATTGGAGTTTTCATAGACGCCAAAGAAGTTTGGGAGAGAAAATACGTATTAAATCCAGGAGTATTAACCCCTGATTGATGAGACAGAAACTGTCTGCTTTAACTGCAAAAAGGAGCTGTTCTGTTTGTCAGACTGTGGAAAGCAAATCCCTTGGAATACGCCACCTTAAAAGAAATGTTGCTCCTACAGTTTTGGATGTTTGCAGGTAACTAGAAAATGAAGCTTTTTCCAGACAGTTGCTTGTCAAAGGATAAGGGGGAAGAGACCTGCAGTATTAGACAGCAAGGCAAATGATATTAATTAAATTGCCATGTATGCAGAGAGATCAGCAGTGGTTATCAGTGTCTTTTTATTACTGCTTCACAGATCGTATTACTTCACCTTTTAAATATTTTCTCACAACATTGATGTGAAAAGGTTTTTTTGCATGATTGTCTTAAGCATTGTCACTTGCTTCACTTGTCCAAGCTAACGAAGAGGTGAAACAATAGCTGCTTTTTCCTCTGGGAAGGGTATGTTACACTGCAGTGTTAGTGATCTGGGTGTGTGTAAATAATTCTGGAGCCATCAGCAGTACACACCATGCTAATGAAAGGTAACTTTTTTGCTTCTGTTTGAAGTGAAAGCACTTGTCTATTTCTTGCATATAATGCAGAGCAGAAGTGAATGTGTTTCAGGAGCATGCAGAAAACATTAATTGAAATGTGTTATGGGTGTAAATCTGCAGAAGTACAAATACTGGTTATTTTCACTTTATCATTCTGGCTAATTGTTTGTATATTCAGAATAACTTAAATACTGAATAAAGAAACCTAATATTTTGCATGACTATATCTCTTTGATGATTCATTTATTCTCATGTTATTAATATCTCAGGAAATGAATATAATATTAGTGTTTTACTGAAATCTGAGTCAGAGTTTGGAACTCTTCAATCAGTTTTTGTGTGTTCCTCTCTTAGGCCTAGCATGCAACTCAGTGGCTGAAGTTCTCGCCCTGCCTTCAATTTTGAACAATGGCTTGGTTGACAGTAGAAATGTTTGAGAGCTTGGTTATTCCTTTTGTCTCCAGGTGTAATAACTTAATCACTAATGTGTTCATATGCTGCAATATTTTCATTTGACAAGTTGTGTTCTTCTGTGTATGACTCTATTGTGTACGCATTTCAATTTTCTTTTGGAATGATGATTCAGGACTAGATCCTGTGCTTAACAGTTGCAGAATGATGTTTTGCCATCCATTACATCTCCAGAATGAGGTCACTATCTTTTTAGATAACTACTTTAAAATATTTATTTTTGAAGTTAAAAAAAAAAAAAAAAGTTGTCCTGGCTAGATTTAAGAGCCCTTGCTCAATCACATTTTTTGAATACTGCCAGGGATGGTGATCCCACTACTTACATAGGAAGCTTCTTCTGATACTCTGACAGCCCTTTCCATTATTTTTTTTTCCTAACATCCAGTCTAAACTTCCTGACACCAACTTGAGGCCATTTTCTTGTCCTACCACTTCTTACCTGGGATGAGAGACCAAGTACCCATCTGGCTACACCCTCCGTTCAGGCAGTTGTAGAGAATAAGGTCACCCCTGAGCCTCCTTTTCTCCAAGGCTAAACACCCCCAATTCCCTCAGCTGCTTCTCACAGGACTTGTGCTCTATTCTTTCAAAGACTTAAGCACTGAGGCCAAGCATGGCGATCAGCCTGACAAAAGCTAAAGCTATCAGAACCAACTTAAAAGTCCTTTCTAGGGTATTTTGCCTGCTCATAATTTCAGTATGAATACAAGAACCTTTATTCTCTTTACTGTAGCAATGACCTAAAAAGTAGGATTCAGAAGTGGGGGGAGGGGGGAGGAAGGGAAAAGCAATGCTGTTGGCTAAAACTTTATTACTACCAATTCAGGTATGAGGGAAGGTATCTCTTTCCCTGCAGAAAAATACCACCCCATTCACAGCAGGTAAAGAAAACAATTACAATCTTCATAGAAATGTGCATACCTTGTGCTAGCTTTTAGTGCAAGCTGCATCCCAGCTGCAGCTTGTTTCTGCTTGAAGGACAAGTGCTTGGCAGGTGCTTTAAGGGTAAGGGGGAGAAAGTGGAAATCTGTGGCATTTTTCACATGCAGACATCTGGAAACAGGTAATTGTATATAATCCTTTCATGGCTACAGTGGCATGATCTGACTGACTGCCTGAGTAGCAGTTTGTCTGTTTGAAAGTCGAGTTGCTGAGCATTTACTGTTTCTAGAAGCAGTGACTGGAGCTCTACACATGAAAAGGGCAGTTGGCCTTTGTCCTCCTGTCATGTCCAGCTTATGCTTAAAAGGCATCTCACCTGGTACCAGCAGCACCTATAGGAGCAGGGAGCAGTGCTGGGATGCATGGCAGAAGTGCCAGCCAAGGACCCAGCAATGCCTCTGAAGACTTTTACAGCATTGACAGTGATGCAGGTCTCTGCCCTTCTAGCTGAGGGAAGAATTCATGTCTGAGGCAGAGACAGACTGGTGTGACTTGGTGTAAACTCAGCTGTGGGTCCCCAGATGAACAAGCATTTCCTCTGATTTTACTAGAATGTCTGTTCTCCAAGAAGTTCCTGTAACTGCTACAGAAACGCCTCCCCGTCCCACCCCCTATTACTCATTTCCAATCTTTTCGGTTAGAACAGTGGTGAATGTTTACAGCAGTAGGTTGGGTTTTTTAAATAGCACTAAAAAAAATTAACTGCAGTCAGCTGACACACTGATAAGCTGCTCCAAGCTTCAGCCTACAGTAAAGCTCTCCTTCCTAATAGGAGACCTCTAACTTACTTATTTAAGCTCCTCTAAAATCAGTGTGAAAAGGCCAAGGTTGAAGAAATCATGGGACATTGCTCAGGTCCAGGGAACCACCTCATACAGCTACAGCTGCGGATGCCTTTACGGAGAGTTAAAATTGCCAGGTGATATTTCGCAGTTTTTATTGATGGCATTTATCCCATGGTTTAACATGTTAATTATACTGTAATAAACATGGCTTTAATATTAAACTTTTCCTTATTATCCAAAGTCACCACAGTCCATTTCAGTAAATATAAAAATATATACTTAATACTTTGTACAATACTGGTTTTTGGTCCAAACAAAAATGGATCAGAAAAGCCAATAAACTTACTTTAAGAATTCCCAATTTTAAAGATTTTCTAAATGGATTTAGGCAACTTTGAATAATGGGATTTACATAAAATCTGAGACAATACTAAACAAAAATGGCTGTAACACACAAAATTAAAATTTCCATTTCACAGATTTGTTATGCCAAAAAAGTACATAGAGAAACAAAATTGTATTTACACATTTCATAATAAAATAACAAGGCGAGACAGGTGATAAAGGGCTGTAAGAATGAAAATATAGAAATAGCATATAATTATTAAATGAAGAACTACAGATCTAACAAGTCCTTAGCATGGATCATCCTTTAATCAGTCTTCCCCTATCAGAAAATTTTAGTGCACAATACATCCAAACTCACTCACTTCACACATACACCAGCACAAACTCAGCATAGAAATCATTCGTTATCAACATTCTCTACTCTATACAGCTTCCCTCGCTGATATAATTACAATTTCGAGGCGCCAGTAAACGCGGATGAGCGCACGTAGTAGATGAAGAGGTATTGGACAAGCCATTCACTGTGCAGGCTCTACTCAGGGCTACAGCCAGACCATGCCGAGTCAGTGAAAGAAGTAACTTGAGACTTTTGCTTGAGAACAGCCTTGTTGCCAACTTTACTTGCTACCAAAGAAATGTAACGGGGAGAGGGAAGGGAAGGACAGGAAAGCTAAGTTTTATATTCCTTTAGGCAGATCTGACTTCCGACAAGCCAGCGTGAGGTACAATCCCAGTAACTGAACAATTCAGGGTAGTAGCTGAACATTTCAGGATAGTAGCTGAACAATTCAGTCAGGGCAGAAGCTGAACAATTCAGGATAGTAGCTGCTTCCAATGTTTTTGATGCTTTACCAATCAGGCGTTTACTTTCTACGTCTAATTGCAGTCTTTATCCTCCGACCCGGAACTGAAGATCCAGAGGCAGAGAAAACATTTTTCCCATTAGTCCTATTAAAAGAAATTAGTAGTTCAGAGTTTAGGACAGTGTAGCTGAAAATTCAGTAGCAGCACTGAGTAGATATTCCAGAACAACTGTTTCATAGTCTTGTCTCACTAGTTACCAGCTGGCAACAAGCAGCAAATGACGAACAGGAGGAAGAGAGTTCCAGAAACCAATTAGATCTCTCTTATTCAGAAGGTAAGCAGCAGCATAATGGCTGGATACGGGTTCTACCTTTCAAGAACAAGACAATCTCACATGTGTTGATGTGACATTCCTGACAGCTAGGCTCCTTTACAGATAGCGGTGCTTAGTTAGCCAGTCAGGCCAATACAAAGAAGGATGCCAAATTTAGTTTCAAACTCCAAGGTTCATGTGAACACCTCATTGATTTAACAGCAGTAGAGGCTGAACACTGTCCACTGATTACCCGAAGCTCAAGGGAAATTCTGATATGGTCTCTTACCCCAGTGTAAATGCTGAAGGCTGGTTGAACGAAAATCCTGAAGTGCCAGAAGGCGGTGCAGGAGCTGCTGGTGCAGGAGGATTTGCACCAAAAGTGAATACTCCTGGGTTATTTGGAAAGCTGAAATTAGTAGTACTACTTCCAAACTGGAATACAGAACCTGGGAAGATGGGGTGGAAGCAGAAGGAAGTAAGAAAGCTGAAATTTGAGTTCATCCTTTCCAGCAAAATCCTCTTGTTCTCCCCCGCTATCTTTAACGATTATTCTTTTACAGGTTGCTCAAGATGACAAAGTTGGAGGGGTGCACCAAAAGTGTCAGATTACAACAGGAACAGTTTACTAAGTGAATCCGTTCACACAGATTGAGAAATTTTTAATGCAATACTGCTGGCACACGGATAATTAGTTGTTTGCTAACTTCTGTGCCACCATTAAATCTATATCTGTGCATACTGAAGTTTATTAATCGAGTCTTAAGTTGTAAATTTATATTCAGGTAAACTTTTCCTGTGTTCATGCAGCTGCTCTGGGGACTCCCTTTTCTTTAATGTGCTAACAGCACTTCATCTTAAAAAACTCCAAACATTCCAACCATCAGAGTAACTGATAAGTAACACAAAACCCAGGGAGAATTCTACCTTTAGACTGCCACCTGATTAATGAAAGATCGACCAAGTAATGTGTTGTGCAATAATCTACTTGTACTAATCTACTGATTAGTACAAAAATGTCGGTTACTTTTAATGGAGGCTATTTCATAAAACTTCTGAGAGGGAAAAAGGAGGCTTTTCCCTTTCAGTATTTGATGTGATATCAAATAGACATTCTGTCACTGTTTTTGTTTTTTAATTACTACTGGTAAGGAACAGGTCTTTCTTAAATTATAAAGTTCATTCTCTGACTGTTTCCCATAGCATTTTATACTTGATTAGTAAAAAAGATCTTCAAATACAGTCTTAACCCATAAATGCTTACAAAACCCCTCAAATAATTCTGATTTATTTTATACAATGAAGCCTGTTGAAGTCAGATAACTATAAGTTTCTACAAATCAAAAAGTAACAGTTTTGCACTGCGTCTGCTCTTTTGTTTTGCATAATCTTACCAGTGATTACTCCATGGTTTTCAACAGTTCCTTTTAATCATTAGGTTTCTAAAGAAAATAAAGCTCAAAATTTAGTGGTAGAGTTGCAACCTCCATGTCTGCTAAGTCTCCTGTAGAGAAGGCTTACTGTGAAGCTGGATACCTTGTGGCACATTGTCTCTCCACAGTCAAGACCGGGACATAAATGACAACCCTATACCCATTATTTTTACAGAGGGCAATTCCTATATTTAACACATGCGCAATGCCAAAGTTGTCTTTCTCCATATAATTTATGGTGCACTTCATGAAAAAGAAAATAAAATACATAATCTTTGGGACCAAAAGGGAAGAGGATGGTTAGAACTCACCAGTGTTGGGGGTACCAGAGCCAAAAGCTGGCTGATGGGCTGCCTGCTGTCCGAACACAGAGGGCTGAGTGCTGCTTGTCACTGAGCCGAAGGCAGAAGGAGCAGAGTGAGAGCCTGCAGAAAACAACGTTGTGGACAGCGATCCAAAACTTGGAGCACTTTGCTGGCCAGAGCCTGGGCTTGGGCCAAATGCTGGTGGCTGACTGGCGCCAAAGGCTGGGCCAGCAGCAGGCGCTGGAGGCCCAGAGCCAAACAGAAATGAAGTCGATGACCCTGGGGGGACAGAAAGGGATGTCATTATGGGCCCTTTCCCTCCCACCCTCAAGAATGAATCCAGAAACAAAAGGTTCTCAAGCATCAGGTCTGGTAGCTGAATAGTCATCCTAATTTCAAACTACTTGTCCGAGTATATAAAACAGACGCTACCTCAGCAACAACAGGAATTGCATCTTTTAAGTAACATGAGAAACACTCTGTTTATGAGAGTCAGACAAAATCAAAACTCAAACGCACTGGTTGCCTCTTCATATTGTACAGGTAGATTCCTACAAACAGTGCTTTTAAATCTGTATTTACTAAAAGATGCTTCTACCACACACATGGAATATTCATTCAAACTGGATTTTTCAGACATGCAAATACAGCTCCTGATTTATTAGGACTAGGAGAACACGTATCTTTTTGTGTCAGTAACTGTACCCCTGCCCTGTTCAAGTGTTTACCGTTATCAGCTTCTGGAGGCCAAATCAACCTTGCAGTAATCTCAAAAACTTGGGTTTTGCAGAATAATTCTCTGCTTATCAACAGACTACCAGCCCAATTGTTAAGCTGCATGGCTGGCAGAACTAATGAAATGCAACTGAACAGTGACTCTGAATGTACACGGCAGATCTGCTACGCAAAAGAGACATTTTAAGTAGCACTGTTATGCTCATGCAACAAGAAATACCCTCTAATTACACCATAACTTGGAATGAATAGCTGACTTTCTTTCCAAGATGAGATACATGGTAAAACTTAAGTTTCTGAATTTGTGAAGATGTTTGAAATATGGTGTCACCTACTAACAAAATTACACCAACTTACTGATTTGTAGGCAGGTTAAATTGGTCTTTTGGTTGTTGGAATTAGGACTGTTTTCTCTGTTTCTGATACACAACAAAGTGTGCGAAGTAGAACTTTTGTGACTGATAAAGTTAAGACATCAGGATCAAATCAGATTAGAAACCTTACAGATTCAATCTTATTTCCAGTATACTGCATGGCTCATAAAAATACAGATAATTTGGTGGATTTAATCTTGTGTTATGCATTTGTTCATGCAATTCATGCAGTGGAGTAACAAACATAAAACATGAAGAAACTCTGTATTTCTTATCGCTGTCTTCTCTAAATTCCTAGAAAATTAACATGCACTGGCCATGCTCTTTAGTAGAAACCAACCCTTAAGCAGCATCGATTGCATGTTGAGGTACCACATTTATATATACTTGTGAGGGAAGGACTTGGCAAATCTTGACATTATTTCCAACAGTGTTTTAGGTATAGGAGCAAAAAAGTAGGAAAGCTGTAATTCATTGACAACACTGGACTGACAGGGATTCAAGAAAGAAATTATCATTCTCATAGTGAAATGCTCCTGTACAAATTTGAATCCAGTAAAGGTTTGTCCTTTGCATAAAACAACTCTGGTGCCAGTTCATTCCTAAACTGTATTTCCTACACTGAAGAAAAATGAGCCCAAATTAACACTGCTGAATATAAATACTCAGTACTTTTCTCTACTTCCATTTAGCCTGCACATTTTCCAAAGTAAAACATTCATGAAACAGTATCTTCTTAGTCCACTACATAATGAAAAAAACATGAGAAAAGCAGCTATTTAAAATGTACCTGTTGAACTGGATGTAGTTGTGGCTCCAAAAGTAAATCCTGAATTTCCTGCATTGGTACTGTTCTCTCCCGAACCAAAGAGAAATGGAGTAAGAGTCGAGCCAGTGCTGGAAGATGTGGTTGCTGGTTTGTTTTCTTGAGAGAAGCCAAATGACTGAGATGTTGTGGATTCTGCAGGATTGCCAAAAACAGAGCTGGTCACAGTGTTGCTGGGTTGTCCAAACACAAAGGGAGTGGGAACTGGCTGAGGGTTTGAGGAAGAGAGGGTGCTGCCAAACAGGCTGCTGCTATTGGCTGAAGTGGTGGGTACAACTGTGCTGGAGGAACTGGAGCTCAAGAAGCTGAAGGACGCTCCTTGATCTGAAAGGAAGAAACACAGTTACTACTAAGTCACACAAATTGAATTAACAACCTAGAACTTCTCACACATTCCAGCAACCACTGAAAAACTTCAATCCTCCACTGCAAACTTTCAACAAATTAAAGGAATCTGAAAGTGTGCAATACCTATGAAGTGATTTTTGTACCTTTGTAGCAGAAAAGAAACTGCAGCAGAGCTGCAAGTAAGTGAAAATAAGATATTCCTTCTCTCCTTCCCTTTCACTATAAAAAACAACACTAGTATGAGGCCTCTATACTGCACCGTATTACAGATTTTATCACAGCTGAGCTGCTACTACTGAGACAGTACAACTTCTGTGCCTATGCAAGCAGTGATACAGGCTCCTTAGGGTGTGGCAATCTTTTTCGTCTGAACATAGTGTTAAATTAACTCACTGAACTCTACAAAGAAATTGCCACATACTGTCTACACATCAACAGCTAGAACTAAAGAGAGGCTGCAGATAGGATATAAATCCCATAGATGTTGTCCAGTACAGCCTCCGAGGTACTATTTGATAGACACAAGCAGAGAAGTGAAGGCAAAAGATGTTCTGTTTACCGCAAGTACTGGCTGGTGCCCCAAATGCAAAAGGCGCCTTTGCCTGCTCACTTTCCTTTTCCGATGGTTTACCAAAACTAAAATTGAATACAGGTTTTGCTGTGCTCTCCTCTTTGGTATGCTCAGCTGTCCCAGATGAAAAGACAGGCTGTGCCTTTAGCTCTTCATTGTCAGCTTTCTTTCCAAATGCTAATGGACCAGCAGAAGTGATGGAGTCCTGTTTCTCTTCTGCCCTTCCCAAAACAAACTGTGAAGCAGGTGCAGACTCCACATTACCAAAAGAGAAGCCTCCCTTCGTCGCAACAGTTTCATCCTTTTTCTCATCTGACTTCTTAAACGGCAAAGCAGGTGATGCTGCATCCTTTTCTGCCACAGTTCCAAAAGTGAAGCCACTGACTCCAGCTTTATTCTCATTAGTAGCTATGGAAGAAGTAGAACTTGTAGCAAAACCAAAACCTCCCAAAACTGGTTCCTCTTTCTTTTCTTGCTGTCCCAGACTCGTCGTTCCAAACGGAAATACTGAAGGAGACTGACTGCTTGTAGATGGAAGTCCAAAGGTAAAACTATTACTTTTACTTTCTTTTTTACTGTCTTCTGATTTAGAGTCTGAGGAAGAAACTCCAAATTTGAAGTTCCCTGAACCAGTAGGAAACTTAAATCCTCCAGTCACAGTGTTGGACGATGCAGATTCGGATGCAATGCCGAACTTAAAGCTACTTTGTTCTCCGAATTTAAAATTTCCTGTGCTACCTGATGTTTGAGAAGATTCAGAGGACGATGACGGGACACCAAATGTAAATGATGGCATTGCAGCATTTGTAGACACAGTAGCAGTACCAAAACCTGCAGAAATAAGCAATAGTGTCAAGTTTGCAATATATGATGTAATACACAGTAGGTTTTAACTACATGGGTGAGATCCTTGTCCTGAGCTTTCCCAGAGAAAATATCCCCTCCACACACTGACAAGTAAGAGAACTCCACACTTCCTCTCTACACATATCTTTTTGCAATGGTGCTCTTCTGTTCAGCACCTCGCTGGGAAAAGCACACTGCTGATCTCTTTGAAAGATCACAGTTTTAGTCTAAACTCCGAATGAACAACACATAAGGGCTTGAATTAAACAACTATGTCACTGACACAAGCTTTCCTCTAATAAAACCTAATCCTTTTCTGGAGAATGGGTGTGGAAACATACGCACATGATGTTATTTAAGCAATATTCCTAAACAACAAATGGACAATTTTGCCATACTAAAAGGAAAAATCATTGTACTTAAAAAAAAAAAAAAAAGGTAAAAAAATTGCAGAATGTTCTTCTCAGCATTACCTTTGAGCTCTGCTTTGGTGCCTGGCTTCACACTTTCACAGGCTATGCATTTTGTGGCTTCTGCTTTGTTTTGGACCAAGCAGACCTCACATTCCCAACTTCCTTCAGGCTTCTTGAATTTGTCTAAATCCAGAAAACCTCCAGAAGAAGCAGAAAATGCAGAAACACTGCTACTGGTCACAGGCACTGAACTCCCTGAGAAAGAAGCGAGACAGTTAATCATTCTGCTTAAATCATACAGTGAAACATCAACTTTTTAAGAAAAGCTCACTAAATTGCAAAGCACGCAAGTGTAACAGTAAAAATCCATCAAGCTACAAGTTGATTTGAGTCATACACAATCTGAGAATGTAAACAATAGAAACACCTAGATTAGTCTTTATAATGTATATATGACTTCAGGCACAAATTGAACGACTGACATTTAAAAGAGCAACTGCAGTTCAAAAAGTACAGCAAGCAACACAGCCAATTTCAGATGTAAATTACAGGTACTGTATTGAACTGAAACTACTAAAAGAATTTCTGGTGACACCAGTTACCGGTAGTCAAAGTTAGCATCACTCAAGTTAATGATCACTGTCAAGTGATGCAAGACTGAGAATTTACTAGAATGATTCATCAGCAAGTCACAAGGATAGGACACATTCAAAACCACATAGTGACAAGAGAAAAAAAGAGAGGAACTCAAAGCTTCCAAACCCACAACTCTTGTGTTCACCACACAAGCTACACCGCCTTCAACAGCAGCAGAAACCTGCTGCTGCTGAGGCCCAAAATCTAACACCTGGCCCTCTGACTTTTCTCCCCTGTAAAGGAAGAGATGGCACTTGATGCTGCACCCCAGGAGCAAACTTCAGCTCCACAAGTATCAGGAGTGAAGCAGACATCCCAAAGACACAAAAACATCACATAACTGTAATATTCACCTACAGTGAACCATTGAGGGTGGCATTCAAGAGAGAAACACAAGATAATTTCTCAAATTCAAAGCAGGAATGGGTATTCTCTTCCACAGCACATCCAGAGAATTTTTATCCTCCCTTTTTACTTGCTTCACTCATCCCCTTGACAAACATAATGTAACTTTGCAATTCTCTGCACCATCGTGGTCATGGCAAACCCCTCACCTACAAAATTCTTCCTTGCAATGGCCAGAGTCTTAAACAAAAGTTCCAGCTGACCACTCTGAGGCTTGAAGTCCATGACAATAAGCTTCCTCTAAAATGCATTATCTTATCTGAAGAAATTCCACTCTTACTGTACACAGTGATTATAAAAGCACAGTCTATTCCATCTTACATCTGTTTTTCCCTTACATCTATAGGATGTATTTGCAAAGGTGTTTTTGACATTAAATTATGTTAAGAGCCAATAAAAGTTAACACTAAAATAATTATTTGTGCTTTAACAAAATAAACTCTCTCAAAATCAGTTACAAAGACATATAATGGAAAACAACCCAGAAATGAACTGAAGAAGGCGCCCACCTCCCAAAGACCTGTAAGAATCCTGACCTTTCCAAACAAGGTTATCGATGTTCTGAAAAGCTACATAGGCATAGCTGAACATATGGTTAGTTCTGTTTTAGCACAAGACAACTAGCCAAAGACTACACTGACTTGGAATCTGGCTTCATACCTCTGCTCAATTCCACACAAATGCTTATTTGAGACATTTTAAGCTATGTTGCGCAAATCTGCTTCTACTTATGTTTTGAAAAAGGAAACCAAAACCCCAAAAAAATCCAGTAGTTTTTACCTCCTTACATGGAGTTCCCACTTTTCCCCAATGAAAGTGAGTCAGTTGGTTTTAAGTTAGGGCATTTTAGTCATCTTTCCTCATTAGCAGTAAAGCAGGGCATATTTGCTCCAGTTCAGCTCTGCACTAATACATTTCACAATCAGTTCAACTCATGTGACAGACCTGAATCTGGCCTGAGACCTCCAAAGTGCCTGCAACCATTCCTGCAGAGAATCACTAATCCATCCTGTCTGGCATACAGCCACGCTGCTCAAAATACTTTTATATGCAAAATATTTTATTCTCTAAAAAATCCAGAGACTAAAATTGAAACAATGGAGAAGAACAAACCTGGTTTCTCAGACTGACAGGCTACACATTTGCTGTCTTCTGCCTTATTTTGTAAAAGGCACACTGAACAGTTCCAAGAGCCTTTTGGCTGTTTAAATTTGTCTCCAAACCCCAGAGTGACTGTTGTGCCAGTGCTGCTGGGAGTGGATGTCACTGCCACCGAGCTGTCCGTGACAATTGGCATTGTCAGAGCAGGCATCACTCCCGTTCCAGGCTTTGGCGTCTCGCATGCTATACATTTTGTAGCTTCAGGTTTGTTCTGGACCAGACAGGTATCGCAATCCCACGTGTTGGGTGCCGGTTTAAATTTGTCTTCAAAGCCCAATGTCCCTGCTGTAGGGACTGCTGTCTTGGAGGAGACACGCGGACTCACACTGATCGTCTGCTTCGTACTCTCCACAGTGGACACTTTAGCAGCTTCACATGTTACACATTTGCCATCTGTGGTTTTGTTCTGCAGACTTGGGTCGTGTGCGTCAGACTGCCAAAACGATGATTCTTGTTTAGAGGTGTCTTTACCTGCAGAAAAACTACTTATTGCGGGCCTTGTATAGACCACTGTGCTCGTAACAGGCTGTGCAGATGAACAGGAGGGTGATTTCCCAGACATAAAGTCTAGTTGAAAAAAAAGAAAAAGGGAAGGTCTTAATGATGAAGCTGTACCCTGGCTGCGTGTCAGTTACTTATAATAGTAGAGAGCACAAATTTAAACCAAGTGTCAATGGTTACAACCATATATTCCAACTAACTGCAAGAGGAAGTCCAGGGAAATCTTATCTAAAGGGATGAAATTTTATATGCTGAGCTGGGACACAACAGAACACTTATTTAAAGCTTGGTTTAACTCTTCACTTCCAATAAAGTTTTAAATACAAATCTCATTTGTATCTGCCACTACACTGGTAGATACAAGTGTAAACAAACCGTACTGAAAGCTGACGATCTGTCACAGACTGGAAATAATCCAATTTCATTTTAAGACACCATGCCCAATTGAATCAAATTTCTAAAGCTATTTCTGCCATAGTAGATGACTCACATTTACTTTAGTAGCTGTACAGCAGTTGGTGCAGCAATCCACACAGTATACCCCTACAAATACTGAGTAATAATTAAGCAATACAAATTAAGACAACCAAACAGTTTTTACCTATAGTCTTTGTTCAAAATGCACTGGGCACAAGCCAACTCCTTATTTAAAGGTGCAAACTTTTCAGAAAACAAGATCCACCAATATGGAAACACTAATGAAAATGCTACAGCAACACATCTTAAATATCAGCACAGTTCAACTGTAAAGCTAAAATAAGGAGTTTCTCTTTCTGTTGTTATGTTGCTGTTGGTTTGGGTTTTTTTCTATATTAGAAGTGAAATCTTCAAACAGTATGGATTCAGAACCTGATTCTGTTAAACCAATTAAGAAAACTAATGCCACTTCACCCACAGGTCTTTACTTAAACAAAATACACTGTGTATTTTCTCTCACTTAGTTCTTTCCAATATAAATAGGCACTGCCTTCTCAAGTTGGATGCAGATTTCATAATAGAAAATCCTGCTA
Source organism: Chaetops frenatus (assembly GCA_013400775.1). Classification (NCBI taxonomy): domain Eukaryota; kingdom Metazoa; phylum Chordata; class Aves; order Passeriformes; family Picathartidae; genus Chaetops; species Chaetops frenatus. The sequence goes on from VZTR01024977.1 coordinate 1,381,685, forward strand.
TAAAACAAGGCTTATGGGAAAGATCAAGTTCAATAAAGTCCTTTTTCCTATAACAAAAAACATCATCTATGCACACACTCTTTACTAGACAGTTGAAAACAATCGCAGTGACTTAAAAAACTCTTTTTTTTAAGTGAGACAGCCCACTGCTACTTAAATATAAATCTGAATCCATAATAACTGTTACCATTTAAGGCCAAAAGATACACAGCTTCAGAAACACCCTTAGGAATGAAGTTATCTTTACCATCCTTCATTTCTGGAAATGGTGAAGTGGGAGAGGAATGTTTGTAAAGCATTTTACAAACATTTCCTTTCCAATTACATAATTTTATTTATTGAAACAAAACAATGATTCTTTGATTAATTCTTTTTATACTTAAGTTTGCATTACAACCTAACATGTAAAGAAGAAGCAATGCATCTGGTTTGAAGCTGCAGTTTTTCCTTCAGCACTGAAAGCTCCTTATAACAGAAGGGGGCATCAAGCCTAACAGATGTAGCATTTAATATAATGCTCTCCTATGTCTGTATTTATTGCTGACACTGCCTTAATTGTGACAAATTGTAGGGGGTTTTTTTGTTGCTATTGTGCTGGGCTTTTTAAAAATCAATGCAGCTACATGCAAGTGTACTCTCTGCAAAATATTTTTTAGAAGAGGTTATTATCTCACCGGGGCTTTTTAGAATGTCTAACACACTTCCTTGCTTTAAGAACTTAGCAGGTTTGCAGAAGCCATCATATTCTTCTTCCTCTTCCTTCTTACTGCTGGTGCTGTTTACAGTGGGACTACCTTTAAAAATAAAACAAAACCAATTTTTTGCAAAGAAATCCACTTAGAATACATTCATGTTTGATAGAAACAAGAATTTCCATGTTTCTTTCTTCTTAAATAAGAATCTTCAAAATTCGACCTTATTTATAACAGTTTATAGTTACAATTTGATTAAAAGCAGACCTGTCACTGAAGACACACTTTGCCAGGAATTTGTAACATGCTTAGAAATGACAGATTAACTGTTTAACATACAAAAAAGAGAATTAGCACTTTATGTTTGAAATGCTAAAACTTCTGTTACCTGGACTAAGGATGGATGTCACTGGTGTATCAGTGGATCCAGAAAGCTCTGATGACTTTACAACAGGAACACTAAATGTAAACTTAATCTGCTATGAAAAAGAGATATTTTTTTTTTAGATTCTCGAAAATTTTAATCAAGTTTCACACACAAATAATAATCTGAAATTCAGTCGTCAAACCTCTGGTGGGTACTGGGTGAAAAATTACAAGGCAAAAATCTATATATTTGTTTCCCCCCTTACCAGGGCCAATTCTGCTTTATTGTTCTACAGTATTCAACTAAAGCCTTGAAAAAACGTTGGGCTTTATTTTACTTACAGACAATGGAGGTAGCACTTCCACCTCAGTAGATTTCACAATTGGAGATGAAAATACAAACGTAGGACTGCCAACATTACTTGCTGGTTGTACCTGTATTTTCAAAATAATTAAGGTTTGTATCTAAAAGAAAAGCATCCAGGTCAAACAACAGCAGCCACCTGAATTCACGAACAAGACATTCTGCAGTGAAGCAGGGAAATTTGATGTTTGATATTTCTGATCCACAGCTAAGAGTTACAAGAAAAAGCCTGAAAGTGAGTGTTTAAGATGGACAGAAGCCATATCAAAATACGTCCTCCTCCCCAACTCCCAATCTGAATACAATCCTGGTTTATTCAACAGGTTATAAACTCAGGGTGGTTAGTTCCATGAGCACCACAAAAAAAGCTAGCATTCAGCAAGGAGGGTGTATGCTCATCCTGAGAAAGTATTTACAATATACAGCAAAGATTTACCTTGTTCATTACTGCTTTTGAAGCAGTGCTGGGTGATGCAGAGACAGCACTACTGGCAGGGAAAGTGAAGTTGAATGTCGGCAGCGATGCACTACTGATGGGCAGGGGTACTTCAGGTAGTTCTTCTTGCTCCATCTCCTAGGTGCAAATTTTAATTGTTGTTAGTTCAAATTTTTCCTTAGGGAAGTTGCAAATTCTAATTTTTCATTTTCTTTAGAAAAGCTGTGGATTTTAATTTTTCCTTTTCTTTATAAAGTTATAAATTTTAGTTTTTCTCTTTCACAAGACCTACTACATTTCTACCCTGTCCCACCCATAGTTTCTTAACAAAGTTAAATGTAACAGAGAGATAAAAGGAATCCTAACCTCCCAGGTAAGTCTGCCACATCATTTTTATTTATGGCAGGCCTGTTTCGATACGATATTATATCCATCACCTCTCCAGTAAGAATACTGAAAGTAAGAATACTGAATACTCAAAATTGTTACCTGAGCAGAAGAGAGAGAAGCGCAGATAAGATTTAATTATTAAAGATCTAGAAAGACATAATCATTTTAGGATTCTATGATTCCCTTATCTCTTTAATTACAAGCACAACTTCATGGCTAATAAAAAGTGTTCCTCTTGCAAAATTAGATAGGACAGCTGACAAAGGCTCTGAATTCACCTGAACCTTGAAAAAAACAGTATTTCAAGAAGGATTTGAGTTCCTTTTGAGTACTGAAACTGCAAAAGCAAACCAAAGCATAGAAAGTAAAAAAATGAAAGCCTGATGAGCAACACAGAGGATCATACTCTGGTAAATGTAGTCAGTATCATGTATCAGGATGCAAATTTAAAATTCAGAAATCAGTGTACCTTATAAACTTCCACTCTTACCCTTTTAAACTCTTTGATTACCAATACTAAATTGGTTAGGGTTTAAATGGGAATAGCCAATCTATTTACAATTTGAACAGTAGTACCAACATCTACTCAGAAGTGACTAAGCAGAGATGCACATTGCTACTACAGACATTTAATGTACCCCACAGCTTACATATTTCAGAGACCTGATCTGAATAGTCTATCACACCTTGATATCGAGATCATTTCTATTACAGAAACATTCTCCAGTATTTACTATTTCTTTATTTTGCCAGAAGACTGAGTTAACCTCTTTAGATTTAAGATCCAGTAGTAGGCAGCTTACATAACAGGCAGAAAGATAATCCTTGGGATAGTAACTACTATCATTTTATTAAACAGAGTTTTCCCACTAAAGCAAGAAAAACCTCCTCTCACAGTGAGTTTCAGTAAGTGCCAAAAAGTGTGAATGATCATAAAAAAACATGCAAAACACTGTCTTCTGGTTCAGGCTCTTGGCCCATACCTTTCTACATGACTTAAATATAAAATAACAAAATAAAACAAACCCTTTTTTTTTATCCTTGGCACTTGATTCCTTTCTAAAAATTCTACAAACCTCTAATTCAACTACTAATGAGAAACTTGGTATTATGAAGAGTATCCAAGATAATACAACAGAATAATTAAAAAATATAAAACCAAAGTTCAGGCACTTATACAGACAAATATCTAAAGTGGAGCCTGCTCTGAAACTCACAGCAAAATACCCATGAAACTGACATGGCATTATTGGAAATTACTCTGAGGCAATGAAGTTACTTATTTCAGTAATCACAGTGAGCTCAATTACCCTGAGAGACTCTTACCAGTTGTTGTTTTTGTACAGGTCTTGATGCACAGTATCGCTCCCTTTCCCTTCTCATCTTGCCACAGGCACTATCCATCCTTCCTCCTGAAGACAGACCGTTGGATGCAGGAGTATCGGGTTTGGGGTAGCTCAAATTGCTGGCACAAAATAAAAACATATAGGTTGAGGAAGGGGGTTAAAAAGAAAGCAAAGAAGAGGAGAAAAACTACGAACTTATCAACTAATTGTTTCAAGCTATTATAGCCACTATTAATCCTAGAACTGTCGCCTGCTAATTGGAATCAGAAAAAAACATCCCACAAGTTCCCAAATGCTGGTAAATAGCTGGTGTTCTAAACAGCAAAAGCTGAGTAAGAGCAGCAGTGAGAATAACATAAAAAAGAGTCACAACATCCATAAAGGACTGATGACTAAGCCAAAAGACCTGAAATAGATCTGATTTAGATTGTTATTTTCTAATGTTTGCTTTTAATAGTCCAGACAGTGGAAATTTTGACTACCAGTTCTCTGATTCTGTGATGAGCATGTATCTCTGAAGGGATATAAAAGAGTAACTAAAAATATATGGGCAGGGGGCGGGGATGTGTGTGCATGCAGGAAATGCTGCCAACAGCTCTTATGGAATTGAGAGGCTTAGACTTGTGTGTCAAGAAAATATGACAGAAGCTTCATAAGCAGCTCTGCCTTTCCTGACGCCATAGCAGAAGCAGTAGAGGTGTTTGGGTGTGCCAACATTCCAGAGTTCTTTTCAGACAGCAATACAGATCCCTTTTGTAAGGCATACAAAGGCATTTCTCTGTTCATTAGATCCAAACCAGAAAGACTTCCTAATCCAAGCGGGAAGGGGAAAGAAAAAAAACAAAAGAAAAACCTCAAAACAAACAAACGTGCACTCCCCCACACACAGACAATCCCCCACCAACACCAACAAACCAAACCAAACCCATGTCATATCCCAAAATAGAACTGAACTAAGGAATAATAACAATAAAAAGCAGTATAGCATTTTGATTCAGTATCCCTGTAAAAAATTACCATATCAAGCTTATCCTGCAGCCAATCAGTCAGTCATTACAAAAGTACATTGGATGACACTGGAAGATACCAGGTCAAGTTTCTAGAGGATTGAGGAAGGGAGTTGGTCTAAGCCTCTCATATAGTTGCAAACATCTGCTCAGCATTGTAACAATTGAGGGGAAGCCAGATCCTTAACGCCATATGCTCAAACTTTTCCCTAATCCAAAGTGACAATCAATTTGAATTCTGAAATAAAATCTCATGTCAAAATAAATCTTTATTCAGACAATTATAGCATGTCTATGATAGCCCATATTCTTCTTTTCGTTTAACGCCTGTCAGCTTCTAAGGGGCTAAGACAGATCTGCCTTCAAGCAAGACAGTCCAATCTACAATTCTGACACTGGTTTAAGGACTGAACAGCCTTTGTTAGGCTGAACATAGATGTGCCAAAGTACCGCAGGTTAGCTGCATGAAGAGACTCTGGCCCTTCTAAGTTTTTTATTCCTACTCTGTAATATGACAATCAACAGAGACTCTTTTATAAAGAGCTAAAAGGGCCATCTACTCTGAAGTCAAAAGCAGAAAAACAGCAGTAAAAATTGTGAAACAAATGAAAAGCAGCATCAGTTTCCTGGATCTCCCTTCTACATGGAGAAAGGAGTTGTACCAAAGTAAACTTAGAACAGTTTGAAAACCCACAATTAAAATCTAACATCTGTTTTCACCTCTGCCAAAACCAAAGATGGTTCCTGTAAAGTCAAAATATTAGATGGTAAAACAAAGGGTTGGCTTGCGGGTTTTTTGCAAGCCAAAGAATGCCTAAGGCAATGTAAAAATTGTTTGGAAGATGAACACAGAGCCAACTCATAAGCAGATTCCTTACTACTGTTCTTTAAAAGGTTTGAATCCTCAAAAAAATGGTATTTTCTGAGCACACAGTGTCTTAATTCAAGCATTACCCAAAACATTAGTTGCCCAGAAGTAAGAGCCATCAATATTATATGAAGTCATTCTATGCCATTCTATGCATAATGGAAGACAATCTCCTCAAGAAGAAATACAATTATTAACTCTACCAGACTTTTTTGTTTCAGATACAAGTTGGCATTTATCTTCAGATGATTCTGAAGGGCTTCTGTTTTTCATGCAAATTCACAGAGCAGACAAGTGCCTTTGTCATGTAAGGAAAAACAATTCTCCTCCAGCTTTTTGCTTAAATAAGAACAACTAAAAATTGAATATACTCCTGAACTGTAAGACATTTCACATTATAAATTTTTCTTTCAGAAAGAAATTCCTGTACAACAAAGCCTTCAGACTCCAAGCAATTATTTAATTACCTGAAATGAACAGCTCCTCCTCTAATGAAGATCAAGAGGCACAAATAGTTAAACTCTCTCATAATATAAAATTTTCACTTTTTCTATTCCCTTATACTGAGAACTGTTCCTGCCCTTCCAAAAGAAGGCAAGTATGCAGACTGTACTGACAAAGGAGGGGGCTTTCTTCTTTCAAGTGTTTTAAATTAATAGATTTGTCATACCTTTCAGGTGATTTTTCAGGCTTTTCTGCAGAAAAACTTTCCTCTATCATGTCCTGCAAAATAAGTTTTATTTATTTCAAGATTTATCTGAACGTATTTATAAAAAAAACACAAACAGAAGACAAGCAAACACACATTTTGTGCTGTTTTGGTTTTTTTTTATTTATACCACTAAATATACCTCATCTGCTTAAGCGTTTCCCCCAACTACTCTGACTATCCACTTAATCTCCAGCCCATATATTTAATACCTGGTCATTCTTACATTCAGAACAATACTGGAACCATGGGTGATTTTTTTTCTGAAAGTGATCCCAGTATTGTTTTAAGGAAAGTTTATCAGGACTCCATCTACACTGAAGTGATCAGACTGGGTAATCAAGAAAGTGATCTGAATTGGTAATTGTTGGCAATCTCACTTGGCGCCCACGCTTCACCTGAAACATTTTATACACAACATCAGCACGTTCCATCAGCTTTCTGAACAGCAGCATATGCAAAGGAAATTTGTGTTTCTGTATTTTACTATTCTTTCACTGAGAAAACCCTTGCCCAACAGCACACCACTACATTCTGAAAATAAGCACCAGCCACTTACTGGGCCAAAGATACAATTATATTCATAAAATATGAAGTATCAGTATAACTTTCACAATGGTTCCCACTGTCTTTTCTTAATGCTTACCTCAGGTATACTACTGGTGCTCTTGCAAGAAAGAGCACCTTAGTAGACTGGTTAGACACATTCCAATCTTGTAAAAAGCAGGCAAATTAGGACATGAAAATTTACTTACTTGATGGTCTGTATCTACCCTTTGGTGAATTTTTCTGGAATTAGTAGTTGGTTTCAGAGATGGTTTAAAATACGTGATCCGACTCCCTGTCAGGGAGATTGGCTTTGGTGTCACAAGTTTCTGGGCAGGTGGATGTTGCAAATCCATCTTTGAAAGGGAAGCAGCAATCAATTTATCCTTGCACCCACCCAACTTACCACAGCATTTACTGATGATAAAAGTTACAGAACCATAAACCTCCCACCAGTCTCAACACCCAGTGAAAACTATGAGGAAGTGCTGAAAACATTTAGCTTGCAGAAGGAAATCACCATAAAATCCGTTATAAAATCCAAAAAGCTACAGTAATAGTCAAAGTCTGACTAAATCCTGTGTCAAAATTTGGCAGTTACTTCACAGACAAAATAAACTATATTCCTATAAGCAAAATAACTCATGTTACAATAATACGCTCCCATCCTTTCCTCTCCTCTGCCTTCACTATGATTTTTTTTAATGGCTTAATCCATTAATTTAACACCGAAAGTGTTAAGTAGTGTTAAACCAAATTATGGGTTTCCTTTTTTTCCTACATTTTCTTCCTTTGAAGTTACACTTAAAAAAAGTAAATTGTGATGTAATTTTAAAGTACTCTCATCAATGAATGTTCCAATGTTTTAGATTTGCATTTGATGCTCTTCAAAGTACTGGCCTGACTTTTCTGGTGGTCAAAGCTTTTTACAGACAAGGGTCAATTATTAAACAGAAAGCACTGTAAATTCTGCAAAACTGGTGTAACTGAATAGAAAAGGAAGACCCCAAAAGGCCCCATGATGTATCAAATCATCTGTAGCCTTGATGGGAAGAAGAATGACACTTAGGATGCATCTATTATTTAAATTACTGTCAACTGATGGGTGTGCCCCAACCCAGGTGAAGAACTGCACGACCTTCATATGGCCCACTTCTTCTAGAGCTTGTCCTGGTCCTTGTGGATGGCATCCTTCAGATACGTCAACTGTACCACTCAGTTTGGTGTCACCGGCAAGCTTGCTGAAGGTGCACTCAGTCCCACAATCTCAATGATGAAGATCTGGCATCTGGACTTTGTAAATTTCATCCCACTGATGACTGCCCAATGCTTCAATCTATCCAGATCCCTTGGCAAGGACTCAAGAGAGCCAACAGCACCTCCCATTTCGTATCACCAGCAAACCTGCTAATGGGGCATTCAATTCGTGCCTCCAGATCACTGACAGGTATTTTAAACAGCACTGGCCCTGGAACTGATCCTGACGAACAGGATGTAGCCTCATTCACTGCAACCCTTTTCATCCTGCCGTTCAGCCAGTTCTTCACCCAGTGCACTCTGTACCAGCTCACCCCAGAGTTGGACAACTTGTCCAGAAGGATGCCGTAAGGGACAGCATCAAAAGCCTCACAAAAACCCAGAAAACTACTTCTGCCACCTTATCTTCACCTGCCAGCAGATGACATTATTGTAAAAGGATACCAAACCAATGAAACAGGTTTGTACTACAAGAAAACAAAGTAACCCAGTTACATGTTCAGTACACTAAGAGTTATTCTGTCTGGTGTAGATTCTCAAAATAAGAAAAATACCACAAAAAAAGACCTGTAAAACTTTTGCCTGAGTATTCAAGTGTCCTGTCAACCATTTGTTTGCTTTAGCAGGGAAACACACAACCCTGTTCTGAGCACATACAATCTTGTCCTCTCTTTTCATCAAGGGCTACCCTTTCTCCCTGCCAAATTTTATGAATTCTAGCATTATGAGTAGACAATTTCTCTATTTTTACCCAGTGACAGCTGTGTGCAACATTCACTTTCTGACCAACGTCAGGGTCTGTACTGCAAATCTGGTATATCTTTTTTAATGCCTCATCACAGGTGTGGTTCTGCATTTTAATGCAGAATCCATATCAGCTTTGTTTTCAAGTAACTGGGATAATATTTAAGAGGGGGAAAAAACTTACTTGCTCTACTTTTCAACATTCTTGCAATTTACCACATGGCCAAAGACAGTACAAGAAATCTGAGATGTTTATAAACTGCTAAGTGACTGCAGAATTAATTATACTCCTAACCAAGTCATTCGCATAGAAACATCTTAAAACATGCTGTCCACTTCCTCATTACAGCAGCAGATGAGAAGTTTGCATAGAAGAAAAACCATTTTTGTTCCTTTGGTTGCCTGTGCTAAAAGTGACCTTTTGCAGTTTCACAGTTTAATACGTGTAATATTCCAACATTTTTTAAACAAAAACAAGGAAATAATGATTTACTACAGCAACAATTCAGTGCTAACTCTAAATAGGAATTTAGGAGCATAAATTTACAGAAGTAACAAAATTTGACAATTGTCCAATTTTCTCCTTGCCTTGAGCAGTAATACAAAATATAAGTATTTATTTTTGCTTAAAATAAACATGGAAATCTGCACAAGATCTGAATAATCACTCAATTAATTTTCTATTTCTGGTTATTTCTGCAACCCCAAGTTGCAGGCCAAGATAAAACTACTTTGTGTGCTCTAGAAAAGTTGTTCTTGACATATCAACACACCACCACAAGAAGATAATGTAATTCCCCACCTGAGTAATCTTCACAGTCCTACATCTAGTGTGGATAGAAAAGACATTTTTAGCAATTTCCACACAGCCAAGGCAGCTATAACTCACATAACGCTAACATTAACTTGAATTTGTGTGCGTGCTGTCACTGAGGTTTGTGACATTTCTTTTAAGAACTATACAGCAGAGAAGGTTACCTATCTCAGCTTAACATGTTACTTGTTCTTACCTGGTTTTGTCTGAAGCTAGTCACATTCAGCACACTCCTGTCCACAGGCTAACAGGGGAAAAAAAGGCCAAAATATTAGACGATGTTTTTTTCCCCCTATGAGAGGGTTCCATCCAACAAAAACATGGGGGGGTTGTGATGAACTTACAGAAGACAGTGGACTAGAAACAGAAGATGGAATCCTTTTAGCATCCTATTGAAAAAACAGGTGCAATAAATTAAAGAGGACATGACATTAAGTAACATCTTCATCCTATACTGGCACATTTACTATGTTTTTCAAACACATGGAATAAAACAATAAAGGAGTGCCATTTACCGCCAAAGGGCTTGACATCTTCTCCAATGTCTGCAAGATGCGCCGCGCTGTGGAACTTGTCACACCATAGGATTGCACAGTTGCTTGTTTAGCTTTCATTTGTCTTTTTATTGGTGGCTGAAAAATTAGCATTGCCAATGTTATGATGCTGGATTTTGAGTTACAGGCATGTATATTTTATGCCCTAGGGCTACACTGCTGATACAACCAATACTCACATAACAACAGAGAAAAATGCACTCACTGAGCATTCAAGGCATGAAGCAGAAAAATATACTCCACTGACTTTATGTAAGTTTAAGTGGGGCCCTGCATATCCTGCACACTAGATAAAGCAACAAAAGAAATCCTTAAATGTAAAAGTCATAAAATGAAGACGTTAGGCTTGTAGGGTCTCTGAAGCAGTGATTAGGAAAACAGAACTGAAGCACAAGCAGAAAGTACTTTCAGTAGCAAAACAGATCTCTGAGTTTCATGACGGTGTAAGTGTGGCACTTTAAAACCAGAGTGTACAATCATCATCAGGAATTTCTAGTTCTACTTCTGTCATTTCCTCCCTTCCCCCAAGACTGCAGCTGACTGCAGATCTTTTTACTCTGTTTATAAAGATCTGATTTGAACTGTAACAGATCTAAACATAATACACTGAAAAAGTAAATGTTGTACCACATGACCGAACACAATTAAAAAAACTTCCGTGTGATCATGTTTTTATTTTTAAAACTATGTTACACCTCTCATGTAACCACACCAAGCTTCCCACCCAGCTAAGTGAAGACAGGAAGCAGATCACACAAACACAAAGAACACACAAGTGAGACATACTGTACACAGCAACAAGCAAGCTTGTCTCTCCTTTAAAAGCCTATTTGCTTCCTCTTTTCAACATAATTCACAATTTTTGTAAAAAATAAAAATAGCGGACCAAAGAGGACTTCTAGCTTACAGAAGTTTTAAATGTTCTGAAGTTTCACTCAACATCAAGCTGGGAAACCCGCAAGTTTCAAGACTTCCCTGAATCAGGAAATTGTAGGTCCCCTTGTTTCATGGTAGAAACAGACTAGCAAAATAGGGCCAGCAAACTTCTCTTCAGTCCCTAAGGTTCCTTTTGACTATTAATTCTTTTAACAAAGGGCATTTTCATTTAAACAAGTTAAAACCAAATAAGACTTTACTGATTTGCTTTTAGATTCAACTCTAGCTATTCAGAGTAGTCAGGATTTTTAATTTGCTGGTTCATTTTAGACCACAAAGAATACTTGAAGACAAGCAGCTCTTCTCAAGAGCCATCTGAATAACAGTAAATTAGACAGCACCTTATTGTTTATTCTTGATATAGCATGTAGGACTGCATGTCTCCCTCTCAGTAACAGAAGTGCAAAGGATGAGCAAATTTGCCTTTTGTATACCACTATATTAAAAAATGCACAATATATTCATAGTTTGAGTGTAGGCATGCTTGTGTATGATCTACAGGCAAGTATCACGGAGGTAACTTTTGCTGCTATTAACAAAGTTTTCAAAGTTATGCCATCATTGTAATTATTCACATGTTATTTTACCATAATATAGTCACAGGGAGACCATGGCAGAAAACGGAAATTTTTTGAAGACATAACAGAGGAAACCCCTACTACAAGAAACTGCCCAGCAACTAAGATGCTACTGTTGTTCTTGTGCTTTATGATAAGCATTTCTACATTAAGTGTTACACAAGAATTTCAACAAAAATTGTAGGCTGAGTGGGCAAGATAGGAACTGTTGCCACATATTTCAAGTTAAGTTTTGGGCTCACAGCTTTTTTGGCCAAGCTTCCCCTTGTGTATTTCAATTAACATTTTCCCCCACACTGCACTACTATTCTCATACCTGGTAAGCAGAAATCTGCACTTTTGTCTGCCTTGCTGCTGCAGCTGCACCACCATAAGAGGTCTTTCCAGGGTAAAATGGAGAATCCCCAAGCTGCCTCGTCTTAAAGACAGAAGTGTTTCCAAGCGACTACAGAAAGGTATTATGGTAAGTGGTTAGTAAAATGGCTACACATTCAACTTGACTGAATTAAATTAATAGTGTGCAGTACTTACAGGAGAGGGAGATCCAAAAGCAGATAAATTGAATGCAGGTTTTTTAGAGCTAGATGCAGGATGCTGTGAGAGGGAATGAGATCTTTCAGCCTCTGGGGACCAGAGCAGTGGTGCTGAAGTATTTTTTGAAACTGTGATATCTGCCAAAATGACAAATGCTATATGTAAATGCCTTGTGTACATACAGAAATTTAGTATTAAACATCATACAAACTCCAGACTTCTCTACAAAAACATCTTGCAGAATGAAAAAGTCCCTTAACACTCATTTCTCCGGCACTCTAACCTTCAGAGTTCTTGAAACAGATTAATTTCACATATGGTATGAAACCCAAGTACCAACTCTGAACCTAAAATCTGTTCACAGAACTGCAAATACATGACCTTTCAGTAATCTTCCAAAAGCATTCACAAGCTAATAGCACATTTTCAATACAACACACTTTAATTTTTTCTTCTTTTCATGGTAAAATAAAGGAACTACATAAACACTGGTACATCTCTAATGATACAAAGTTTTTTCTATGTTGGTAGAGGGTTGGAAACCAGCATTGGACAGAATTGACCAGGTCTTAAACCTGAAAAATTACCCAAAGGCTGAATTAACAGAGTTAACCACCTATTTCCCATATGTTTTATGGAGACAGACCAGAAAGTTCTAGTGAACTCAGGTTATATTGCTGCACCCTGGCAAAACCTACTCTGAATTGTCAAACTATGGTCTCCAGAGAACTAGCTGAGCATGCCTCCACCACTATTTATATGGGGGACGAGAAAAATTTGCAAACTTGCTGTTTGCTCTTTCTCAGTGAGACAACTAAGCTGCATTTTACATAAATATAATATTTTGATTTGGTTTGGTGTTTTTTTTCTTTAAAATAGTGTACATTCTTTACTGAATTTGGCAAAAAACAAGGAGCTATTGACAAACTATGCCCTTTACCAACAACAGCAAAAAAAAAAGCAGTTCAAACTTGTTCAATAAGAATAGTTGCTTTATTGACTCCTAGTAAAAAAAAAATAGATAATATCTTGTGGTTTTAGTTGTCAACCATATTTACTCACATTTAACCAGCTGTGAGATACTCTGAGTCACTCCTCCTTCTACACAGTCAACCCAGCTATCACGCTACAGCAAGTCATCTTCACCTCCTATTATCCCCATTCAAGATTTACAGATAATCAAGCTAACGTGTATTTATCAGCACTGACTCTTTAGAATATGAGGGACTCAAAAACGCATTCAAAGTATGGTTATATTTAAAAGGTGACAGGATTATATACTTCTAAAATACTAAAAATTAAATTTAACTCTAACACTCAGAACTGACATTCTCCTATTTTACTTACTAAGGCGATGTGGAATATTAAAGAATACAAAGTACTTCATATTATCATACAAATCACTTAGAGAACATAGAAGTTACCTTTATCAGATGCTCTAGAGGAGAAGCCACTGGTTGTTGAGATGTTATCATCATCATGCTGAGAGGTAGAGTCTTTTATTTCCTTTACAAGGGACAGCCCAGGACTGCTGATGCCAAGTGCAGAAGATGTGGAGGGCTGACAGTGTGGGACTGTGGAATCCAACACGGTGCAGTTCAAATGGCTCCGGTGAAGAGAGGGCCTTGTTAACACATCCGAGAAGTTTAGTGCAGACCTGCTCGTGGATGGTTCTAAACAAGAACAGCGAGACAATCAGCTTCCCTGTAGACAAGCTTGCAGAAGCCAAAACCTGTTTTCTATCAACAGCCATGCTTATTGCCAAGTTCTAAGCACAAAAATAGAGAAGCCGAATTTAACTTCCTCACCCAGACAGGGTTTCATCTGTCTGATAACAACAACAACACTGCTTGCAATACTAAACATTAATGTTGCGCTAGGAAGTACTTAAGGATGGGATTTTCCTGAATTTCATCAAATTCAGACCCTGTGCTCAAGTGCTTCAACTGTGTCTTTTGCTAAATCAAACATCTATAAATTCCTTCTCCTTTAGATAATGCTTGCAATAAGCTTTCCAAAATTTGAGATTACATGACAAGTTATGGCCAACTCTACAGTTTTTATCATCTTGTAAAAAAGACAGTGTTAATCTGAATATGTAACATGAAAATACCTACTTGCAGAGATTTTCAGGGGTTTATTTGTTCTGGTGTCATCATCCTCCCTTTCAAATTCTGCCATATCAGGTCATGCTACAGGCGAACAATCTCCTATGCATTAGTTTGTGAGATTTTGGCAAAAAGGACAAGTAAGCAACATGGCCTCAGTTTTAAGATGGGCATTTTTTCCTCATGAAGAGGGTCTGTAAACATTGCCAGTGTCCTTCAAGAGGTGGTCTCACAGCTTCAACCTGCCACATGAATGGAACAGCTACAAATGGCCATCATGCTTGAAACCCATTTGTCTACAGGCCCTCCCATGATTAAGACGCTTGCGTTGAAGCTTAAACTAGCTACTTCAATATTCATAAGCACTGCACTACTAGTAATTAATTCTCCAAAGCACTGGTAGATTTTTAGGACTGTCTTGTTTGAGATGCAAGAAAGCATTATCAGATAAAAGGCTGGTCAAGCAAATTAATACAGGCTCTTGCACATTGGTACCTCAGAGTCAAAGAAACAGGCGTTCCAAAATAAAAATACCAGTAACAATAAAAAAATATTAACTAGAGCTAGAAAGATTAACTACAACATCCACGAACTGCAACACAAGCTACTGAAGGTTCTAGGGTGTCCCATCTGCTCCTAATTTCTTGGAGCTAGAAAGTTTGCTATGCAGCTGTTCTCACTGAAAGGTCCTTTCACACAATTCTTCAGGAAAGCAAACACATGTTACTCATTCATGAAAACCTTCTCTATTTCTTTATACAAACTTATGCTCAAGCTACAGCTACACAGAGAGCAGTAAAGCTCCTTACTTACAATTAGATAACACTGGTGAGAAAGGTATTTCCTCATTATTTTTCATTCTGACAACAACAGAAGCAGCTGACTGTCCACACAGATGGTTATGTACATGTGCTCAGACAAATTTTCTCACCTAATTAAAAACTGGGTTCCCAAATCTGCTAATTTAAGAGAAACTCAAATGAGAGCACATGCAACTTCACAGCGGACTACAGAAACAGTGAGAGGCCCAGATATAGAGCACAGATTAATTTTAATATGGTAAAAGGGTTGTAAGCTTCTTTGCCAAGGATCCAAATAGTTTTCAAAGACCTCAAGCTAGCAATGCCACACGTCAGTGTTACAAATTATTTCAAAAAGAATAATGTCATAAACAAAGTTCCCCAGATCTCCACTAAACTAACAAGGAAATTTAATAAATTGATTGAAGAAGCCCAAAGGAAAAGAAAAAAAAAAAATCAGAACAAATGAAGGAATTTTCCTCTGGCATTCCAGCATCTGGTCTTTTGTTTTGAGGACAACGGAACAAATTAATGTTTCTACTACCTTAAGCAATTAGATAAACTTTCATTCCAGATCCTTTACAAAGAAAATGTAACCCAACACACTCACAAACAAATGTTAGCAATATTTTGCACTTGGCTAGTTGACTACCTGAAGTTAACTGATGATTTCCAAGGGTTCTAACTCAACTTCCACTATGTTTTGAAATTATGTTTACACTTTGAAGCTAAGGCAGTTCTAAAAACTGAGTTGCTGAAGTTTTTTCCTTTGTTTTTACTATGTGTAGGGTTATTTTGGGTTGGGATTTTTGGTTGGTTGGTCATTTTGGTTGGGTGTTGCGGGGTTTTTTGTTGTTTGCTTTCTTTCTGTCCAAACGCTCCTTCCAGCCTCCCCTAGAAATGCAAATTCAAAACTAGAAATCTGTGAATAAATACAGATGGTCAGAATACTAAATGATATTTCACGTACCTTCTAAATTAATTCTTGCTGATTCAGGCGTGACTCTCCCATCAATTACCATGGCATCTTCATTTGCATAATCATGGTGATAGTTTACTGGATTCTCTTCCTCATTTGCAGATTCATTCGTATCTACACATTTATCTTCCCTTTTATTGAAATACTTCTGCAACCATCCTGGTACAATGTTCTTCACTGATTCAGTCACCCTACTAATGAGCCCCAGCTTGAAAGAAAAATACAGGAACACAATCAGCAGCATACTCTGAGATGCAAGCCTTGCACAGACCTCCAAGACAGACATTAGATAGCAATATTCAGATGAGTAAGATAAGAAGGTGGTGGATCCTTGATAAAGAATTCCTATACTTCTGGAACACACATGATGGAAGTGCACCTAACACTGATTTACTACTAACCCATCAGTTCCTGTACTTCCCAGTGACCTTGGCAAAACTTCTGAAACTACAGCTGAAGTTCACTAAAGGCTTGTCAAGTCACAAGGTCATAAAAAAATTCAATTTCTAAACAACTCCTGATGTACGCACTTTTTTTAAGGACTTTT
This sequence comes from Chaetops frenatus, assembly GCA_013400775.1. Taxonomy (NCBI): domain Eukaryota; kingdom Metazoa; phylum Chordata; class Aves; order Passeriformes; family Picathartidae; genus Chaetops; species Chaetops frenatus. The sequence goes on from VZTR01024977.1 coordinate 1,398,260, forward strand.
CCTTGTAACACCTTCACTTGAAAAACCATCAAACCCAGAAGCTCAGCATTATCTACACCAACAGTAATGAGCAGTAATAGCTACTAAAATCAGTGACCTTAATATTTCTTTTCCTAATGCTGATGCAGAAATAATGTGCATCAAACCTCCCACTATTATGCTCTGAACAGTGAAGGTATCCTGAAACGATCTTGGAAGAAACAGCTACAGTTGAACAACAGAATCCTCACTAAAGGACTGCTAAATAGATTCAATTTGATCAAATTTCATTTCATGGTATGTTAAAATTTTGTATCTCCAAACCTTAATATCCACCAGTTACTGAATACATAAAAGCCATTTCCATTTTGACATTTACCAATTACCTGTAATGCTTACATTCTAGTAAGAAATATTTATTTAACATTTTGTTTTAGGCAGTCACTGTTCCCCATCATGTCCTCAAAATTTCAACATGCCTTCCTGTCAAATCTCAACCCTGTGAAGCAGGCTGCTTGCAATATGGAGCTGCCCCTCATACTGCAGCCACAGAACCAGCTGCTAACCTCCACAAGCTGGAAGCAAGTGCCAAAGCTACCTCCACAATTTCAACACTTTGGAAACTGAAAAGCAATAAGAGTTTAAAAATATTTTTGTTGCAGTTCATTGCCAGTTGCTAACACATGTATCAAGGTACTTCGATATTTTCCTATGTTTAGGCAACAAAATTTTCTAAAAATCATTATTCATGCGTAGAAAATTGAGAGTATTCTTTGAACATGTAGTAGGTAGTCTAGTAAACAACTCTGAAACAAGAACCCTGTTGTATTCAACTTTCTTTAAAAAATCAGCATACATGAAAGAAAAAGCCCATATCTGCCATTCACATCTTTCATATGTAACACAAACACCAACTTACAGGACACCCTTGAATCTGGAGTTAGGAGGGGGGCTGGCAAAGAGGAGAAAGGGAAGGTAGAAAACAGAAGTCTGTTCACAAAAAGAAAGTCATCTTAATTTACAATTTGGCATTTTTCATAATGATTTGTAATTTAATCTTTTACTTGCACAAAGACAGAATAACTAGCCTGGGACAGCTTAAACCAGATGGAATACAGCAAAACACACATTTATCACAATTACCACACTAAGATAAACACTAAGATGCCATGCTCAGGGTGTTGCTGCTATTCTACATAAATACTAAGCCGCAGCCTTCCAAAAACAAAAACGGTGCAACACCAGAGCACACAAGCAGTTCAGAGCCCGGCACCAGCAAAGAGGCAGTCTGTACTCTGTTCCCAGCCCCTCATTTTCACCTTTACTCATGACACACTGCCCCCCTTGAGGGGAGTGAATATTTTGCTGCTATGCATAAAAGCATATCAGGAACTCAGAGGAATCAAAATTTGCCAAAATAAGCAAATGGTCAGGACACAAACTGCATTCAAGGCAATGCTCTTTCCAAAAAGCTAGGCATTATTACATTCAGTATTGCTAGAGAGTCTCTCCATTAGAGAATAAGACATCACTGGCCATAAAACAGGTGCCAGTATGATTCTCTTGCTCAGGAAATCCTCCCAGGACTGAAAGGTACCTAAGACTCAAGATGGAAGAAGTCATAGGCATCCAGAAGACTAAACACCCAATCATTAGTAATCCAAATGAGTAACTGGAGAATGCAGCTAGACTGGAAATTAACCAAGATGACATTTTACCATCCATATCTGACACCAGATGGGTTTGACCCCTTCTTGCAAATGACAGCCTTGCAATTCTCCACATAATGAGCATTCCAAGCTGGGTAACACAGGGTAACTTCCCAAATCAACCCATGAGCTGGAATGCAGCACAGCCGTACTGTACCAAGTAGTAACGGCCTGCTCCATCTGGCTTAGGCACAGTGGTAAAAAAGGAGCATAGTTTTATACTGCAGAATAATGCTGGCTTAGTGACAAAGCAAGAGAAAGCAAAATACATGTAAAGGCACCTGTGTTTTCTGTCCGCAAAATATATTAAAGGCACTGTGAAAGAACTATGCAGGCATTATGAATGAGCCATCATCAAACACAGATCCCATTAAAATAAAACAAACACCTTCCCCCTAAAAGTATTCCACACACCACAGGTATGCCTATTCAAATACACAAAGATGACACACACACAAAAAAAAATTCCTTCCATCATCTCTTACCTGCCCATCAGAGCTGAAAGCCAATCAATAAAGCTCTGTAGTTGGACTCCTGATCAAGTCAGGCAGTTAAGGTACCGCTGACCAACTACACATTCGAACACGCATGCTCCTTATTCTTGCAAGAACAACTCAGCAAAATGTCATGCCTTATACTGTCTTTAAAGCTGGCATTTTAATCTTACCCTAACTTGTAGTTTTCTTATTCTTTGACTTCAGTACATGCATTTGAACACCCTTTCCCTCTCTCTGCACATGCAAACAAGCCAACCCTGTCAGCAGCAGAGCACTCCCCCTCTACTTCTGCGTCACCAGCTCTGCACTTTGTCCATCCCATCTCCCCACACAGGAATCATTAATCCTCCTAGAAGGCTTACAAGGATAGTGCACATTTCATTGATGCCAGCAGATCTTCAGATATGAAATACAAAAAAGACAGCTAAAAGACAGCCACTGACAACTCTAGCAGGCATATTCTCCAGCAAACTGCTCAGATCCTGATCTCCTCATGCCACAATTATGAACCAGTTCCTTCCAGAACACCTTCATTCAGTACAGCTACTCCGAACATGCCACTGCACAAAAACTATTCTAGTTCCCAGTCTCAGGTTGGGAACAGAGGAAGTGGTGCTAGCATGCAAGTTAATGCTCAGAACACAGGTACCAAACTTAATATCACGGAAGGGCCGAAGATGCAGTGAGGCAATCCTAACTGTGTGACTAGAGTGGTTTATTCAGTGAACGTGTTTTACTCCTTAACCAACTGATTTCAGAGGTTTGAGCTGCAGTCAGTACCAACTGCTGTCTTCGCACCCCAAATACACTCATCCCAAAAAATATCAGCAGGAAAGCTGAACAAATGCCAATCCACCAGAAAGATCCAATAGCTTGTGAATAGGTATTTATGACAGTTTTTCAAAATCTGTGCATCATCTCAAGTGTCTGCAGCTCCACTAGGTCTATCTAAGTCTATGTATACAAACATCATAGCAACAGTAACTACAGTAACAGCTACTCCAAGGCACATTGGCTTGACATCATGGAATCACTGAACTATTAAGGTTGGAAAAGACGTCTTAGATCACTGTGTCCAACTGTTACCCAAGAGTTCAAACTTTTCTTGTTTGGGCACAGACACTCATTTCTAAGTTTCAAGTCCTGCTCCTCAGACTCATCTGAAGGGCCCAGAGCATTATTTTGAAAGCCTCAAGTCTGATTTGGAAGGTTCAAAGCCTCATTTGTAGAATTCAAAGTCTTCTTTATAGAGTACAAAGGCACACCTTCAGGCCCAAACCCTAGCTTCCAACGACTCCATATCAGGAATCAAAGCCTATTAAGGATTCAGCCTTCAATCTAATGGACTCAAAAAATTCCTCTATGCCTCCAAAGACCCATTTATAGGGGACAAAGCCTTAGTTTGTGGTACTGAAGCATCCTTCGAGGGCATAAAACCCAAGAAAACCCAACCTCAGGGTTCAAACCCTACTTTTCACCTCCAAAAGCTCATTTCCAGGGCCCAAAGCCCTTTCTTGAAGACTCAAATCCTTCCTTGGAGGGTCCAAAGCCTTCTTTTCATGAGGTCATAGAATCATTAAGGTTGGAAAATACCTTTAGGATTATCAAGTCCAACTGTTAACCTAGCACTACCATCATGTTCACCATTAAACCATGTCTTCAAGTGCCAGCTCCGTTGCCCTTCTCTGGACACGCTCCACGCACCTGAGTGTCTTGCTTGTAGTGAGTACCCCAAATCTGAACCCAGGATTCCAGGTGTACAGGGAGAGGATCATTGCCCTGGTCCTGCTGGTCACACTCCTGCTGATAATCACCAGGATGCCATTGGCCTTCCTGGCCACCTGGGCACAGCTGGCTCCTGTTCAGCTGCTGTTGACCAGCACCACCAGGTCCTTTTTCACCAGGCAGCTTTCCAGCCACCCTTACCCCAGCTAGTAGCACTGCAGGGGGTTGTTCATCTTATTGAACCTCATACAATTGGCCTCAGTCCATCTATCCAGCCTATCTAGATCCTTCTCTAGAGCTTTCCTGCAAATCCACACTCCTGCCCAACTTGGTGTTATCTGCAAACTGGCTTAAGGTACAATCGATCCCCTTGCCCATGTCATTGACGAAGATGCTAAACAGGACTGGCCACAACACTGAGCCCTGGGGAACACAATTTGTGACTGGCTACCAGCTGGATGTAACACCATTCACCACCATGCTCTGGACCTGGCCATCCAGACAGTTTTCTCACTCAGCAAAGATCACACCCATTCACACCATGGGAAGCCAGTTTCTCAAGGAGAATGCCTGGGAAACGGTGTCAAAGGCTTTACTAAAGTCTAGGTAGACGACATCTAACATTCAGAGCCTTTCCCTCACCCCCCAAGTGGGTAGCTATCACAGAAGGAGATTAGATTGGTCAAGCAAGATCTGCCTTTCATAAACCCATGCTGGCTGCAACACTAAGCAAAAGATGTAGACATAAGTGTCAGCTAACAAACAGGTGTCATAATTTACCACTTTGAAATACAATTTCTTCAAAGGATTTACATGACGAAAGAAAAATAACTAGTTTATGATCACAGTTTGAATTCCAATCTTAATAGTAGGGTATTTCTTGGCCAAAAACATCCAAAAACATTTACAGAATAGGACAGTTGTTCCAGCTCGTAAGGGTCTTTGACATAGCATAGGGTGCGGAAAGTGCTGGCAGGAGCACTCAGCAGTGACACATTACTTGAAAACATCCATTCTGTAACTGAGTTGATTTCAATCCAGGAGGTTTAACTATGAAAAAAATCACATAAAAATTATGTAACAGTCATATACTTAGAGAAATTTGTCAGAGATTCAAAATACAAAACTGGACAAAAGACTTAATTTCTACACTGTACACACACCTCTGAAAAGCATCAAGTTCTTGCCTCTCTTTGAAATTGAAGCAAAGAGAGGCAAGAACTTCGGAAGCAAAGAGACTTCTTTGCTTCCAATTTCCAAGTTAAAGTTATCAGAACACATGATTCAGTAAGTCCTCAAAAAGAAAACCTGCCCCTAATGGTGCAGTTCACTGAGATAGAGCAGGTCAATCTAACCACTTCCGAACACCAAAAAGGAATTTCCTTGCCCTCCATCCCCCACAGTTAGCTTATGCCAGCTTTGGCACATAGCAAGCTACTCTCCAAAATAGCTGAATTCATTAATCTGGCAAAAAGTACGTGTTTCTCTGCTGGACTAATGAGTTAAACAGGCTCAGTGCACCAGAACTGGCCTGCAAGAAAGCATTATCAGGCAGTCAAGACCAGAGGAACACAAAAGAAAACTTCTCTCTGCTTTCAACCTTGCTGTGTCTGTACTGTCATTTAAGACACTGTCCCTTTCTCCTCTTCACCTCACTCTTCCCTTGTGCTGCCAATAGCACATATAAACAGTCAAATGACAAACTGGAGCAAGGCTCTATTAAACAGATCCAACCAAAAATCTGTCTATAGACTGCGACAGTGAGGACTACCGCTCAGGGGCATCAGGTTGCTGCTGCAGCCTACCATGTGCCTGCATTGGTGCTCATCCAAAAGGAGGAACAGAAATTGAAACATGACATGATTGTCTCTTGCAGCAGCAGACTTAGACTGGCTTAGACTAACTCTGCTTTTGCTGTTTAGGGAGTGGCTTCAATTTGGGTGTAGGACAACAGAGTTTGATATTTCATTTAGAAAAAAGACAATAAAACTTATGACTTAAAATGAACAATATGTTTCGGGAATGTTATTAATTATGTAACATTCGAAAAACAACAATTTTATTTAAGGCAAGTGGACTAGTTCAGATTTATTCCTGAAAGTCATGAAGAAGGGGTTATATTATCAGATTCCAGTGTATTTCTTTCTTATTGTTTAAGTGAGCCTTATTTTCCTTAGTCTATAAGGAAACATTCCAGGGAAATTCAGGTATTTTCTGGCACTGTTTGCACATCTGTACACATCATTATCACTTACAACTGAGAGCAAAACACCAGTATGTACTCTGAGAGATAAATCAGTGTCTAACCCACTAGTTCAAAACCTTGTGACACTGAATGGTTTTATCTCAAGTTTTGTCCACACCTTTATTTGACACAGCGACGGCATTACAAGAGGCACCATGAAGTACAAGGTACCTTTCTTTCTTCCTTTTAGGAAGCACTACATTAGGCACCAGTTAACCCTCAGCAGCCATCAGCAATTGGCACTGTAAATTACATTCAGTATTACACTTTGAGATAGAAATCTATTGGCATCAAAACCAGAAAGTTTAAGATTCATGAGGCTATTTTCCCGTACAACTTTACAAGCAGTTTTGAAGTTCTTTCTTTCCCAATTTAAGAAGGAAGTCCAAGTAGTTCACATCTTCTAATTGAAAGACTGTCACAACTTAGCTGCCAGAGTGTGTCTCCAGCTAAGTTTCATAAGCAGTATCTAGAATTATATTAATTGAAATGCTGCTCAGAATATCTTTCCTATAAGGAAAACCTATAGTCTTAATTTACTATTTTTACTTTTATTTCTGACATAACCACATGGACAAGAATTTTAAAACTAGAATGATCAAGAAGTTATACTTCTCATGTCACCAGATGGTTTTTACAAGTCCATTAGCACAAGTTATCAGATTTAGCAAAGTATAACACAGATTTTATAGTTAAGATTTAAATACACTACCTAGGAATTAAATTGTTTATCTTACTTATAGGTACTCTATATCCAGTAAGACCCAATTCATTACAGTATTTCAACATCACCGAACATAACTGATAATGGCAAAGTCTTCCTTTTTTGCTTTTACAGCCAAGAAGTTTATGCATGCAAGGGCTATGAACGCATCATACTCCACACTACAAATTTGCTAGCTGCTACAATGTACTAGGCTCCCAGCAAAAAATTCAACATTTTCAATGCCATTTTGCCTGAAAGCACTTACAAACAAAACACGGCATCACAGGCTAATCTATGGCACATAGTGGTGAGGACACGCTATGTATTTAAAACACAAGCACGGGCAGCCCAAATTCTGCAACAACTCCTGAAGCAACAGTTAAATGCCACCTGAGGTCAACTCACAGCTTGCTGACATCCATCCCTGTGTCCAGTGCTTCCTAGTGAGGACAAGGCTCTAAGGTTTGAAGCATATTTCATGAAGCTAAGTACTTATGCTATAAAATTTCACTCCTGGCACTTTGGAAAACAGTCATCAAACCAGAAGACTAGAATTAAATTTTTTAAATATAATGCAGTATTAGCAAAAGACAGCAAAATATTCACATGCTCACTCTGAAGTATCTTTTCTGTCCATGTTGATCTACAAACTGAGCTGACAATACCACATGCTAGTCATTCTGCAAAATCTACAGTCAATCCTGTTGCACTTTCAGTATGTTATCTAATTCACAAATTTGAACTGGTAAATTAAAATCAAGTAACCAAATAATCACATTTAATTATTCTCTGTGATAATTTGGTACTTCAGCAACACTCAAAGCCTTCCTACTTTTTAAGTATCATACACAGACATTGTGCAGCATGTAAAAGTTAAGCCTCACAACTCATCTAAACCAGCATAACCTGCAATTACTTTAAATTGGACACATCTAACCCTGGTGCATACAATTTCCTGACTAGATTTTAAAATATAAGAATTGGTGCCTAAGAGAAACCAAAGTAATGACCCTTGGACACAGTTGCTTTAGCTGCAGCAATGAAGGGTACTGTAACATTCTCTGATATTTTAAGGTAATATTCTGAAACTGTAAAGCCCAGATAGCCTCAGCTCTGCTGCAGGGCAGTAATCTTCAGTTGAGAGGGGCAGCAGTGTCTTTCTGGCTGTATTTTTTCATCATATCACAACTGACAGACTCAAGAGCATCTCACTTTAATCATATAACCAGTATTTTCAGACACTGTTGCCTTACCAGCAACATGAAAAATTTCCATTGAACATAGAGATTATTTGTTTAGTGACTGAAGGTAATGGCACCTATAAATCTGCATATATTCTACAACTCTGTAGAGTAAGTTTAGTAACAAATACTAAGGGCTGACATTAGAACACATGCATTGTTCTAGATAAATTAAATATATATTTGGTTGCACCACAGCAATTCCTGAACACAGTTACATTTAAATAAGTTTAAACCTTGTTTTAATCTGTTTAGCTTAGGATGTTTTTAATTACAAATGCACCTGTATTACAGTCTCACCAATTTAATATATCGTTACTGTAAACATTTCAATGACTCACTGTAATCCAATCTCAAAGGAAACGACAACTGAACAGTTCAGCTCTTTGCTTGGTTTACTTCAGTCTTGGAAGTCACCAGGCCTTGAGCTCTAATAAGGGAAGGAGTCTTGAGACATATCTACTTCAAAAACGTTTGATTCAAAATACAATCATAACTAAAAGAAGCCAGCCCTCTCCCCAACACACTTTCTCACAACTTTTTCCAAGAGCAGAACCATTGAGAAAATATTAAACAGCCTCAGCAAGGAGAAAGAAAATTTTCTACTGGCACAGGTATTAGCAAATTGCATGTATGCTATTCACAGCCATAGGACTCAATGCGTGCTGGTGTACCTGTGTTAGCATACACATTTCATCCCAGCAAATGGGAATGTAAAGATGAACTTACGTTTAATTGAAAAAAACACAGTAGTCAACTAAGCCAAACCCACACAAAGATCTTGTACTTAAGTGCAGCACACATAGATTCATAGAATGTTTTGGGGTGGAAGTGAACTTTAGAGGCCATCTAGTCCAAACCTCCCTGCAATGAGCAGGGACATCTTCAACTAGATCAGGTTGCTCAGAGCCCCATCGAACCTGACCTTGAATGTTTCCAGGAACAGAGCTTCAACCACCTCTCAAGCGCAACATGTTCCGAAGTATTACCATCCTCTTTTTAAAAATTCCTCCTTAAACCCAATGTGAATCAACCCTCCTTCAGTTAAGACTCTACGTTCCCTTTAAGTACTCAAAGGTGTCTTCCCAGAACCTTCTCTTCTCTAGGCTAAATGGCTCTGACTCTCAGCCTGTCTTAACAGGTGAGGTGCTCCTGCCCTCTGACAATTCCTATGGCCTATCTTTGGCCTCACTCCAACACGTCCTTGTCCTTTCTGTGCTGGCGACCGCAGAGCTGGATGCAATACTCCTGGTGGAGTCTCACCAGAGAGGAGTAGAGGAGCAGAATCCCCTCTCTCGACCTGCTGGCCACACTGCTTTGGATGCAGCCCAGGATATGTTTGGTTTTCTAGAAGCACACATCACTGACTCATATCCAGCCTCTCGTCCATTAGCAACCCCAAGGCCTTGGCAGTGCTGCTCTCCATCTACTCATGCCCCAGCTTGCATTCATACTGGGGTTGAACCAAGCCAAGTGCAGTACAATAAATACTGAATTGATTACATAGAACATTAAAAAGCAAAAAACCTGAGATTTTTTACAACTTAACAGCAGAAAAATGGAAAAAATATATCCTATGGCCTACTACTAAGAAGACAGAAGACGTTTTTAAAAACTGGTCTGCAAAACAGCAACCCTAGAAAAAAGTCTCTTAGTTACTCTCTTTTTGAGGGCAAGCTCATGATTTACTCTGGAAAAACTGTAACAGTGAGATGGGGGCATCATTTCCTTCCTCAAGAGACAGTACAACCCCAAAGACAGAATTAGAGGTTGGACCAGCAAAAGGATTACCAACCTAGAGTAACAGTGAGATTTACACTGAAACCACGCCTGTTGTGTGCTCTGTGGTCCAGCTGAAGCAGCTCTGGCAGAACCACACACACTTAGAAGCTGCATGGCACCCCAGAGGTCACCTACTACTACAATGCCCTGCTCAGACATTGGCCAAAACCAGCAGATCATCCAGAGCAGAGTCCACCTGGGTTCTGAGACCTCCCTGGGCAGTTCTTCCACTAACATGCTGGCTAGCCCCACAGTTAAAAAGACTTTTCCTAATACGAAATCAGAATTTTTGAATTTTTTCATCTTGAGTCCATTGTCTCTTTGTATTGCTATGAATTTCCTAGAAGAGCCTTGCTACACCTTCTCTTTAGTATTTAGTATTATTAGGTATTTAGTATTATTAGGTATTTGCTGCTCTTAATCTGAATACACCCAATTCTCTCACCCATGGGCCTCTGCCCCCATCATCATTTTGGTGTCTCTCAACCAAACTCATTCCTATATGTTTTCCTTGCCTTTTTTTTAAACTGGAGAGGTCAAAACGAGGCACAACACTCCAGATGTAGTCCTAGAAGTGCTGCATGTAGGGGAAAAAACAACTCCCTTAACATCCTTCCCACATACTTACTAATACCTCCGAGTATGCAGCTGGCCTTCTTACCTCAAAAGCATGCTGCTGACTCACATTCAACTTGCGGTCTAGCAGGTAGGTGGGGTTGTTTTGTCCCAGATGAAGGACTTCACATTTGCTTTTATTAAAACTAATGACGTTCCTGGCACCCCATTTCTGTTAAGTTCCCTCAATGGCAGTCCTATTTTTCATTATACAACAGGGCTGAAGTTCCCAAGGTTTGGTATTACCTTGGAAACAGCTGAGGATCCATGCCATTCGTTCATCCCAGGTTTAATAAAGACATGGAACAGCATCAGCCTCAATATCAACCTCTGAGAGCTCTACTAGCAACTTGCTGCCACTGGATCTTTGTACTGCTGGTCACAACCCTTTGAGGTCAATGGTCCTGCTAATTTTCCAATCACTTTATGGTCCACCTGACAAGTCTGTATTTCGCCAAATGGACAAGAGGGATCACATGGGAGACCATGCTGCAAGCATTGCTAAAGTCCAGGTAAACAACATCCACTATTTGCCCCACATCCACTGAGCCAGTCATCCCAGTGTGTTACGATGCTATGGCAGCCCACCACCTGCACCAGTCTGGAATACTTTTGCTCAAATATTTTTGGGTACACAAAAGAGATTCTGAATTCTGTTCTGCCACAGTTGTCAGAATCAGCAGCAAGTTTGTCCATGGCAGGGGAGCAAGAGCTGGTTCTAATTACTGACTGGAGGAATAAATAACTCAGAGGAAGTGATGTGCTGCCAGCAACCAAAGACAATTTGCAGTGTCCCAGCTAACACAGTCAATTATTTAATCTGCTTTTTTTCTTCTCCTAAGATACAACTCACAAATACTGTTTTTCCCCAACACCTCACAGCCTCCAAGACTGTCATGACAACACTTTAAAACAAACCCCAGAATATTAATGAAATGTTACAGATATCATCTACAATTTGTACGAGTGTACAGTACTGCTAGCCTAAATGAGAGAAAACTGTCAATATCTCAGTTTTATAAGTTCTTTCCAATTAGGATACATTTTTGTTTACAGCAGCAGTAGAAAGCCAAGTACCAAATGAAAGCATCTGTTTTGCTAATACAGTATCATATTGCTGGGACAGAGACAAAACTTCTGATGTTGACTATTAGCTCATATTTTAAAACAAATCTTTAAATACACTTTAAACATTTCTTCAAATCTATTTGTTTTAGCTCGGTGTGCTAGCTTACTACTAAACCAAATCAAGCAGAGTTGCATACAAATACAACCACATTAAGTGTGCTTCAAGGTGCAATCCTGTTGACAGGAGTTAATTGTACTTGTGTAGGTCTACATGGACACTCTTAATAAAGATTTTTTTTAATTAGTACTCTCCTGTTTAAGGTCTATGAAACATTATCTGGGTTATATTACTCAATATGATATTCTAGGAACTCTTTAGCATCTAAGTTTCAAAATTTCCTCACAAAATAAACCTGGTGGTTTGTAAGATCCCTTATGCCCACTGCCTGCAGTCACTGCCAAGCAAGGCCTACCTTCAAGACAGCAGCAGGTGACAATGCAATCAATGCTTTAAACACTGCTGCAGTTTTCAGTTCCCAATCCTGTAGCTAGTCCCTCTGGGAAGAACCTTACAGGATGTCTCAAGTGACTTGGTGAAACTCAAGAATCCAGAGGGGCTTTCATGACCAGAGCCAATGAAAGTGCCTTTCAGTGGCCTTCTGGTCCCTTTTTTCAGGTTACATCCTAACTACATAAGCACAAGACCAACGACAATCCATGAAGAAACTTAAACTAGTTTTATCAAGGAAAACATATTTGGATTTGGACATCTACATTATAAACATGCAATGGCAAATACACACATAAGAAAAAAGGAAAACATCACTCTTCAGCAGAAGTTTTAATCTACAGACATTATCTCTAATATCAAATAGCTCTAAGCTAAAGCTTAACATAAATACAGAAGTTTATGGCAAGGTTATAAACACTTTTCAGGTAACTGGTGTTTTTCTCATGCTTCAATCTGCCTGTATGAGTTTAGAAGTGCAGGAGAACGAAAGTTCTCCGACTCTTTCATTTGAATGCCTAATTATCAAATAAAAAAGTTACCAAGAAAAGTTATCTTCTTCTCTTCTCCTTTAAGTCACATTTAAAATCTCTGAAATCTGTTACCTGCATGAGAATGGCACTGTTCCAAGATAAACCAGCACGTGGACACAAAGGAAAGTGCAAAATTAAACATAAAATTAACAATAGGAACATACAGATACTCTTCCAGAAGCAGTTTAATAAGCCAACAATGTAAACATCCCTCCCATTTACACATCTGCAAAAGTAATTCCCATCATCAGTCTACCCAAGTGACCAGGACAAACCAGCATTTAGAAACACTGGGGCCACATCTGGAAGATGAAACCCAGATGCTGGGCACAACAGCTCCCTCACTTGGCATGTGCTTAGCTCTCAAAGAAGCTGTAATTTTAACCCAAGTGCCTAAGCTTCTTAAAAAGTGCAGGAGGCAGGATATTTCAGCATGGGATGGCCAAGTGAAAAGGTAGCGTGCTGAGCATGGCATAACCTAAAGTTAATGCATTCAGTGGGGAGCTGTCAACATTCCGCCCCTAGAAAAGCATAGTAAATGGGAAGAACTCCACAATTCTACTCCAAGAACACCCAACACAGAGATACAAAAAGGCTCTTTTCATTCTGGGATATGATTCCCACACCTCAAATCTTCATGGTGGGTGAGTCAATACCATCTTTACTTCGTGGTGCTGCTACTTCTTGTTTCTTGCTTTAATAACACAGCTGCTGACAGCGCACTTTCTGTAAGGCAGGATGGTAGCCCAGAAAGGATAATACCATGGTTTAGTTCCTTCACTAGTGGGGGAAATCTACTCATATCTTCATCTTCCAAGAGACAATACAAGCTGCAAGTCACATCCTCCAAGCAGCATCTGTTCACCTCTCTTATTAGAGAGTGGTTTAAAAAAAGGCTCTACATTTAAAAAAACACACATGCAAACACAGTGAAATTTGGCTCTATCAGGCACCTGGGGAGAAAAGGGCAGGAAATTCTGCACTTTGCATGTTTATTTCAAGAATATATAAAACTAATAACTTCTGAAATCATGGGTCAGAGGCTGTATGTCTCCACTCCTGGAAGGTAACATTTTCTTATACATCCTCTTCCTAGCTCAATGAATCACACATGCTTTTTCTGGATAGTAACACAGTTTCAGTCACAAGAACTCAAGACAACACACAGCTTGGCAACTGGGATATTTGCCCAGAAAGTGGAAGATGTAGGTTGATGCCTCTAGGCAAAAAAAGAGATCTGAAGTAAGGTCTATCACATTTTGAACAAATACTTTAGCTAATCTTTGAAAAGCAGCAACATCTCCTCTTCCAAATGTCTTCTAAAGCCATCGCTGTACTTAACAGAAGACTGACTCTGCAGCACGCTGGGCATGACTGGAGAATTCCCACCTGACCACATTCCCTGGGAGACTATGGCAAAAAAACAACATCAAGAAAGCATAACAGCATCAGAAAAACACACAAAAGGCTTACTGTTGTAAGCCAGGCATGCTACTTATCTCTCATACAAGTGGGAAAGAATCAGATATCCTAAGAACTTTAAAGGTATAGACAATATGGCATTCAGTGCTTAGGCACCTCTGGAGCTTGATGGTAAGAGTCTGAGTTTTCAGGACGGCAGTTTTGACCCCAAGCACTTAGAACAGCTTTAATACAGTACTTCTATGAGCTTACTTATTGATAATAGTTAGGGCATCAGGAGATCATGTCCAGATTGCATTGAGCACTTCCGTGTCTTCCCAAACTCATTACTGAGAGACAATTAACACCAAACCACAGACTACTTCTGCAGAGTGGATGTTATATTGAAAATAGGAACACTTACCAATTAATTCCAGTTCAAGTCAGCTATCTACCCAGAGCTATCTTTTTATGTAACACAGGTTAGCGAGCTACACAGAATTAAAAAGCTATCCCTTACAACAAATGCACATATCTAATACCTATCAGTTTGCCTATTTACCATTTCTTCCCCAGTATATTACTTGTTAATTTGACTGATGTATTTGATCTGCAGTGTCTGTGCTCTGGGATGTATGCCACAGTTATCCCCCCAAACAAGTGTTTGCTTTGCCCCATTGTTTACATAAACCTACTAGAAAACAAACAGAGATAACAGACAATAGAATAACCAGAAAACCATCTACCCTTATTATTTTAAATTTTATCTGTAAGTTTTATCAGCTATCTACAGAGTATCACCACATCCAGGATACTGCAATTTCAATGTTACTCTGTTCACGTAAGAGCTTTCAACATTTGCTCTGCAAGCGCAGTGATTCTTTGGATGACGCGTCACCCTGCCCGCTTTACAAGGACAACGCTGCTGATCAGTGTGCTATACAAAGGACTAAGTATAGTACTTCCCAAATAATAAAAACTAATTGAGCAACAACTTGTGCATAACACACCCTCAATTTTGCATATAATATTTAATCCCTTGGCTTATATTACCGATTTAATAACATAAACTCTTTGGCTTTACAGGCAGGTTCATAAATATACGTGAAAGGCATTTCCAGAACACTGTCTCCAGGCATCTAGAAATTCCTTGACAAAGAGCAGTTGGGAAGGATCTTTTCTTCTATTCCCTGCAGCCACTCTAAACGGCATAGGACCTTTGTATTGCAATTTACAAACTTTTTTTTTGTAATCATCTGTTCTGTCCTACAATACAAAGGAGAACAAATGTCTTATGAATTGCAATTCACTTGCACTGCATCAGCACAGGCAAGACACTGAGGAAACTACTAGACGCAGACCTAAGAGTTCTGCAGGCAGCATCCTACAAGAAACAAACCAACAAAAAAAAGCCACATCACAAAAAAACCCCACCAACAATGGAAGATGCCTAGCTACCCAGCACTCTCACAGACTCATCTGCAACCTAGAATTTGTCAAGAAAGGTAAATATCGGAAGCGATGCGCTTAAATCTAACGAGTAACTCTAACTTGATAACCCATTTAAGATCAATTTAACTACGATTTAACCGGGCAGCCCGGAGACAAAACGAGCATCCAGCGGAGCGGGAGTCAGCCCGCTCCAGCCGCGAGGAGAGGGAACGCGCACCTACCCCTTCCCAGTCGCCGCCTTCTCCTCCTCCTCCTCCCGCCTTTGCTCCAGCCTAGCGGGGGACAGCCGGGAGACAAAGGGGAGGCGAGAATCCCCCCGCAGCCCAGCGGTGCCGGAGCGGGGTGAGCGCCCGGAAATCCCACAATCCCCGCGGCCCCGGCGGGAAACCCTTCCCTCCTCCCTCCCCGCGGGCCCCTCCACCGGGAAACCCCGGCCCGAAGCCGCGCACGTGGGGCTGCGTGAAGACCGGGGTGGGGGGGGGGGTGGCGGAGAGAAGAGGCGGCTCCGCCGGGTC
>VZTR01024977.1:1414637-1450472 GCA_013400775.1 Chaetops frenatus
GGCCGCGCGCGCGTCACCAGCCCGCGCGGGCGCGTCACACAAGCGACGCCGGGCGGACGGCCCGGCAGTCCCCGCGCGCGCACCGCCCCCGCTCCGAGGGAAGCGGGAGGGGCCGGACCGGGCCGGCTGCGCGGGAAAAGCGCTTGCCGGCATCTGCCGCGAGCCGCAAAGGAGAGTGGCAGGGGAAATGTCCGTCCCCGGGCGCAGCTCAGGGACGCATTGAGGGCTCAGAGCGGAGATTTGTGCCGAGGTCCCGCCGCGGGTGATCCCACCGCGTTCTCCCATCTTCCCGCGGCGTTTTACAGAATGGCTCAGGTTCAAAGGGACCACAGTGAGTCATCCGCGCCAACCTTCCCTCCCAAGCAGTGTCGTCCCAGAGCACATGGCATAGGATTGCATCCAGACAGTTCCTGAATTTTCTAGTGAGGGAGACTCCACAACCTCTTTGGGCAGCCGGTTCCAGTCCGCGGTTCCTCGTACTTAAGTGGAATTTCCTGTGCATCGATTTCTGCCCGTTGCCTCTTGACCTGCTGCTTGGCACCACCGAGCAGAGCCTGGCTCCAGCCTTCTGACACTCTGCCCCGGGGACACAACTTACCCACGCGGAACTTCCCACAAGGGACAGCGGCGTGGGGCGGACGTTCCCTTGTCCCTGATGAGGAGCAGCGTGGAGAACGCGGCAGGAAAAACGGCACCGGGAGATCCGCGGTGCTCCCCCAGGCTGCCGCTAGCGATTGGGTTTGTGTAAGCAAGAGAAACAGCAAGGTGCAGGTTTTTCATCGCTCAGTGTTGGCATATGGAAAGGAGGTACGGGGAAAAAACACGGCTTCTACTTCCTCAAAACATGAGGAATTGCATTCCTATTATAAAGTTTAAATGCATAAAAATGTGTTTTGGGTTTTTATTCTACTGAAAGTAAAGCTGAGAAAAATCTATGGTTTCACATTTTATTTTTAGCATTGACTTGCCGTGGGAATGATGGAACACAGTGCAGAAAATCACAAGTACCTGCCCTGTGTCTACGTAAATGAAAATGTTACTCAGGACAGAGCCCTGATGCACCACACACCCTTCCACCAAAAAAAAAAAAAAAAAAGCAATCATCCCAGCACGCACCTGAAGAAAGGGTGTATGGAACTGGGAGAGGTGTGGGGGAAATGATGGGGAAGCTCAAACAACAAGGGTGATTCTGAAAGCATGCAGAAATGTAAACAGGCAACAGCTAGAGGAGGAACAGCTTTTAAAAGAAATGGTACTGGAGAATTTTGTGCTGCCTCATCTCTGCTTCATCCTGGCTTTTTTTGAACTTCATTGGGGTCTTCCTAGCTCTCCTACATGACTTAACTCCTTAATTTTCATTAGCTACAGGAGATAACCATTACCCAATTCCCAGCAGGGTGGAAAAAACTACACCGTTACTCTCCTGCCCCACAATTGTAAATACTATTTTATATGCAGGAGAGGATGACTTGCACTGATAATGATCCCTATCCTGGAACATGCCTGTTTGAAGTCACCTGCAAGAACTACCTCATCTTGTGTAAATGGCTGGTGTGTTACAGCTGCTAATTTTGAGATGATGGGCATGTCAAGATCTACTCAATTTAAGTACCAAAACACAAGTAACAGTATTTTAGCCAGGATTTGTAACTCATTTTGCCCAGGAACCAATTACCATGCTAGCTTTCAGCTTTAGGGGAAGGGAAGGAAGGCTAGCATGTTATGTTTCCATTATGGGAAGAGCTAGATTTACAAAGGGATAGAAACTCTGCCCGTTGGTAGCAGACATCCTGTAGTAACAATGCTGGCTTCTAAAATGGTACCTGTGAGGGGAACTGACTAAAATCATTCCTGTGCTGGTCATGCAAGGGCCGGACAAATTTAAAACAAGCTTCCCTCTTTATGCATACTAAAAATATTAAATACTAAATATCTGGAAACACGATTTTCTCTTCCACACGTGTCAAATGCAGCTGCACTACATTTGCTCTGTAAATTCAAGTGCTGCTTTATTTACTTATTTAGAACAATTTCCATATGGTGACATACCTTTAATGAAACTCATGACTCAGAAATACTTGCTGATGTAGTCAAACAACATCTATTGACATGAGTCACTGAAGTTAAATAAATGTCATTAAAAATGAGACAACACAAAGGCAAATATATATATATATATGTATCTCCAGCAGAATGATAGTGATCATCACCATTTGATCAATCTTCCCTGTGAGATATATCTGCAAGTTACTTTGAGGTAGCACTAGAAAGAAGCTGTTGGTCCAAGAGCATCCCTGCAAAAAGAAACATTCATGGCTTAAGTACCATTTAACCTTTTTGAACACTTTTCAATCTTCACTGGTTTTTAGCCTGTTTCTTTCTCCCTTGTTTACTGACTGCAGGATCATTAGCCCCTCAAACCATGGTACTAAAGCTTTTCTGTTCAGAGAAGTGGGAAACAAAAATATTACTCTCCTTCAAGAAATAAGTGGGTTTTAGGTAAAGGCACTATCTATCACAGCTAGGTACAATGAAGAGTTTATAAAACCAATACTAGATATTCTTTAAAAAAACCCCTTCATCAGAGTTAAAAAGCCCCACAACATTTCAGCTGGGTAAAACAGACAAAACATAACCAGAGTGAAATAGCATGGTGTTGAAAACATTGCTCCCAATACTTTTTTTTTTTTTAATGTTTCTACTGAAATCAGCTCTTTGTAGGACTGAGAGCAGGCATCTGTGTGATGGACATGTTCAAGTCTTTGTGTAAGCTCGCTAATGCAGGTGGTAGTTGGACCAGCGCTGGAAGTTTCCTCAGTTAAAAGTCTCAGCAATGAATGCCAGCAGGCCTGATGCGCTCACTTTTTCCTAAATTTGTGCTTACACCAATACAGAAGTTTTCAGTGTACCTTTACAGTAAAGAATGTGCACTGCACACAGTATCTTGATCCCATATACACACTCCTATCTGGTAAGCAGAATAGACCAGAAAGGCTCAGGAGACAGAAAACAAAGTCAGAGACCTATTTAAAACTACCACATGGGCTGCAACCAAGGTCCCTTCTTCACCTCACTTTTTTTCTGTGCTGGCTGGAAGAAAATATATTCCTCAGCATTTCTCAGGTTTGCAGAACTAATGGCCCAGGCAACCTCTTTCACTGTACTTCATAAACATTATTTTCACCATATTGGGAAGAACAGAAGGTGCATGCACATCTGAAAACAGTCTCTAATGCAGAGTGTGGAGACTTAGCTAACACATAAAAATCTGCGTAAATACAGCGACTACAGACCCAGACTTTCAGGTTTATGCACTGTGGTGATACAGTGCTGATCTAAGTGAAATCACACAGCTATATGGGCTCCTCATTACATAGTTCACACATATCCAACCTCCCAAAAGCTAGAAATCAGCAGATACTCCATAGGATTTCTACCAAGCCAACATGCACCCTTGGCATCTGATAACAAAATAAAAGGTTTCCACAAATTACTTGCTGCAGCTTAAGTATGGTGTTAGGTAACACAATGCAAAGCAGGATATGTACTTCAAAGCAGGAAGCTTCCAGGTCCGTGCCTGGGTTATAATCTTGCAGTTTGTGATGACGGTGCTTGCTAGATACAAAATCCTTTGCCTAGCAACTGGTTTGTACTACCAAGCTCAGGCACCACAGCTGTGCACTACAACTGAAGTGACATCAAATCCAGCATGTTTTGAAAGTTTAACACTCCCACATCCAAATTCAACAGGCCTGCATCTACTATCTTGTATTTCCTCCCTTCTGCAATCCTGTGAAACAATTTTGTACAGGCACACAAGTAATTCCCATTCCCATCCAGATTCTCTTTGCTTCATTTACCCCACTTTCTACCACAGTCCCATTAGTAACCTCCCTACTGTCACCCCCAAAGACCGACTGGTTTACACCAGGGAAACATTCACCTACAAAATCGCACTTTTTAGCCTCTTTGCAACTCATTCTCTCCAAAGCAAGACAACAGTTTCTCAGACTGTGATAGTCATCTCCCTATCTACATGAGGGGGGTTTTGTTTTCTCTCCTTCTACATACACAATGCACAAAACCCAGGAAGAATGAAGTTCCTATACCACACCAAAAGACCTTTCTAGTTCAGAGCATCTGTATTTCATGGGTGGGACTCCAAAAACAAAATCCCAGCTGAAATTAAACTGTGAAAAGAGGGAGATTCAGGTGAGCAGGTAGAAAGGACCTGCTATGCCAAGTCATCACTCTACAATGCAGTACTAGTTTCACATTTAAGAACAGCAGATAGGTTATGACCACCACTTTAATGTAATTAAGTAATTAAAGGGAAAAAAAAGGAACTCATTCCTATCTGCCATCCTAGCAATTATGGTTTAGATTGCCCCTAAAACACATGGGAGTACCAAAGTGCCTTGAATAGCTTTACTAGCCTTCACATGTATTAGCTATATAATTTCTACCTTTTCCTCTTCAAAAAGTATTCTTTTGTTTCCAGCCTGAATGTATTTTATTGTGTACTTAAAGTAGTAACAGGAGCTTAAACTGTCCCTATGACTTAAAAATAATTTATAACCTTTCAGATAAGAACAGTTTAGAGGAAGCCACTCAGAAGTTGCTATCTTAAAGCAGAACTTTCTTCATTGCCATCTCCCCTAAGCTCTTTTGACTTGAATACTGAAAACAGTCATCCTACTAAAATGTTATAAACCTCATCACTATGAAACATCTGAGCATGAAGACTGAACAAATGACAGATGTTTAGCAACTCAGATGAAGAGGATACTGGGATACATTAATTCCTGATGGGGTTTTCTTCCTTCTTTAAAGCACAGGGTTTTCTCCAAGGATTTTTATGTGTAAGAACATGTATTATATTACACCAGTTTCTTTGTTGTAAAGGGTCAGATGAGAAGACTAACCAGAACAGCAAAAATAAAATTATCAGTAGGTATCATCCTTAGTCTTTGGAATGTTTGCAGCTACAGACGCTCAAAGTTTACCCTTCTGTATGTTAAAACTGTACAGATAAAGCATGTTAAGAGCTTGTAAAAGATTGCCTAGGTATCTTGGAAGTACAAGAGAGCTAGTTCTTGCTAGTGCTGACGCCCATACCAAAGACAGAAGAAATACCCCTACTGCCTCCAGCTAAATTCCACAAGCCAGAAGAGAAGGTGTTTCGCATAGATAAGTAAAATCCCTTACTGGCCAGTTTGCAGAAACAAAATTTTATTTACAGGCAAGTCTATCTTTAGACCCCATTGAACTCTTTACATTTCTAGAATATTTACATGATTTCAAGATGCTCCAAGTGATGAACAAAACAAAACAAAAAAGATTACAGAAACTGCCAAAAGCATAGCAAAAAAACCCAATCTATCGTTGTGCTTTAAAACTTATGATCTAGAGTAATGTAGAAGAAATGTAATTTTAGCACCTTGGTCATAACGGTCATGCTATATAAGACACTTAAATAGCAGAGGGGATGTCAGAAGTGACCGTATCCAGAGGTTGCCAGTGACAATTCATGAGGGCATCATAGAGTTCTTCACTTGTCTCCATAAATTGCCTGTTCATTTCATCAACATCCAGGTACAGCTGTGGATCTGAAAATAAAAGCCTGCTAAGTACAATTGTCAGAACTTGGGAGGCCTGCACACAAAACCTGAAGTAAATGCCTAATAAGGTGTACTTAAGGTAAATTTAATGATTTAATAGACTTAATACATTTAGTGAGATGTTTATTCACCTAGAACTTTAACAAAGCTAACAAGTCTAGCTTCTTTTGGAATTAGTGTATTCAGATGCTAGGACTATACTGATATTTCCACATGAAGCAGAGATTTTTTAGGGATAATTAAAATTTCTGGACAGTATTACAAGATGTTTCTACTAATGAGTTTAACATACAATAATCTTAGTAGAATCAATACAAAGATATAGTAAATTCTCCAACAGACCATTCTGGAAGGAGAATTAAGACAAAGTTACAAAAAGCCTACTGCAAAGCATTGTTGACAATGTCCCATTCTACTTGACATGATGTACACTATTAGCTTTTAAATCATACCTCATCTTAGCTATAACCCATTCTTTATCCAATAGTCACTGGCTTGTATTGTTCAAGGGCAGAAGTAAGGCTAAATTCAAGCTGCAGTGATAGAATGATCCTTACCTTCAGTTATTAGGTCATCATTGATTTCAGTCATAGCTGAAGCTTCCTATTAAAAAAAAAAAGTAATCATAGTCAGTTTCAGAAAGCATCACAAATACAAAATAATTTTATGCTCCCAAACATTCCCCTCCTCCCACAACTATAAAATAAGCAGGAGCAGGTAGTGTTTGCTGGGGAAGGTTTTTTTGTGGGGTGTTTGTTGCTTTTTAATGGTTTGGTCTTAGGTTTTTTTGTTTGCTTTTTTAGTTTGTTTAGATGAGGGGTTTTTGTTGCTATTCTTTTATTTGGCTTTTTTTAAAGAAAACCATAGTATATAGTTCCACTCAAAAAGCACTTTTGGAAGTTGTAATTGATCAACTAGCTGACATAGATACAATCACCTTACAACAATTCTTTATTTTGCTTTAAGCAAAGTACCTCAGAAAAACACTACAAAATTTGCTGTGAGAACTGTTATTTGACATACATGAACAAATATTACTGCATAAATGTCTAATTCCATAGATGCACTAAAGCACTTAAATCCAAAATGCTGAACATAACCTTCACATTTATCTGACTGCATGATTTCAGATTTAGGACTTTTTTGCTCTGATTTACACAATCCATATGACTTGTCAGCTGTCTTTTTCTTTTTTTAAATTAACTCTGTAGTATCTTTACCTCAAAAACAGCTGGAGCCATAACAGCATCTCCTAAAGAGCAGTCTCCAACAGCTTGCATGCTATCATAGGGAGTATAGGAGCCGTAGTTATAGTCAGCATAAGGATCGTAATTCCACTGTGAATAGTAGTTCTGATAATCTTGATAATAATCATTATAGTTGTATGACTGGTACCGCTGGAACTCTGCTTTCAGTCTGAAACATGAAAAGTTATATACAGTTAAGAGTTTGAGCACAAAAAACTGTAAACCCACTGCTGAAGTTAAACAATTTTACACACTTCCAAATTTACAAGGAAACTTTTCTAAATAGTTGCCTAAGTTTTAAGGCACAGCACAATACCTCATGTTTATACAGAAGCAAATGCTCTCACCTTCACCAATGCCAAAAGTGATTATTTCTATGGATTAACTCAAGTTACATTTATCTGTATTCACTATGAATACTTTTGGTATCAGTATAAGCAAGCTACTGATAAATGATTTATTAAAATCAGAGACCTTTACCAAGCACTGCTGTTCTAAAGATGCTTTAAACATTTAATTAGTCCTTCCATCTTTTGTTAATACAAAATCTTGTTATTTCCAGGAACAAGGGGTAAAGTCAGATTATCTGTTTCAGAGGAGCATCTGACACTGCCTGTCAATTTACCGTGTCTACTGCCACATTCTCAATTTTTTGTCCATGAACAGTTGCCAAAGCTTAGCTGTCAGGTGAAGTCAGCACTGCTGTTATCCAGAATGAAGCCAAAGCAGCAGGGAAAATTACAAAACTCACTAGTTCTTAAGACCAAAGGGCCAGGTGATCAGTTTTCACTGCTTTCCCTATCCTGAAATTTTTTCCCATGGACAACTTCAAGGTGACTAATGACAAGTATCACTGAACAAGAACAGTCTGTACTAAAACAGAGATACACTACACAAAAAAACATCGGTATAAATCAGATGCACATTCCAAGAAATCCCCTATGCTTAGACATTTCCTCACTGATTACATACAAGCAGACCTCCTGCGTTTGCAGAATCCAGTATCTTTATATCTCCACTTTGCTACAGAAAATTCAGACTGGGGCTTTTTGCCAAGAACACAAACTGAAGGAGCTCAGAAATTTCTTCCAATGTAAGTGACTTAACAACAAACTACTCTGATGGCTGGATATTTGGATGCTGTGAGGGCATAGTACTCAGCCATTCAGAAACAGGTGTAGATTAGTGGTGTGTATTTCAATACCCATATCACATTTTTGCTTCATTTCTGTGAAGCTACACATACATTCTAAAAAAATAGGTATTTTATTGTCTTACTACTGTAAGGAACAAATGACTTGATAATGTCTCAGTCTTCTGCTTCCAACTTCTCTCCTATATCCATCTCTGTAGGAAAAATCTAAAAATACTGCTGATGTTCTTCTGGAGAACAGCAGTGAGGAAAACTTTCTTTGGGCCTCATTTTCAAAGCAAGTTAGTCAAAGCAAATCTGGATAGTGCTCTCTTGGGTAAGGGCATTTCTGTTCCAAAGCAATGAGGCAACATTTGCAAAATTATCCAGAGAAGAGAAGCAGAAGCTGTTATTTTTAGCTTTCTAACAGAACATGCAAGCTAACCTCATGAAACTGGAATTGTTTTATAGAAAGTTCTATTTTTGTCTGTATTCTGGATCAAAGTTTATCAAATTTGGTATGAAGTCTCTAACTGAATTGTCTTAAATAACTGACTGAGAGAACTGAGCTGGCAGAAAAGAAAACCCTCTCGAACGCAATCAACTTTACATTTCCTGCTGCCCTAATCACTTGAGAAGCAAAGAGCAGTATTCTAAGCAAACTGTTCAAGCAACACCTCCTTTGGCTTCTTCCCCTCTATATTCTGTATTTTTCCACTAAAGAGCTCCTTCCTTTGCCAGCCTATTTTAAAACTAACAATGTGCTACCTTGTCTAAACCAAGGGGAAAGGCCTAGAAGAAAAGCTTCCTAGAACAAAAACAAACACTTCATGTCCCTTCTACCTTCTTCAGGTCCAAATATGAAATACTTACAAATGCATTCAGCTTCACTACTGTAAGCATTACGGCTGGTCACAACAGCAGCTAAGTCCAAGTTATATAATCTGGCTAGACTTAAGAGTTGGATTTCCCCAGCAATCCTCAAAGAGGTTGATGGATCCAGGCAGTCAAAACATAATGCTTCTGTGATTTTGATTTTGCATCGTGTACAGCCATTATAGCAAGGGCCACAGTCTTTACAAAGGCAGAGCTAAAAGAATCCGATTATTCAGAATTACTGTATCAATGCATAACTCATTTGTTACCTTTTAGAAATTCCTATGCTCAGCCGGATTCGTTTTCCCCCCAGACCTGGTGCATTCTGGCAGTCTTGCAGTGCCCTCATCTGATCACCTTGCTCACCAAATCTGACAAAGGCATACCCTCTACAATTTTCAAAAGGGAGAAAACAAATTCTAGTATTCATAACAGTTACAGAGCTAATTAAGTCAATTTCTGTCTTCATGAAAACAGAAAATAGTAGCTACTATAGCTTGTATTAACTAAGTAACCTCTCTGGCATGTGCACATGCACAGAAGATGCTTTCACAAAATTAAAAACTTGGGCCAGAAGCAAAAAACTTTGTGGATAGCATTAAGATGCAACTTGCTGAGAGCCAGCAAAACAATACATGTTAACTGCTATCTGTATAAGTAACCAGATTCTATATTTCTGCACTTACAGCAGTTAATATATCAGTACTAACCTATTCTACAGCTCTAACATTCTTTCTAAATTTGCTCTCTCAGATTCCTTTTTTTTTTTTTTTAAAGTTTGTTGAATTAGTCCATTATAGCCAGTGTTTTCTGAGTAGCAAAGTCACTCATCCCTGCTTCACTCTGTGCCTGGCCAGTGTAACTTCTACTAAGCTATATTTACTAATTTTAGAAGTTCCATCTCCCAGCCCCCTAAGATTTGCTAGGCTTTACACTTCTCTTCCACACATAAAAAGGGAATTATTTTGCCTTCAGTGCTGCATATGACTAATCGGACACATTGCTGTAGGTAAGCACAGCAGCACAGATGTCCATGCAGAGCTCCCCCTTCTCCCACCATCTAACTGCTTTCATGCAGATATGCATTTGGCTAAAACTAACCACAAAGTACCACAAGGATGGTAAAGGCTGCTAAAAAAATAACACCAGAGACTAATCTCTCCCTGCTTCTGAAGAAAATTTAAAATCAGTTCAAATGCAAGTTCTTATATATTATTTAGAGCAACAAACATACTCAGTGCATTAACACATTTTCACAGGCATTACCTGGAATATCCCAGCAGGTCTGTTGCTATTTTGCAGTCAATACATGAGGGGTACCTCTTTAGGAAGTAGTCATAGAGCTGAAAATCATCTACTTCTGGAGTCAGCTCCCCAACAAATATTGAATAATCTGGTCTTTAAAAATATAAGAGAAACATCATTAAGTTTGATAATAACACAGTTCATTACAATATTAAAGTCCCTAGCGTACAAGCAAGTAGTTATTACTGGACAAGTAAGAGACAAAATAGGAAGACAGTATTAACAGCAAAACTCTGCTGAGCAGAGTACAGAACTGCAATGCCATCACTTCAGCAAGTTCTCAATTTCTCTGAGTCCATTCTACTGCTTTTGCAAGCCAATACCAAGAAAAAATATTAAGTTACAGCCAGAATTCAAAAAGAGCTAAGACTATTTTGACACCATGTCTTAAGTGATTCTGAGAGACAAACTAGGAAAAAATTTTCATTATTCAAATGGCAATACAATTTCATAAGCAATGCTTAGTGTATAGGCACCAGGTGTGCCATTTCAAGATTTCTAAAATAATTAATGACATTCACTAGTCATTAGCAATTTAAACAGATAAGGGGTCAGCTGCTCCTTTCTAAAGGTCTTTACCTGGTTGTGTTAGTACTACTAGGGACAAACTCTATTCTTCCTGGTTTTATTTTGTTCTTTTTCTTCCGCTTCTTCTGTGGTGTTCTCCACCAGCTGTAGGCCTGGAGACATTCTCTTTTTTTTGCCATCAAGTCCTGTAGGGAGAAAAAAATCGCCTTTATAGTATTTAGCCTCATTTACATTCCTCCCTCCCACTCCCCATCACCACAGGTGATTTCCCCATATTCACCTTGCCCTTGAAAGAAGCCTGGGGTCCCATTTCTCCCTCCGCCTCCCATGAGGGAAAGCAGCCTCTGGGGAAAACGCCTGGCAAAAATAACAGAGCCAAAGGATTGTATGAACAGCCATATTCCCCTGACTTGTCAAGCTGGCTAAAGGATTGACAGCTTCCTCTGGGAATTAGGGACAAACCAGATAGCCCTTCGATGCTGGCCAATCCTATATGTTAATTAGCTTGAGGACTGGACTGTGTTCCACTTGAGCTCCAGGATGCAAAAAACCCTGCCGCAGCACAATCTGAGTGATGAAGAGCCAGGGAAACTGTCACTCTTGCCTAGAAGGGGTCTCCGCTGTCCCTATCTCCTCTCATCTAGGAATTCTTCTGTGAGATGCTTCTCCTCACTACCCAGCAGTGAGTAGTACTCTCCCAGGCCAGGAACAATGACAAGAGGCCAATTAATAGAATTTATTAGGAGAAAGCAGACCAGGAACAGGCACTAGCTTGGCTGAGGGAAAACTCAAACCCAGACGCAAGGCTAGGAAGAAAGAGGCATAAAAAAGTGCCTCTCAGGAAAGGAAAAAAAAAAAAAAACAACTAAAAAAACCAAAAACCAATGAACAAAAAAACCTAAAACCCCAAAAACCACAGTTCAAAAAGGAAGTGAGTGGGGCAACTACCCAAAAGAAGAGGGGAAACAGCCGTATTAACACAGGTTGCCTCCCTCAAATAAAGTTCTGAAGAACAAGGACTTCCAAAAATAAGAATGATGTACCACAGCATTTACTTACGCAGGCTTTAATGTTCTTCCTCTATAATATCTCCACATGTATCTTATAGAGAGTCTTATGCGCAAGGTCCTTCAGAAGAACTTGCGCTCAAATAATGCAAACTGCAAAGCTTAATGTAATGACCCCCAACCTGCTTGAGTTGACACAATTAAGTGTCTTGAGGACAGTCACCAATCACCACATTGCCAGAAGAAATTGTAGGACTAAAAGAACTCCCAACTCAGAGCAAGCTAGCTATGTCAGCTTTACATTTATTAGGAATTCTGAGTATGGTTCTGGAATCCATTTAGGCACTGCAAGCCTGTATTTCTGACTAAATGATCTTACCTGGCTTGCCATTGTTCAAACGGTCTTCTGTCTTTCTCAACCAGTATGACTGTACAGGTTCCGTTTATTGCACTTCTTCAGCTGAAAAAAATGTGGCAGAGAAAAAGAAGATGATGGATTTTATCCTCAAGATTAATTACTTCCAAATATGTTCACCCTACCATATGCTTTAATGTTATTAATTTAGAACTTTAAAAATTAAGTTCTGACTTATCACTGTTAAAATAATGGACATAAAAAGGATATATAGCAAATGGGATTACAATTAGATGTAATCTTCACTGTCCTAAACTGTAACAGATCAAAGTCTTCCCCCACTGTCCAAAGCACTAAAAAATTCTAGACATGTTTTAAGTCACCTATACCTTACCCTTAATTCTGAAACACCTACATATGATAACCTAGTAATCCAGAAGATTCTAAAATAGTAAAAAACAAGGCAAAAAATACAGACTTCAGTATGCTTTGTACAACAGCCCTGGTTCCTTCCCCTTTCAGCCAAATTCAAATTTACTTGTACCGCAAACTATGCAGATGAAAACAAGCAGTGGTACTTCCTATGTGCTAAAGGAGAAATAAAAGCAGGATGAGGGCACAGTACAAGCAAACATGACCTTTCTCTGCACCTTTTCTCCTCCCTCCCTTGCGTTTTCCACATACACATTTCACTCATTACCATCAAAACCAACAACAGCAAATAACATTTTACTGCCATCACCTAAATCAGTGGACACACTTTCCTGAAGAGCTATGTATCTTAGTAGATTCCGATATCCATTCTTTAGGCTTTTTCCCCTCATCATCCAACAAACAGAAATCACTGAAAAAACCAATTTAATTTTTAAAATATTCTGCATTTACTTTCACATACAGGTGTTCTTCACCACCACGGATTCCCTACATCTGGTGTTACTCCTCTGCAGATACTTGACTGCTGAAATTCTAGTTCCCATTTCCACGCAAGAATCTATGTAATGTTTTACATTTTGGCTGATCACATCCACATAATGCAATAAATACAAAGCATCTACAATGCCTTAAAGGTTTGCCAGCAGAGTGGATAACACTACTTCTGAAAACGGATTAGGCTAACTTGACACAGGATAGCCATAAACCATAATTAGAGCATCCATGCATGGTGCTATTCAGAATAACTACGGACTTCATCCCCACAGCCATTCTGAAGCCAAGAAAAGAGCCAAGTACAAACAAGCCCTTAAAATGCAGGCATATACTAGTAAGGATAGCATATGCTAAACTGAGCACGTGCTTACTGAGAGAATTGCCTTCATTATAAAGAATTATCACCAGCAACTCCTTCCTGTTAAGGATGGCCATTATTAATGCAAATATCCACAAAACTATGTTCCTCTAACATTAGCTCTTAATAAAAGGAACCATTAACTCCCCCACACGCGCTCAACATTGAAATACTGATTTTTGAATTCACAGCTGCATGGCAACTTCTTTTAAACTTACCACTTTTCACTCGTGCAGACCTAATGGAAGATGGCACGCACGACAGAGCACTCTTGTTGCAAGAGGCTATCAGGAACAAGTGATGCAACTGTTTCTCCGTCAGTTATCACCACCTTTTATGCAAAACCGGTTTCGTACACGCCTCCCCGTCCAATGTTGACCTTTTCACTAGAAAACAAAAACATTTTAAAAGCAGTTAAAACAGCATGTATTAATAGAAGACATTTTTTTACATTTGCCTTAACTATATCTACAGTCTCAGCTAGCTTTCATTTAAGCAGTGGGGCAGCTTCAACCTCCAGAATTCAAACGCATCCTTAACCGGATTACACACACATCACAGCACCTTTTTATTGTATTCCACGTTTTTTGCATTATTCCGTTCATACGGGCAAAAACGTGGGCGAAGCTGTTCACGGCCTGAACCGCCCGTGCAAACACCGCTCACCCAGGCAGCGGGCAATCCCCCCCCTCCTTCCTCCGGCACTAATTTCGCTCACACGAGGCGCTGGGTCAGGGCACGGGAGTGAGGGAGCCTCCCAGTGCTCCTGGGGCCGGCGCGGTGACCCCGGCCGAGCCCAGGCCCGAGCCGTGACGCATTTCTATAAACGAGCCACTCGGCACGACGGGAAGAGCCCGACCACAAGTGCGCCCCGCCCGGCCGCGGCCCTCCGCAACCGGCCACACTGGCGCCGGGGCCGCGCTTCCCGCTTATTGTACTACGCGATAAAAAAATGAAGTAATGAAAAAAATATAAAACGACCCGACGAAATAACAATAAAAACCGGCGGGGCCCGGGGCTGGGGAAGGGCTGGTTCTCTGGTGCCTCGGCCCAAGCGCCGCCGGGGCCTCCCCGCCCCGCGCGCCCTGAGGGAGGCGGGGGCCCCGCGGCCACGGAGAACGGAAAGGGCCGAACAGCCCAGCCCATCCCGCTCCGCCTCGTTCCCAATAGATCGGTTCGCGCCCCTTTTCCCCGCTAGAAGCAGCCCCCGATCCCGGCCACGGCTTCCCCCACCCCCCCCTCGCGATCCCGGCACTAACGCNGGGCGGGCGGCGGAAGAGCCGGTGCGAGCCCCGGGGCGGCGCCGTGCGGTGGCGGATGGAGCTGGTGGCGGGGTGCTACGAGCAGGTGCTGCTGGGGGTCGCCACGCGGCCCGGCCAGGTAACGGGAGCGGGAGAATGAGGGGGCGGAGGGAAGAAGCACAGAATCACAGAACGGTTTGGGTTGGAAGGGACCTTGGAGGCCATCTCGCTCCAACCCCCTGCCATGAGCAGGGACGTCTGCCACCCGACCAGCGTGTTCAGAGCCCCATTCAGCCCAGCCTTGAACACCTCCAGGGAAGTACAGGGGGAGGCTGGGGAGAACTGCCCCACCCGCCCCCCTAGAAGCGCGCCGCGGCACTCACCCTCTCTCCCGTCCGCAGCCGCGGTTCCGGGCGCCGCCGGGGCTCTTAAAGCGTGTTGCGGGGGCGGGGCGGCCTTTCCCGCAGCCTCTGCCGCCAGGCTCGGCCCCCTCGCTACCGCGAAGGGCTCCCGGGAGCGGCGGAGCCTCCGGGCTGCCGGCAGCCACGTGGATGTGCGGGGCCGCGGTGCGAGGCTGCCCCTCCCGACGCGGCGCTGAGGATGGAGAACTGCGCGGGGGATGGATGGGACGTGGGCTGGGGGCTGGGGCCGGGTGGAAGGCGTGTCTCCAGCCTGCCGTGATGCAAAACGAGAGAATCCGCCTCTCTTGCCCTTGGGATTTATCTCTGTGCAGACACTTTTTTCACAACACAGCACTGATTACAAGGGGCGGTTTGCCCGCTTAAATCCTTTGGACTAATCTCCTAACAGCACATTAACTCAGTAAGATCCCATTACGCTTATAGCCGAGTATAATTCCTCCCCGTGTACTCGGCACTGGTGAGGCCACACCTCGAGTGCTGTGTTCAGTTCTGGCCCCCTCAATTCAGAAAAGACATTGAGATGCTGGAGCAGGTGCAGAGAAAGGCAGTGGAACTGCTGAAGGGTCTGGAGCACAAGTCTGATGAGGAGTGACTGAGGGAGCTGGGGATGTTCAGTCTGGAGAAGAGGCTCACGGATGTCCTTATCATTCTCTTCAACTGCCTGAAAGGAGGGTGTAGCCAGGTGGGGGCTGGCCTCTTCTCTAAGGCAGCCACTGACAGGACAACAGGACGTGGCCTCACACTGTGCCAGCGGAGGTTTTGGTTGGACATAAGGAAAAATCTCTTCACAGAAAGGGTGGTTAGATGATTAGACATTGGAATGGGCTGCCCAGGGAGGTGGTGGAGTCACCATTCTCCTGGAGGTGTTCAAGGGAAGACTGGATGTGGCATGCAGTGGTCTGGTTGACACGGTGGTGTTCAGTCATAGGTTGGACATGATGACCCCAGAGGCCTTTTCCAACCTAGTTGATTCTGTGATTCTGATTTTTACACCTATACTTTTTCAGGTTCTGCTTCTAAAAAATAAAACTATGGGACAATGAACTGGAAGCTTACTATAGTAAGCTTGAGAAAGACCTGTTTGTTTTGCATTTCATTTACAGTCCTGGACAGTCGTCCCTGATTTTACACATCATGCCCACTCTGCCTCGTTGTCAGCAGTAGCAGTGAATAACAGATATGTAGTCACTGGGAGCAGAGATGAGACAATCCAGATCTATGACATGAAAAAGAAGATAGAACATGGGGCGCTGTTACAGCACAATGGTAAGGGAGCATTTCTTTGTCAAAAACATTAAGGATAAAAAATCATAGCTGAAAAACTGGCCCTTGCCAAAAGAAAACTGATTTTTTTTTTTCTAATAAGACTGTAATAGTGGTGGTGTTGCAGCCATGGTGGTGTGATGATACAAACAAGGTGAGCTTTTGAGCATAAAAGTTTAAGAAAAATTATTTTGGTATTAGCCCACAAATATTGCTGCCACTGTCAATTACTTGTAGTTTTAACTGGTTAAGAAGTTATGACCCACAAATGGCTTATGTGCCATTTTTCTTCTATCAGGATGGTTTATCTAGACCATACCTACTCCCAGCTACTGTCTTTCCCCGTGTCTTTGTCCTGTCATAAGTGTACGTGAGCCACTTAAAAGAGAGTTTATGTGTGAGAGCTGGCTGCTGCTGCCAGACAAGTTGACCTGGTACACTTCCCGTTGTATCTGCTGCCTGAATTACAACTGCAAAGTACATGATAGAGTCACAGAATAGTTTGGGTTGGAAAGGACCTTTTAAAGGTCATCTAATCAAACCCCACTGCAGTGAGCAGGGACATCTTCAGCCAGATCAGGTTACACAGAGCCCCATCTAATTTGGCCTTGAATGTTTCCAAGGACAGAGTATCAACCACGTCTTTGGGCAACTGTTTCAGTGTATCACTGCTGTCTTTGTAAAAACACTTCTTCCTTACATCTAATCTAAATTAACCTCTTTAGTCTAAACCATTACCCCTTGTCCTATCACAGGCCCTGCTAAAAAGTTTGTCCCTATCTTTCTTATAAGCCACCTTCAAGTACTGGAAAGCCACAATCAGGTCTCCCTGCAGAGAAGGCTCCCAGCTGAACAATTCCAAATCTTTCAGCCTTTCCTCGCAGGAGAGGTGTTCCATCTCTCTGGTCATCTTCATGGCCCTTTTCTGGACTTGCTTCAACAGGTCCACATCATTCTTATATTGGGGACCTGTTGGAGCTGAACACAGTGTTCCAGGTGGGGTCTCAGAAGAACTGAGCAGAGGGGCAGAATCCCCTCCCTCAACCTGCTGCCCATGCTGCCTTTGATGCAGCCTGGGACATATTTGGCTTTCTGGGCTGGAAGCACAAATTTCTGGGTCATGTCCAGCCTCTCCTCCATCAGCAAGCCTAAATCCCTCTTGGCAGAGCTGCCCTCAATCTGTCTATCCCCCAGCCTGTGCTGATACCGGCTTGCACTGTGCTTTGTGGAACTTTGAGGTTCCCACTCCTTGAACTTGTCCACATCCCTCTGGATGGTATCCCATCCCTCACCACTCACACAGCTTGGTGTCATCTGCAAACTTGCTGAGGGTACACACACCCTTTGTCTATATTGATACGGTCATCAGTTAATGGCTGTCCAAATAAATCTGTTTGGGTCATTTATATCTTAGTATTGATTAACCAAAAAGATCCAGGAGCTAGACTGAGCATGGTAGCTGCATTTTAACTCATGTATGATAAATCTGGTGATTATGGGGAAGTAGCATGTGCAGTAAATTGAGCTGTGTGTCAGGAGCACACAGGAAGTTTTGACGTGGGAACATTTCTATCGCTGATAGAAGGTCACTGTCATCTCTGCCATGGTGTTTGAGTACTGTTGTGACAGAGAACAGACAAGATGGAGTTCACACGTGTAGGTAAAGGGTGCCTGATAGAGCACATGAGAATATTGAATATAGCAAGAAAGTTTGAGGGTCTTTTGAAGAAATACAAAGGAAATAATTTAGATTTTCCCAGGATTAGGGTAGTAGCTGGCATGCCTTGATGGACGAAGCTTTTCTGTTAAGTGTTATCTAGACCATGCCTACTCCCAGCTACTTTCTTTCCCAGTGTCCTTGTCCTGTCACGAGTGTACATGAGTGTATGTGCTCTGTTAATTTGTGCGATAACTGTTCGGTGTGTACAACATTGTTAATTGTATTTCTAGGCACAATAACTTGTTTGGAGTTCTATGGTACTGCACATCTACTGAGTGGGGCTGAAGATGGACTCATTTGTATCTGGAACACAAAGAGATGGGAATGTCTGAAATCCATTAAGGCACATAAGTGAGTTTCTTAAATCTTCATATTTGCGTATATTTTCGTGTCTATTTTCCTTGTAAATAATACATGTGACTAATGTTATGTTTTTATCAGAGGACACGTGACATCTCTTTCTATTCATCCTTCTGGGAAATTAGCTTTGTCAGTCGGAACAGACAAAACATTAAGGTAAGTCAAAACTGATGAAGGAATGCTGAGAATCATAATTCAGTAACTCTTAATAAGATGTTGCAAGCAACAATTCCATGCTGGGACTAGGCTATGCAACACTGATAAAACATATTTGTTATCAAATGGTTCAAAGATCCATTGGTTTGTCTTTTGAAGTTCTATGTGCCAGCAATATTTTAAAGTCTCTTAAGAATAGTTTCTCGTGTTCATACCTTCTTGTGAGCTCTCTTTACAAATCACTTGTAGATGTATAAATATATTTGCATTTTGGAACACAATTTGCTTAAACTTTTGAAAAGTGCCAGGTTTTGTTTAGTGTGATTTTTCACTTGGAGAGTTTCCATGTTGCTGTAGATACCTGTTTTAGAGATATAAAATGCTATTTTAACAGCACAAATTGCTATTGGCGTCCTTTTGGACTCAGAATTGCAAATGGTGGTTTAGAAAATAAATAACACAAGTTCACCATTATAGCGTGCAAGCAATATATGAACTCATCATTTTGTCTTGCATTAAGAAGGTAGAAAAATGCATAGAGAGGTTTAAAAGCTTCCCTCATGTCAGCAGATAGGATTTCAGTTTTGCTGTGCTGTTTTTAACCAGAATGCATGGTACCTGTTGTTGTGTTTCAGAACTTGGAATCTTGTTGAAGGACGATCAGCCTTCATCAAAAACCTGAAGCAAAGTGAGTTTTTCAACCTAAATCCACTAATTAACTGCAATTTGATAGTTTTATTTTCTGTGTAAAAAAAAAGTTGACTGGATTAATCAAGTCAGTTAATGGCAAATAACTTTCATAATGTATATTTTACACATGCAGGCAAGCATATGTAAGCTTATGTCCTTATTAAGAATCATTTACTGAAAGGAAAACATAGTATCACTAAAGTAATCCTTTTTTTCCTTGAAATTTGGGGTGAGGACATTTAAATAAATGTGGTTTAGTCTGTTTTTCTTTACACGATTGTGATAATCAGAAATAATCATTTAAGACCATAGCTGTTTATTCTAGTTCATTTGATTTTTCACTGAATATTTTCTTAGGTCTAGGTAGAAAACAGTGTCTAGCAGCTTCTAAAGATTCTTACTTTTAGATTCTCTGTAACAATGTATACAGATGCACACATAATTAAATGGTCCCCTGATGGAGAGAAGTATGTGACTGTGATAACAAACAAAGTGGATATCTACAGACTTGACACAGCTTCAATCACTGGCACCATTACAACAGAGAGGAGGATTTCTTCACTTAGATTTATTACAGTAAGTACAAAAACAAGAGGTGTTGGGAAATTAACTGGTTTGAAACACCTGAAATTAATCACGCTTGCATTTCTCTTTTCCCATTCCAAGGACTCTATCCTTGCTGTTGCTGGAGATGATGAAATTATTAGGTTCTACAACTGTGACTCTCAAAAATGCCTGTGTGAATTTAAAGCTCATGAAAACAGGTATTCTATATTTGTTTACTATTTAAATATTTATGGCAGTGCTGAGTCCTCTCTAAGGTTCAATGGCTTGTAATGTTCAGCATATTTTGCTTTTGTTTTAGTATAGAAAGGGAATTTATTTATGCGCTAAATTCCAAACAGACTTGTTTGCTTTTTGTATGACAACTACTGTGCTGTCTATGCATGTTACAAAAACAATAGGGTACAGAATAAAGAATATTAATGTTCTAAATCTATGAGTGTGGGTGTGTTCGTGTGTGTGTGTTTAACCAGACTTTACTGAATCTGACTCATTAGAATGCTTGAAAAAAACCAAACCGGTTTTATTCAGTTCAAACAATAGGAGTGTAATCATGTATTCTCTGTTTTTGAATACCAAATATTTGTCCAAATGTTGCTTTGAATTCATCAAAACACAAACGCATGAGCAGTAATGTCACTGATGTGTCTAATAGTGTATGCTTGAAAGTATTAAAGAGTTCTGAATTGAATCCTAATAAGCCTAGCAAAGGCAAATGTTCCTAGTATAAATGACAGCACTCAAAGCAGATCACTGATCCAAGTTCCTGCTTGTCACTTGGGGGTTTTTTGTTCAAACTTTTTTTAGACTGTTGCCTGTTCATCTTTAATTTCTCTCAGCTTACTGGTCTGAAGTGAACTGCCATGCTATAAAATAAAAATGTATTCCTTTTCACAGAATAAAAGATATTTATAGTTTTGAAAGAGATGGGCAGCATGTTATTGTTACTGCATCCAGCGATGGTTACATTAAAATGTGGAATCTGCAACTTGATAAGGTTGGTGTATTAGACTGCTTGTTACATTTAAGAAAATTAACAGAGAACCAGAATTGCAGACAGTTCTGTTGTAAGAGTTAATTTAAATCAGTGAGGAAATTTTGCGTGAAATGTGGATGTCTTGATCTTCTTCCATGTTAGGTTCAGTAGAGATGTGTATGTCTATGCACATATATTTATGCATTGTGTATTTTTTATCTTTGCAGTTTTTTTTTTAAAACCTACTATAAAATCTGATGATATTATGAGATCTCATCTCCACTTTATGTAAAGTCATGCTTCCCATCAGACCTAGGCAGGCTTATGACTATCTAATCAGTTATGTATGTTATGACTATGTAATTAGTTAAGGACTGCTGTGAATTTTTGTAATGTTGATGACTGTTGCTACTCTTAAAAAATACAAAGTCTATGGTTTGGGCAGGGGAAGGTGGTTGTTCATGTTGAGGGAGGAACTTATCCTCTGGAAAAATTCAAATACATGAACATACTGGGTACTTGTATTTCCTGTAGTTTCAAACAGTTCTGAGTAGCACAGTTCAACAAGGAATCATGTCTTATCTTTAAAGTTTTTTGTGTTTATTGTTTGCTCTTAAAATAGGAAATAGATTTTTAAAATTTATTGCCTAGTTACAAGGGATCTACCATATTTTATGATAAGTATCTTGGATCATTCAAATAATTATTTCTCAGCATATATACACTTCATATCTGAATTTGCCTGCTTTTAATGTCATGCACTCTGATTAATTCTATACTTGTAAGTGCAGGAGTGATCTCCCTCTTTCCCCATCACCTTAAATTTCTATTCCCCTTGTACAGAATTGACAGAGTGATCAGGGAGCTCTTTACCTTTCTGTTAACATTGTATTTATTTTAACCAAATATGTGATTTCCTTTCCTGGCAGTTTTGTATAACTGTGTGGGCTGCTCTGTCCAGCTCTGACGGGTAGAATATCCTAATACATGAGTTTCCAGTGGGTTGATACTGTTAACACTGCACATGTGTTTGTGACACTTTATCCCCGATATCTCTAATAGAATACTTGCATTCCGAGAGCTGAGTGATACAGTTGCCTAACAATGAAGTGAAGGTGGGCAGTAAGATGCTTTCTCACTTCAAATACCTCAGTAAATTTAAACAGAAATAAAATAAGATTTAAATGATCTTCTTTTATATTTTCTTCAGATTAAAGATGGGCCATCTTTACTGTGTGAAGTCAATACCAAAGCTAGGCTGACATGTCTTGCAGTATGGCTTGACCCAGCTTCAGAAATGAAAGAAAAGTCTGATAAAACTGCAGCATTATCTCAAGGTAACAGAACTGTTTGTATTTTGAATTGTTAACATGACTGTGAAATTGAATACACCAAGTGAGAGGTTTCTACTATATCCATTGGAAAACCTTCTGGTATTTTGAAGATCTGGGGATGTAACACTGGCAAGTGATACAGATACACTTACCAATCTGATAGTGTCTCAAGCCCATATGTTCTGTTTACTGGAATAACATAGTGAGAAAGCCACTGCAAAGCTTTTGAGACAGATAAGAAAATAAACAGTTGATAGAACTGCATGTCTTGCTTTCATATAATCAAAATTAGGCCTGAGGTCACAGTAGCTGGGCAAACTTATCAAGTTTAGCTCAGATTTGTTTGGGTTTTCTGTTGTTGTTTTCCTGCATCCTAATTTATTTACATACTTGATCTTTATATGTTCTAATTTCACAGGCAAAACTAGCATAAATTGCATTTTCCACTGTAAAATAAAAAGCTATTTATAACCCTTTTTTTAAAAAATGAGATAAATATAAGTCTCTGTGCCATTTAGACTACAAAGACTGGTCATAGGTCAGTGTGAATAATTCCTTGCTTTTTTTCAGAAACAGAACATGAAAAATCATCACTAGCCAGTAAAAATGAAGATTTTTGGACTAGTAAAAGGGTTAAAACAATAAAAAGAAAGAGAAAAATTATTCCAGAGAAACAAAAGCTGGGAGCTCCAGTGAAAAAGAAGAAAAAGAAACAGAACAGCTTGGCATGAAGGCAGATACTTTCTCTCCTGTGTAAAAAGTAAATGCTGATGTTGCCTTAGTTTTTATAAGAATCAAATCCTAACAGGACATATACTTCTGACCCAATATTGTTTAAAAGTAATTAATGTTCTTGCCCTAATAAATTGTCTGGGAACTTTCCATAAGTGAACAAAGCAAAAATAAATTCATAATATGTAATGTTTATATTTTTCTATTAACAATACCATACATTTTTTAACTGGCTCTGAAAAAGCCAGCTAAAAGAATAAAAAGATCTGCATCTCAATTACATTTTTGTCTCACTTAAATGCATATTAAAAACATGTACACTTTTTAGTGTTGAAAATGTTACTGTTTGTTTGGCTCAAGATGTGGTCTGCCTTTGTCCTGCATTTCTTTTCCTACTGTAAGAAAGAACATGTTAAAATTACTTAAAATATGATGATCACCTTCCATTCATACACTCACAGAAAATTGTAATTTCTAGTTCTTGGCATGGACTTATACATGGACTTTATGAGCACAATGTTTGGCTTTTTTACTGTGTTCATACTTAATATATTTAAGTTTCTTAAAAATCTTTGCACCCATGGTTCACATGACTGAAACATTTTAAGGATATGATACATAATTTTAGGCAGAAGAGTTTATATCAATAAGGTTTTACCTTTTCTTCCCCCTTCTCACTGTATTTTTTGAAGTCCTTAATCTGAGTCATGTTGTTAAAAAAATTATATAACATTTGAAATGTTTGCTATGCTGATAAAATGTCACCTATCTGTTTTGTTTGCACTTAAACAAAAAGTGAATTCTTGACCTACTCAGTCAGTGGGAACATGAATTTATCCTAAGCCTTATTACAAATATACAGTGGGAAAAACAAAGTTGAAATGGAGAAAACAAGGTCAAAGAGCTGTACTAAATGTTTTCTTTCTTTATTTTAAAGTTTAAGGCATGTTAATGTTTTCTGCATTACTAGAGTAGACATTACTATTTCTGTTTTCAAAGAGTAATTGTTATTATGCTTTATTCTGAGTCACTTCATCAGTTCTTCCTTATTTGTGTAGCAAGAGAAAAAGTAGAGAAAATCAGAAAAAAGATTGAGCCAAATCTGGAGACAAAAATGCAGGCTGGTTTAGGGATATAAAACAAGATGTAACTCCAGTTCAGCTCTATGCTCTGAATGACACTGAAACAAAATGAGCATCATCAGTGCTGCTACAGAATTGTTCATGTGGCAGTGGCAGTATTCTCTTTGAAGTGGGTGTCCATATTTACCTTCTGTAACTGTTTTCCTTATTTAGATAAATGATCAGAGCCCCTTGTTTGGATATTTAATATAGCTGATTTATGCAAGCCCAGATTAATTCAGCATTAAAGGGATTAAGTTTGATCTTACACAGCTTTTAATTTTAATGATACCCTAAATGTTTGTGTTCACAAACACATGCAAATAACATAGGACTTAAAATGGTTTGTTGACTTGATGGAAAGGTGTCAAAACAGATTTTTAATTCATAAAGCTTCTACAGTAAATATAAGACTTTAAAAGTATAAGCTTAATAAGGGAATTGTGTACAGTGTTTTCACTTGTAAAGTGTTATGTCTATTTGGCAGTGCTTATCTTATGTCCTTGACAAAATGTCTGCCACTACTCAAGCAGTTTTTATTGTTTGAATTTTTAAATACATGAGCTCATGGCCACAGTCATCACAATTGCAGAAGCAGTAGGAAAAAATCCAGTCTGCACATAATTTTAAGATTAAAATGCTAAAATTCCACAGAATTTGGGTTCTAGAGTTTGGACTTAGAAGTAAATATTAGACATTTGTAAAAATCCAAACTCCCTGTGTAGTAACAAAGAATTATGTGTCTCACGAGACTCAGAACAATTTGTGAACTGGAGACAGAGAAGAACAATCCTTAGGGGAGAACCTATTTTTTTTTAATACCTTAAGTGAATACTCTGCTACTAATGAGTACTTGGCAATTTGTTGTTGGTGTTGCATCTTTGTGTGCATCTTCCTTTTCAGTACATTTTCCATTCTAGTTTTCAGGGAACTGCTTAGAATGGTAGAGGGGAGGCAGCAGTGCAGGGACAGGAGATGTCAGCAGTGACAAAGCTGTCCCTGTCAGAAGATGAGTAGATGGAGCCATAGCTGCAGGAAACAGCAGTTCAGTGAGCAGCGTCTCAGCTGAGCCCCAGGTGAGTGCAATAGCTCCAGCAGCTGTAGATTTCTTCCAGTTTTCCTGCTTCCCGTCTTGGGAAATCCCTGTGCTGGATCACAAAGCAGAGCCCAGTGAAGCCTGAACTTCATAGCTATTACACAGCTTGAATTGAAAAGGAAACCTCATCCAGTATAGCTTAGATATGTGTTGGTTGTAGCATTTTGCAGAGAAGGAGGAGATTCCTACTTAAACCACTGAGGCCAACAAAGGAATTAAACTGTTCCCCACTTTCTGACCATTAGGCTAATTCATACGGATGAGAAAATTTGAAATGCAGCTCCAGAAAGCTGCATTGTGCCAAAAGTACAGGCCTCCCACGTTTTATGCCTTCTTACTATGAAGAGGAATTGAAGCTCCTCAGTTCAGGGATCTGGTTACAGGAGTACTTTTTCTATATGGTGAAACATCCATGGGAGGTAACTGCATGGACAACCGGAGTAAAATCATGGAGAACCATTTACGTGAAGAAAGTCAGTTTCAGCACTCGGAAAAGAGTTTCGTTTTGTAGGCAGTTATAAACATCTCTACATTTTTCCAGATTAAAACAAAAAAAAGCAAAACATTTTCATTACAAGATATTTTCCATCTCCCACTGTTGCATAACTTCTACAGTGGAAGACTGCTTTTTCTGTCATACTAGTTTGTAATATGGAGGTTCTGGAAATCCTATACATGCTTCATACAAGAGCTACACTGAAATTATTGATCAAAGCTAGAAGCAGCCTGGAGGCTGCCCACATAGCTCATGCTACACCAAAACACAACCCCAAATTCTCAGCTGTACCACCGTCACGCCAATTTTGGATCAGGACCTGGATGGATTGGGTGCAGCCGGAGCTTTGCCCCTCACTGAACATGAGCACTACACCGGGTCTGTACTGAGTCATTTGCAGGCACCAGAGCTTGCTCGGGCATCCCCGACACCCCTTGTGCCGGAGGATTCCCAGGAGCTCTGCAGGTAGGTGGGAAGACATCCGTGCCTTCCGGGCTGCGAGGCGCACCCTGCCCTCTTAGGGGGGTTTTTGCTTGGGTTTTGTGCTTGGAGTTTATCTTCCCTTCCTCAGAACGGCCGGAAAAGGGAAGCTTTGGGCGGTGCGTGGCTCCCTCACCTCCCCTTCCGCCGCCTGCTCCGCCCCGGTTGCTGCGGAGCGGGGCCGCCGCGCAGGTGAGACCCGGGAGTGCCCCTGTGCCCGCGGGGCTGCCGTCCCAACAAACTCGGCTTCATCTCCTAGGCTCGCTTCAGGGCTTAGGCTTTAGGCAGGTCTTGCTCGTGGAAAAGCCCGCCGCGGCAAAATGCTTTGCCTTTTTCTTTTTTTTTTTTTCCCTCCCCCGAAAAAGGTTAAGGGGTGCTGATGCTCACCCCAATTTTCTCTTCCAGTTTTCGGCATGGCAGTGGACTGGCTCGGCTTTGGCTACGCCGCACTGGTGGCATCAGGAGGGATCATTGGCTATGCAAAAGCAGGTAGGGTGCCGAAAGGTGCTTTTATCTCCTTCTCACTTGCCCCCATCCCCTCCTCCCTCTCCCCAATAACTGGGCAGTAAGCTGGGCAGCTTTCTACGAAAGCCTCCTATCTCGAAGTTGACCCAAATGTAAATTTTATCGGTTTGTGCCATGTGCTGATCGCTTGCTGCTGTTGGGGCGTGGTGGATTTTGAGTTGAGCTGGTGCTTTGGGCTGATAAGACCATAATCTTCTTTCTGGTGGATGCTGATATCTGCACTGTACTCTTTGGGTGAACTGTCATAAGTTTGTTTCAGAAAGGCTTTTCCCCTGCTGTTTAATATACAAGCATTCTGTAAGTGTTCTGTATCTTCAAATGACGTAAATCACCATTTTTCCCCCTTAAGAGATTTATTCCCATTTTAATCTTTGATGATAACACTATACTGCAAGCTGCAGAGAGCTTTCGGAACTATCTTTTCTCCAAGCAGAGCTGAACAGTGCAAATCAGTCTTTAAACTTGTTTCTCTTCTGGGCTCTGCATCATAAGCTTACCCTCTGACCTACTGCTTTCATTCCCTGGCCTTTTTTTGAGTTACCCCTCCTCTTGACACAACTGTGGATTCATTCCTGCTGCAACACTGTCTCTTTCAGCTATGAAAATGCCTAAGCCGTCTTAGTTTTTTATGATAGGAAGGGGCATTGCTGAAGTCAGTAAGACTCTTACCAGTGCATTTAACTACGTAGATGCTAGTGCCTATTCCACTGTTTTTCATTGGCTTGGATTTATCCTTTGGGTTGTGAGTGAAGTTTAGGACAGAAGGGACAATACTGAGAACTTAAGTAACTAATTGCATCTGTATTTCTCTGAGTCCATTATGAAATGATAGGTGTCTTTCTTGTCTTCTGGAACCCGATTGGGAGGACATGGTTGTACTCAGGCAAGGGAATCCAGGTCACAGGATTTTTGAAGGGGGAACAGAAACTTGTATGGTGACTGCTAGAGAGAAAAAAAAACCAAAACCCAACCATACAAAGGAGCCATTGTATCCTTACTAATAAGTTGGGGAAACCAAAAGAAAATGGAACTTTTATGCATAGAGCTAGGTCGGTGATCTGTTCTTTCACAACCAGGTCTATCTACCCACACAGACAGGGGGCGGTAGTAAGTGCCTTTGGAAAAGTATGAGAACATGGCAATCAAAGAGTGAGTGAATGAATGATTTATTGATTCATTGATTGATTTTTCTGTCTTCACTTAGTAAGCTCTCTGAGTCCCTGTGTTTTGAGACATAGGAACTTCTTGAGCTGGAGGTGATGTGGTTGTCCTAGTAAGTGTATGTGTCATAGCTGCTTAAACAGTGCCTTGAGGTAAAATTCAAGGATATGATGGATATGTCTTGTGGAAAGCATTGTAGCTGCCACAGATTTGTTGCTAACCTGGATTCTGTGCAAAGCAGCCACTTACCAAAGTGTGCATGTTTTCCTTGCACATGTACGTGTATATCAGGTGCTTTCTCTCATCTTTGTCTCTTGCTTTTTTATACCAAAAGCACGATATAAAGCAATATTACAGCAACCTTGTTGA
The DNA here is from genome assembly GCA_013400775.1 of Chaetops frenatus. NCBI lineage: Eukaryota > Metazoa > Chordata > Aves > Passeriformes > Picathartidae > Chaetops > Chaetops frenatus. Next base: position 1,442,700 of record VZTR01024977.1, read on the forward strand.
TGACTGAAAAATTATTACCTTCTGGAAGCAATATGCAATGCTCCTGTAACATTGAGAGGAGTTCTTTATAAGCTTAGCTTTTCAATCTCAAGTCTTTGAAAGGTGACCTCAGAAATGGAATGTATAAAAAACCACCTTCAGTAGCATTAAGGCCTTAATTCTCCATTAGCCTTATGGAGGGAATTCACCACTCACAGTGATCATGCCACTTCGTTATTTCATATATTCTATAAATCACCAATTTAGATGTGGTATCCTTTATTTTCTGGTAGCTTGGGATTATCATTTATACTGAGGACTTGATTCAAAATTTAGGTGGGTCCAGGGAACCTCCTTCCAAAGTCTGAAGTTACCTTTGGATCAGATCTCAGATGTGCTTAGGAGATACGTCCTCTCTTGTTCAACTCCACCCTACTCCTTGGCAACTCTTTGGATGCCCTCCTGCCCGAGTCCACCCACATATCCTTTTTTCTGATCTTAAGTCCCTACAATTTAATCCACCTACTTTACTGCCTCTCAGGGAATTTTCATAATACTCTTTTGAAACAACATGCTTTAGTTTGTGCAAGGAAAACACCAATTCTTCTGTTTTTCTCACTATTTTTTTCAATCATAAACATAGTAATGGCTTTGCTGTTAGAGAGCTAAATGCTAATGCCATGTATTTTATGAAAGAGTAATATGAAGTGTTTCTTGGTGCTGATCAGCATGGCCTCAATATCTTAAAAAACCCCTTCTCTAATCTTCTTTATAACAATGAATGATGAATATCTATCTTTGTTTGTTGTTGTTAATTATTGTTGGTGTTCTACAAAACAGTTAAGCTGCTGACCAAGTTAATTTTTTAGGTTTCTAATAAATACATTATCTTCTTATTCAGGTAGTGTTCCATCACTGGCTGCTGGCCTTTTCTTTGGGAGTTTGGCTGGAGTGGGTGCTTATCAGGTCTCACAGAATCCAAACAACATTTGGCTTTCTCTGAGTAAGTAATTTAAAATTTTATTTAGAAAATATTATATTTACCCTGTATATTTAAAATGAGCCTAAAAGTCTTTGATGAAGAGTTTAACACTGGTAGTGTTACAAATCTGATTTCAATCCTGCCCAAACCTTACTGAACTGGTGGCTGCCAACATGCATCTGTCTCATGCTTATGTGTTTGAAGGATCATAGTGCAAGGGAAGTGGTTATTAATAGATTTCTGACCTTTGTGTGACATCTTTTTGTCTGGATCCTCCTACTTTAAGTATCCTGCAGGAGGCTGGAACATTTGGGAAGTGCAATTCCCCTTTGGACTGACCATACCCCTAGCAGACTATTTTATTATCACAGAAAATGGCAGAGATTGTGATTGACTTATTTTTAATGTGGAATTACAAAGGTGTTGATGCCTGGGGAGATTTAAGAGAGAAGCAAGCTTTAGTAATGCTGTTTCTTCTTCCTTCTCAGAATTGGAGCTTTCCTTCCCCCCTGATTTGAGAAGGTAACTGTGGAGAGTTACTGCTTAGTCAGTGTTTAAAGAGCCACCACTGACTATAGCATTTTTTCCCTGAAGCAGTGACATAGCATCTGGCTCTTTGTCATTGAAAAAGTCAGAAGTGAAAGGGGAAGGCCTAGCATTTCTCTGCACTTCAGCTTTGTTTCCAGGCATTTCACTTCCACACCTACGGGCCAGGCCAAAAGCTGTGCATGGTCAAGCCTTAATAACTTAATATTAACTGCCAATACAGCAAGTTTAAGAAGTGTGAGGTCAAGTGTTTTCCCAAATTTGAGAGACAGATTTCTGTAACTCAGTAGCATATGGGGTCTTTTCCTGTTCATGCTTTGCAGTTTTTGGAGAAGATGTGTTCTACTGCTGTTTGAAACAAAATTCTGTTGTGAGGTGTGCGTGGAGTCTGGCTACTAATGAGAACTTGAAGCGTTTTAATACTGAAATATTTAAGTTTTATTGTGTTTTAGACTGTAGTCCCAGTCTCTTACATATCTCATTACATGAGAATAATAGATGTCAGTGACAATATCTGGGCTGGTGTTAGGGAGGAAGCATGCCATGGCTAAGACTGAAGATGAACTGGATCCTGCAAGACCTGTCATCACATAGAAGCAACCGTAGGGGATAAGATTTGTTGGAACAACATGTTGTGTGTAGCTGTTACTACTGGGTAGCAGATGCAAACTAAGGCTAAGGATTTAGTCAGTGTATGTTTCCCTTGTAGTTTTTTTAGCATTCAGTCTTTCTTTGAGATACTGTGTTCCAGGAGCCTGTCCTTTCTATCTTACTGAGTCAGTGAAACTACCTGGCCCCTGTCTCTGTTTCAAGTGGTATGGGATGATTAACTCTCACCTCGGTAATGCTTAGCACACTTCCCTTTTGAAGTCTTTTCAAAACATAAATTAGCTAATTCTTGGAAGATTACTACAAGGTAGACATGATGCTACATGTTACATGTGGTTACTCCAACTTAGGCAAATGCTCTCTCCCTTTTTTGAGAAGTGGTGGAATTATGTGCACAAGTTGCATGATTTGTCTGTGTGGGGAAGGAGTGAGTTCCAGAGCAGTGTATCATAAATTATCTCCAGTCTCAAAGAGAGTACATTTGAGTGATACTCCTCAAAGAAATTTGAGGAGTATGTGCAGAAGCGTAAGGAGTGCGCTATCTGCTAGAATTTGATGTAGAATACTTACTTTTTACAAACTGAGGCATTTTAAAATTTACACAATTTATTGATTCTCTGTCTATCCAGTGAAGTAACCCTGTTGCTCTTTTTACTTGATGCTGCTACTTCTCTCTGTTCTGTTAGTTTTTAATTCTGTTATGTTTCTCCCCCACACACATCTCTCTATACAATCTCCCATTTTAGTTACGTCTGGAGCACTGACTGCCGTCATGGGAACTAGATTTTACCACTCCAGAAAATTCATGCCTGCAGGGCTAATTGCTGGTGTCAGGTACAATACTTTTTTTTTAATCTCCTCTGTGTGATTTCTTATTCACTTAATTAAACCGAGATGGAGTGAATCGTATTTTATGTATTATTTTTGTTCCCATGCATCACTTTCATGGTGTATTTGAAAATGAATTGACAAATTGTTGTTATTGTTGTTAAATTATATGGTTTTTCCCCTTATACAGTTTGCTAATGGTTGGAAGATTAGCACTGAAGATGTTGGAAAAGCCCCAAGAAAAGTAACTGTTAATTTTGCATCTTAATATTTGGAAAAGGAAACCTGATAATGAAGTTGCATGAATGGAGAAAAGAGAAGATGGAAAAATTTTCCACATCAAGAGATTTTTTAATCTTTTTATGTAAGGGGGAGTAGAATGATGGGACAGATAGTTTATATACAAGGTAGAGCTGTTTGTGTATAGAGAGAAATGGGTCCTGGGTTTGATTTTTCTGGACATGTTCGATGTATTTTAACACTTCCATGTTTTTATATTCCAAAATATACTTCTCACATGTATGGAGCAAGAGAAAATATCCTGTAATTAAGAAAATATCCATGAAGAGGCACCAGGAGTAACTGGCTAAATACAATAGTGTATCTCAAACCTTTTATACTGAGTATTACAGTGTGCTTTACCTGTTGCATTCTGAATTGATATACCTTGTCTATATAATGTCAAACAGATCTTGCCTTTTTATTGTGAAATGATTCTTAAAATGATGCTTTTCTATAAGTAAAATTTGTTACAAACATTTCTTTGCCTTGTTTTTTTTGTACAATATATATGTTCAGGGATAGTTGGTTTTTTTTTTTTTCACCTTGTTTTCTCAGTGGAAGTCTTTGCAGTGGACTGTTAGTATCCAAGTGCTGTTGTTCAACGATATTTAAAAATCACTTTACAAATGGAGGTACAGAAGATTAAGTTATGGGCCTTCATTAACACTGCATTAAAGAAGTTGGTTGAAAGGAACTTACCTTGTGGATTAATTAAATGAGATTTGTGCTAGGCTAAATGAACAGTTTAATTTGATCTGGACTGTATAACTGGAATAAAATACCCTAACACGATGTAATTTTGATCTTACAGGCTTATTTAACAATAGAATGTATCAGCATTTTATTTTTATCTCTTAGAGTGGCTGTGCCTCTTCAAATCTGTTTTTACTAGGAAACCCTGGAGTCAGGAGGGTTCCTTGTTCTGCTCTGATGGCTGAGGACTGAAGTGTGGAAGAGGCATCAGTGGCATCTGGTGCTTTTGTTGTCACTCCAACACTGATTGCTTCCCTTGCACTGAATCTTTCAGCTCTATTAGTGCAGGCACAGTTCACATGGGCTTAGCACTGTGATGGAAGGGAGAGGCAAGAAATGTGTGAAAGAAAATCCTTTATCAGCTTATTCTTTAGGGATACATGATTATTGATAAATTAGGTTTCTTACAGAATGTAACTTTATTTTAAAGTGATATTTTATGTTGTGACTATTTAAGATTTTACTTTGGGACCTTTATACCACTGGTTATATCAGAACCTTGTCAACTGCTTAACATGGTAATGGCAGGTTTAAATTAACATCTTAAACACTTTCCATTTTGTAGTGTTTAAAGGAATTTGTAAAAATTGCCTCAAACTGCATAAAGCAGATAGCAAACTACATAATTGCTCCATTTTGTTGGTCACGTCAACGCTTGTATTTCCTTTTCTGAAAATAGCATTTAGCACTATTGAGTCAGTGACATTTTTACTGTTGTGAATCTGTGGTCACCCATATGGTAGTACATGGGAAGCTGTAGTAGTAGAAAGTAATTGCAAGCAGATCTATAGATGTTGGGCCAGTTGTGCTGTGTGTTACCAATTCTCTTAGCAAAAGTTATAAAATTAATCCCAGGTTTTTGAACATATTTCACATTGTAACCGCTCTTGTTTCCAGGCACTTAATCTGTAAATAACCTGATCTGTACAGGATGAATCTGCAGGGAGCAACACTGCAAACATGTTAAAGCATGTCTGAAATTCTAGTCTCAGTTAAATCATAGTCTCTTTTAACCATACTTTAAGCCAAATCTAACTGAAGTTTTGTAATTACCTTTTTATATTTTTAAATCACCCCATGTAATTCAATAGAAAATTCCATCACTGCTACGGAACTTTCTAGAGCCATGCAAGTATTAAACACATGAATATCCTTCACTGCTTTTAGTCTGATTGTTAGCTAATTCTACAATTTTTTTTCTGTTTTTTTTTTTTCCACTGAGAGTGGTCTCTATGTAAATTGAGATAATTGCCTTTGCATTAAATCCACTGTGGCTATGCCATGACTTGAGTGGAGCTTCATGTTATGAGTCAGCTTGTACATGGGTTTTGGAAAAAGTGATTTAGTTATTTTTGGGAAATGAACTGCCAAAATAAATCTTAAATTAAGGCTGATCTATTCAAAGCACACTCTGAAAATAAAAATATTAGTTGAATAATTCTTACAGTTTCAGCTGTCCACACAAGCTGAAATGAATACTGGTTTGTTTTTTTAATGGTCCAGGAACAGGAAACTAGTTTTACTATCCACATACTGAATTACCAGTATTCAACAGCTCAGAGTTTAATCATGCATCCAGAACATTACAGAATTCAGAGAAGAAAACAATTGGAGTCGACAAATCCTTGTTTCCTAGAGAAAGGGCCCAGGCCCTCAATTTCATATCTACTTGCCTGATAGAAGCTGGATGGCAAGAGGAGATGTCAGGTATTTTACCCCTCTCTTGAGTGGCTTGCTCAGGACCAGAGGAGGGAATTTCCTGTTCACTTTGGTAGGTAAATGATCTCTTGAAAGTAGGAGTTTGCCCTAAATTTTGTAAGGGGGATGTTTAAACCTATCTGTCTTTTTAATACCAGTTGCTTACCTTAAGTCCTGGAAGGCAAGAGATAATTGGGCTCCCTTCAGTTCCTGCTCTGGATGAGTTCAAGTTCCATTGCCAGGGAAGGGCTCTTTGCCTCAGGCTGTGGGACATCCTGCAGGGAGAATGTTGCCAGGAGAAGCCACACCACAGCTGAGAAGAGATTACAAAGTTCCTGGGATCTGTGGAGAAGGGATCAACTATTTTTGAAGTCTTCTTTTAAACCTAAATAGTAGCTGGAAAAAATGCAGAAACATCCTGAAGCTGAGCAATGCAATTCATGTTCCTCTCTGCCCAGAGTGGAAAATCCATGGGACAACCTAGATTCCACCTGTCTGTTAACTTCTGGCTAACTCTAGGGTCTCCAGTTCAGGATCTTACCTGTGGTGCCCCAATTGACACTGAGGCAGCATCACGTACATACAGGTTTGGAATGATAGAGAACACCCAATTAGTGAAAATGTGAACAAATATATTGGGGGAAGAGTCAAAATATTGGACAGTTGAGTGCCTCAGTTATGGCTAAGTCTTTACAGGTACAGCACTGAGACCTCTAGTGCAGTAATAATATACTCAGACTCAATTGCACCACTGAGCTGAGGTTGCTCACACTTTGATAGATGTCACACCCTAAGCTGCTCTTCCAACTAAGGTGACATTTGCAAGTAGCAAAAATCTCTTTAATTTAGCACATATCTATGGTATAGTGTAAGAATTCAGGTAATGTTACACTAGTAGTACAGGCAACACTCTTTCACAAACCACAAAGGAGAATGAGAGGAGGATGAAAGATATTTCAAGTGAAATGGTTTAGAAGGGAAGTAGTCATGTGCTGTCCTACTTTTTTCCCTGTTCTAAGAATATGATACAAGCCTGTTTTAATGCAAAGCGAGTCCCCTAACTCTTGTTCTGCTGCAGGCTTTGAAAGTGCAATTTGCCATGTCCCAGTTCTGTCAGTCATTGTGCTGGGAGCTGTTGGCACTCTGTCATCACCAGCTGAGGGTCAGTCTGTGCTGAAACTAATATGGCCTGAAGTATTACACAATTATCCTTTTGTGGTGTTAAAATTGCTAGCTTCTTGGCATTATAGTCGTGCTTTCTGACTGCACAGCTTAATCACCTGGAAAAAAGGGGAGGGGAAAAAAGGTCAGGAGAACCTCCAAGCACTTGTGACATGAGGAGAAAAGTCTTTGTTTCTCCAGAATCCCTACAAGTAAAAATGGAAATCTGTTGCGTCAGTAATAGCACAGAGGCATCTGCCCTCATCTCCTCTCCTGCTTCCTTGAAATGCAGGAGATGGATGGAACAGATCAAAGTGCTTACGCTTTTATGCAGTATCCCTAACTCAGTCCAGTGCAGAAGTGACTTTGGATATTCCCTTTAGTCTTTTTGTGCTTCTCTTCTGAACTGTGAAATGGAGATAATGTTTTCTGTATCCTTTCCCTGTCTTTCTTTTACATTGCAGTCTTACACAGCATGTGGCATAAAATGTTGCCTGCCCCAGAAGCAAGAATTGGTAGCTGGCATTGATACTGTTTTATTGCTGGTAGTTCATACAGTGTTTTGATACTCTTAGAAAAACCCTAATAAGAAAAAATATGGTACAACAAAATTCTATTTGCCCTATTTCATTAAATTTAGCATTTGCTAATATATTGTTATTGTATTTTGAGATCCTGTCCTGCAAGCATGGTAACTAAGTGGGATTTAGCTTTAGTACTAATACTTAGAGTCATAGAATATTCTCAATATTCTCCGATATATATTGGAGTGGACCCATGAGGACCATTGAGTACACCTCCTGACTCTACAGAGAACAACTTAAAAGTGAAACTATGTATCTAAGATCATTGTACAAGTGCTTATTGAACAGCAACCCTGAGCTTATTCCAGTGCTTGGCCACCCCTTCTCTGAAGAACTCTCTCCTCTCCTCTC
>VZTR01024979.1:6429-16609 GCA_013400775.1 Chaetops frenatus
TTATAAGCTCTTTAGGATGTATATCCAGGAAAGTTCTTCCAGTTTAATGCAGGGGTGCCATTGCAAGTCAATAAATAATCTCAATTGGAAAGAAAAAAGAATTAAAACTAATTTCAGATTTTTAGATTAAAAAACCCACTCTAAAATTTCAGGTTTTGTCAGGTGCCAACTGGATTTGGATGTTTCCCAATTACCATTTCTATAGCAATGGCAAACATATTATGGAAACAATATTAAAACATTTTTAAAGATCTCACATTTGTTGTTATCTAGCTACATAAGGTAATATCAAATAGCTGTTTACATTTCAGTTGAGCCACTCCACAGAAAAGATGGAAAGAAATAATTCACAACACCAATGCTTCCACTGGTACTGTGTGTGTGCATGCACTTTTTAGGGTCTCTTTTTGTTCTTGGTTAAAAGAAGCCCACTGGGTGGAGGCATGGAGCTAAGTTTCATCAGGAGACAGCAATTTGTAGATTAATACATGTAAAAAAAGGAAGTGACACTAAGAACAAAACCCAGCAGCCCTGTTTAGTGAAGTCTTTAAGACTTGCTAGCTATTTGAAGTTGTGCACATCTTCCTTAAAACCTCCTGATTACACTTTAGAATTATATCTGCATTAGAGAATCAATGGAAAACTTTTGTGAATTGCTCAGATGTATCCCATACTTTTAATTTTATGCTATTCTCTTACAGTTTTGGCCATCTCCTGCCAATATTGTAACAGCTGCATATGTATTTATCCTTCCCGAACTACTTAGAAGGAACCCTGAAGTCTTAGAGTATAGAATCTGCTTTAGTAATTTTTTTACTCTTCTGAGAGCTAATTGCCAGTTTATCAACATCTTTCTCTTAATAGGAACACAAGAGCTGAGCAAGGCTAACTTTTCTACAAGCCATTGTGCATTTCACAACACCTCGTTTTCTACTACACTATGCTCTTATGCAATGCAAAGTAAGAGTCTTGCCCACAATCCCTCCTTTCTCACTTGCTGCTTCAGTAACAGTATCAACGACTAACCCTTCTTGCGACAGAAACTAATCACAATTCCACGGCTTCCCTGGGCTCAGCCTTCTCCTACAGGTGCTGACAGCTGTGACTGAGCATTGTGGTGGCCCCAGTGTCACAGGCAGCTCAAATATCTTTAGCTATGTGAGCCCCTGCTTTAGGGGGCCAATCCAAAATGCCACAGGGGATGTGCCTGCATCTCTCTGCAGTGATTTGGCTGGAGGAGTTGCTTCAGCTTGGCTGGTGACCTTGCAGACAGAACTGGGACTAAAGGGACAAAAGCAGATTATTGACATCCATTACATACATATATATATATAGGGATTGTTAATGAAGCACTGTGAGGTGCTGGGATTTGATAATCTCTGCCTAATCTGCTTTTCCAGGCCTTGGACATAATTTCAGCTCAGGACCTCTCTCTGTCAGCTGTAATGGTGGTGACATCTGTCATTGACTGTTCCTCTGTTGATGTATCTCAAAGCAACTTTATACAAAGTCTTTTCTGCAGAACTGTGTGGGAAGAAAAAACAAAGTGAAATGAGACCTAGTTAGAGTTTTGACAAATATCCACATAGTTCCAGTTAGTGGAGGCACAAGTAACACAAGGTCAAGCTTTATAATTTTGTCCATAGATGCCTATTCTGTGCTCCTTGTTCCTGGGAAATGCTTGTAGAGAGTCTCCAGAGGAATTGCAATTATTAAGTGGAGTCTTGGCAAATATTGNCCTCCCATCAGGCCTTTTCATATTTTCATGCTGGTATTTTCTCTCTTGTATCTTTGATCTAGTGTTGATACTCTATCAATAATACTACCCCTCGATGAGACTTTTGGTTTTTCTGTCACTTTACAGACCTTCTCACAGCACCTTCATGGCAGTCTGAGCCCAGGCTACCCTACTGTGTCACATGAGACCCATGTCTTGGATGACCAATCCACTGGGGAGAGTGAGGGCAGCCTTCAGGTGGGGTTACAGAAGGAAGGTTCCAGCCTATGCACTGACCCAAGAATCGGTGGGCAGGTGTTCATTCCTCTGGAGAACTGAATTCCAGTATTACTTGTTCTGTTGCTTTTCACAATGCAGTGTAATTTACAAAAAAACTTGGATCATGGAAGCAGCATTTTCATCCAAGTCAGGGTGCCCCGAAGTTCAGGANTCTACTGTGTCACATGAGACCCAAGTCTTGGATGACCAGTCCACTGGGGAGAGTGAGAGCAGCCTTCAGATGGGGTTACAGAAGGAAGGTTTCAGCCTATGCACTGACCCAAGGACAGGTGGGCAGGAGTTCCTTCCTCTGGAGAACTGAATTCCAGTATTACTTGTTCTGTTGCTTTTCACAATGNGGACAGACCCTTGTGTTATTCCACTTGTCACTGGCTCCAAGTAGCAATCCATGACCCTCTGAGTGCAGTCATCCAGCAACTTCCTACCCATCTCGTAACCTTTTAAGGAGAATTTTTTTTTTTAAATTATAAATACATAATGTGTATCTCATTTTCCTTCAAGTAGCAAGTAGAAATATTTGTTGAAAATTTAGGCTATTCATGATTCTTTTTTAATCAGTTTTTTACTGGAATAGAATTGATAGGATTCCTTCTGTCCTAAATAGAGCTTAAATTAGTTTTATTTTCCTTACTGTCAGCTATAGATTTTCCTTGTTATCCTTTAATTTCTTCTATCGATTTTCTACAATTTCTTATTGATATTCATTTTGCTATCCTTCTTTGTTTCTGCTCTCCTGAACATAAAAAGGATTTTTTTATCAATCTGTGCAACTCTGTGATGTATATATGTAATAAAAATAAAAATGTAGAAGTACTAATTTGTGTGCATAAATTCAGCTCATTTAGTATTATTGAAAAAATGAGTATAATAAAAGAGGTAGTCATACTCCACATAAAAATAGCAATAGCTGTTATACTTGTAATGCCTAACAATCCTGAAATACAAGAATATTTTCACAAGTATTTTATCCCGTTTTCTAAAATAATATATATTGTCTTGTATGTATAGCATCCAAGGGAAAAAAAGAAGCCTTTCCACTGAAGATTTTAAACCCAATGTTATCAGCTGTACCAAGATTATTTTAAAAGTCTTATATAATTATTTTGAAAATAACTTCATTCAGCTCGGTAATATTTGGTCTTATCCTTCACCATGACAGATGAGTTATCTCACATAATTATAAATTTTGTAGCTTGGTTCCAGTGACTATGCCTTAATTATATTTCAATTACACTTGTTATGTGCAAATTACATACTGGGGAATAACACTTGAAAAAAATTCTTACCCTAGCATACACTTCAATGAAGGCATCTCCTCATTCTAGGAAATAACACAGTGTTATTTCAGTATAAGGTTGTAAAATAGCTAGATAGCTTCTTTATGACTTTGGATACTTTTATCTTGTAGATTTATGGTGAACTAAGCCCAAAAATTTTCAAGAGAAAGTGCCCCTGTGCATTTATACAGATTTTATCCTGTTATTCTCCTGAGACTAAATGTGTCATATATATAAGTTGTGGCAACTTCCAAATTTGATTTTTCTTACAAGTTTTATGGGTAAATGGATGTTTACCAAGTGAAATAATCACTGAGATCTTGTTTACATAATATGATTGACAAACACCTCAGTACAATTATTCACATACTGTGAAAAAATTCCTGGGGAAAAGCATAACTGAAGGGATTACTTTCTTTGCTGGAGCTCTAGCAGTATATAAACAACAGCAATGTATGTACAACAGGGAATGTTTTATGTAACGATAAGTGTTTGTTAAATGTTAGGTTTTGTTCCAGATGGCTTTTGGAAACACAGTCCTGATAGACCATTGAATTTGAATTCTGCAGATTGAGATTTCTTTGATACCCGCTCAGGATAATTGTGCTGGGTAGTAATTGTGGTTGGAATCTGTAGGCTGGAGCCATACCTGAGGAAGTAAAGCAGCAACTCATGCAGAGCTGGAGTGAAGCAGGGTGAGGAGGGCACACCCAGCCAGTCAGTGTAGCATCTGTCATGTGAAGCTTCCATGTCAGAACAGAGGACTGGTAGTTGCCATCTCAGCTCCTTTCTGTAAATCCCTCCCTGCTAATCACCTGCTTATATTAAGATGTGAATAAAACAGGAATGATGCTGGCTTGGCACCGCTCTCTCCTGCATGGTGCAGAGGATCCTTTTCTCTTTGAACAGTATCCAGCAGAACCAGTCTACTAGTGGGCATCAGGAGCGAGTGGGGCAGATAAGTGACTCTGCTGTTTTATATCATTTATTCATCAGTGTTTACCCAGTGCTCTATGGAAACATAATTCAGCCTTCACATTATGCACATCTTCTTCTGCTTAGGGTGAATAGAGTCTGATGATATATTTACATTCTGATTGTCCAACCAAAACACTTAAAATAGCAGAATGATTGACAAGTAGTAGGAAGCTATGATTTTTTTATTCTTCATTCTGTACCTTCATAAAAAGTATATGAATATTTTAGTATTATCTGTAACATTATCTGTTCCACAGTCTTCAACACCTCTGCAATTTTGACCTGCAGTGAGACTAATAAAAACAGTTTTTGTGTGTCAATGTCCACACACATATACATGTACCTGCATGCACATGTGTACATATTTAAAATGTCAAGATGTTACATACTCAGCATTGATGAGTACCTTGCACTGTCTGTTTTTCACCTTGGATCCATAAAACAATTTGTTTTAAGAGTGATCAGTTCCAGGGAAGTAATTGCATTCTTTACACAAAGGCCTCAAATACTGTTTTATAACAGATATTAAGAAAGCATGGTACAGTTGGAGCCATACTTCTGAAGTACATGTTGTGCTTCTTTACCCATCTTTGAAGGCTTTTGTTATTTTTCTTGCAGTACTTGACGCTAATAATATTTAGATACTTTTCCTCTGTACTGGTTATACAATTTCAGTATCTGAAAATTGAAGTAACGTTTCTTCATTTGGATTTTTCAGAGCCTGCGACTTCTGCTGGAAATCAGGAAAAACTGATGTTCAAATCTGAAGATGCTGCTTTCTTACACTCACCATCATATGAGGAACTTTTCTTAGCTTGTCTCAAAGCAAAAGTAACTGTCCAATCTAGCCTCTGGGGAATAGAAAATGAATAGTCTTATGGGACACTTCTGGAAGCTGGTCAGCTCTCTGGAGGGAATAGAGTAAACATTCCAAGTCAATACCTTGATTATGCTGCTTCTTTTGGAGTTTTACTGTCTTCCAAAGTAAAAGAGAATGAACATGATTACTTTCTCTCCACTTTTCTCATTAGCAGCCCTTTGTCACAAAGCTTCACAATAGTTTCTCCAGAGAGTCTTTTTTCCAGATTGAACAGCTTTCTTTTTGGTTCCTCTTCAAGTCAGCAAAGCTTGCTTTCTTGGCCTCTGCCTTTTTTCAATGTGGAAAAAATTAATGAAGCAGACACATTTGAAGCTGATCACTATTACAATTTTAGCTTTGCAATTTACTGCTCTGCAGCCTGAGCCCTACAAAAACCCAAAACCAACCAACCAACCAACCAAAAACAAATCAAAAAAACAAAACACAGCCCCCGCCCCGGCTCCCTGGATTCAATCTCCACTGCTGGATCTTCTGCTAGAGTCCCTCCTTGTAGTTACATGAATCAAGAGAAGAGTCTATAAGGCAAATCTCAGTGTAGGATAAGGCCATTATTCATAACAGGTAAATTTTAAAAATAGTAAAAGTCATACTGGGTAGTAATGCCCTGTGGAGTTGGCATCTTGTTTATTATGTTGTATGTTGACATAGTATAGCAACTTAATCTCCCACAAAATGAAGTAACAACAAATAATTCCATTGTTTTTAAACTCACTAGAGCTATTCTAATGAGAAAACAGAAATTTTTAAAGTTTTTTTCACTAAAAGAAAATTAAATTTCTGTCAGAAATCCATAGTAATAGTAGCAGTAACAGTACTAATAAAATTATCCAGATACTTTAATATTTAAAAAGGAGGCATGTATTTAAATGTGATAATTAGTCATAGATGAAGCAGCTTGTATTCAATTAATTTTATTTAATTGATTCTTGAAGTACAATTTTGATCTTCTGAAGGCAATCAGATTTTCACCTTGTGTTTTCAACCTCTGTTTCTTTTGTTAACCTTTTTTGCTCCCATTCTAATCTTTCATTTCTTGAAATGATGGAGTTCAAAGATCTGATTGCAATACTTGATAAATCTTGTGGACCATAGCTGTTTATTTGATGTGTCAGTGGTTTTTAAGTTGTAAAAGCAAGCTTGCTAGACCTCCAGATGAACATATTTTATTTCTTTTTTTCTAGAGTACGAATATGGTAACACAAACACAGTGCCTCAAGACCCGACTGTCTCTGTAATAGGGAACACAGATTTTTATGATCTCAAAGAAATATACAGTTATTTCATGTTGAACTTATGATTTCTCATTACATCCCTCCTTTTAAAATAGCTACAGCTAGAGACTTCTGCTTGGAAATACCATGTAACAGTGCACAGTGAGTATTTCATCCTGCAACAAGTCACCTTCCCTCTGGTGTCAAGAAACAAATGCATCACCTCAGATGTGCACCCATGGTCATGTCTTTGAAAGGCAAAACTGTTTGGTGATGTGACAATGGCTCAGAAAAACATTCTGTAGAACCTGCAGCTTTCATGAAGCAGAGAGAGGGCATTTCAGGGCATTTCAGAAAGAGTGTATATTCCAATAACTACTAGTTTTGATGCCCTCAGTTCACTTTAAAGGCAGGTGAATGAAACTTTCTGGTATCCTTTACAAAAGAAAATGAATAATCTTAACAAAAATAATATCATTCCAGATTTCCTTTGCGCACCCCAAACAACATTTTCTTGAGAGAAAGCCAAACTGTCATTTCAAAGCACTGTTAACAAATGTGGAGTCCAAATAAATATGTTTCTTCATTCAACCACTAGGTCAATAAAACATTTACAAAACTCAGTTCTAAAAACAAAGAAGCACATTTCTACAAAGAAGCTCAGTCTTTATATAGTTACTAGTTTTACTGCCTCATGAATTTAAATTCATCAGTGGATTTCATGCTAGTGTAAAATGAAGTGTAAGTTCAGTCAAAAATAGTAATATGTCTAGGTTATTTATACCCGGTAACGTCATCTGTTATTACTGCCCACAATCCTGCTACAGCATACAGTTGAATTATGCTGGAGTGTGACGTGTGTGTCACTGTGTCCAGTTGTGGACTGCAAGACATTTTCCAGTGATGACGTTGAACATTTCAGGAAAAAAAACCCGAAAACAGGCAAACAGATTTCTGCATGACAATATATGGCCTTCGGGTTTCTTGAGAAATATTTTGTTGGTTCACTGCATGGAACCTTGTGAACGTGTGCATCACAAGCTATAAAGCCTTCTTAACTGTTGGAAAATCCTATTTGACTGCTGTCTGGATGCTGAAGTCAAGCCAGAAACAGTTGAGCATTGAAAAACAGCAGCTACAAATGACATTCAGAAAGAATAATGTCAGAGCAGTATATCAGATATTTAGTTACATCTTTTGACTAGAAGTCTTTCTTTCAGATGGATCCCTTCTTTTCTTAACATAGTGATTTCATAAAAGCAGAACTGGAGTCCATCACCACATCAGAAAATAAGCTGGGAGGTTAGGGATTGTAAGTAAACCTTATGGTTTTGGTGGGGTTTTTTTGGTGAAGGGTAAGAGTCAGTTCCCTCATGTATTACTTTGCTGCTGCTTTACTTATGACATTTCTGCCATTTGCATGCACCATTTCTCTTTACTAAATTTTTGGAGGTTTTTTTGTTTGTTTTGTTGGGTTGGTTTGGTTTAGTTGTGGTGGTTCTTGCTGTGCAACTATAAGATACTTGAGACACTTTCTTTGTGGTGAAGCTTTTGATTTCTTTTCTGTTGTCTAGTTAAAACTTCTGGATTCCAAGAACCTCGTACAGTATCAGGAAACACAAGCTGTGGATGAATACAGATTTAACAGACCTGAACTTCTATGCAGCTAATCTGGTTTGATGCTAAACTAGAAAATGCAGGCAACATGGCATGCAACATGTTTACTGCTTAACAACAGTGTCTGGCTTTCAACATTTTTAAAGTTGTCATAATAAGGCTTGCTTCATGCCAAAAAAGACTGCTCAGTAATGATATGCAAAGACTGTGAAGAAAATAACAATTTCCTACAAGATCTGATTCCATCAGGGTCACTGCTAGTGTGAAATTTTAAAACCCATGGAAGAATTTGGAACCAAATCCTGAAACTGGATATTCATGTATAAGAGTATTGTATTTTAAGTGGACATAATAGTGAGAAATGCTGCTTCTTAAATGATTTTTCATGATTCAAATGTTCATGTTGGTTTATATTTCCTCTTGTGTTGCATGTGGAACATTTAGAGAACTAGAATTTAGAAAAATATGCATACCATATTCTTCACTACAGCAATACCCTTTCTAAAAGGATATTTTTCCCGTGATAGAGCCAGGTAATTGATAAAGAAACCTTTTTATACTGCCCATAAATTTATGAAAAGCCTGATTTTTGCCTTCTTCAGCAAATTGCTTTTCTATATGTGGATTCCTCAAATGTAACATATAAAAAATTCCTAGCAGAACTTGGGATCTTGCTGAGTTGCATTTTCAAGGGGTATTTCCTAACATAATGAGAGTTCATACACAGCTGAGATCAACAGTGTTTTCATTCACTTACTGGGGATCTGCAGAGTTCTGTATGCTGTCTTTAGGGTGGAAAAAAAAAAAGGAAAACAATCACTCCCTCACCTTAAAAGTATTTTTTTCTTAGTGAGAGTTCAAATTGTGTCAGATTTTGCCACAGAAAACCAAAAGAAGAAATATTGGTGACAAGTCAGTGAGTTGGGGGTGCAGGAAGAACCAGTATAAGTCTCAGTAAGTGTTCTTCAAAAGATATACCAGGTACTGAAAGAGAGGCTTCACTTCAATTACATTTTCCTTCAGATTTCATCCATTGAATTATGAATTTTATACAAGAGACATATTTTTTTTTTTTTACAAAAGTGTCTCTCCTCTCCAGAGAAAACAGCAAACTGTCTCAAATAATGAGCTTCTGGATTTATGGAATTGCCTCCTTTGTTGTCATGGAAACCAAAGTTATGAAAAATTGAATGAAAGAAGCTGATGATGCCTCCCATAGTTTTTCTGTAACTCCTGGGGTTATTAATGCTCCTTAACACAGGTAATTATTTATAAATACTTTGAAACAAATGATGGAACAATATGGAGTTTAATTGAATGGTATCTGAATATTTATGGGCATATCAGCAGCATACTAATGCTTATTAATAGCCTAAGGATGAATATTAAAAAGTTACAATCCCAGTAAAGCTAGGCCAACTTTACCAGCAAAAGCACTAGGAACAGAATTTGATCCAAGTGATCAGGAGTTATTGTTTTACATTCTTGGAAATCTCCACCTATGGGAATTAATGTCTTTCTAAAGGTTAATGACAGGTATTCTAGGACTCCAATATTCTTCAGCTGTTATTTCCACAAGGTTAGTGTACAAGAATCTTAAAAAAAAACCAACAAAAAAGACAACAAAACCAAAATAAAAACCCAACAATGACAACTACAACAACAACAACAACAACAAAACAATCCAAAAACCAAAACCAAAAATTCATTGTCTTCTACAATAAGAATTATCTGGACAAAATCAAGAAAGTGTTTTGTTTAAAAGCACTGCCTTGTGGGATCAGTCCTGTAAAAGACTCTGGGTCAACTGATTTAGCCAGTTTATATCTATGGTCTTCATTATATTTATTACTGGCTTCTGAGAAAAATCCTGAACACCCAAGATTCATTAACATGGTGTAGTGGTTTCACATTCACTTGCTCGCCTGCTCACACCAGGCGAGAGTGCAGTGTAGTGGTTTCATGAGAATAAGGATTAAGAGAAATGCAAAACAGGCCTAAACTTCAAAGATAGAAATAATTTATTAACAGAACAAAAAAACGAGAGAAGGAAAAAAAAAAAACAAAAATCAAAATCAACCCCCAGGTGGTTTCTTCCCCCAACACCCCACCCCCCACCTAAGATGGTTCCTTTCTCCCACCTCATTTATCTTCCTTTACCACCATCTTTCTCATCAACAACACAGAGAAACAAACTTAG
>VZTR01024981.1:9198-31580 GCA_013400775.1 Chaetops frenatus
TGGGTTATGAACTTGCATATTCTGTGTGCTTTAAAGCTGAGCTATAAAGTTGAGCTTTTTCATCTTTTTTTATTTCTGAAAGGGTATTCTTCTAAGGATCAACTTCTATGATCTTCGTGGGTATGAATAGGGGTATTTTTATTTCTATCAAAATTCATCCCATTCAAACTGCTTCTGAATTCAAATAATCTGATTAAAGTATTTGGCTATTGCTTTAACTGTCTGTTTATCACAAACAAGTCCCAAACCTTAAACAGTGTGATGTGTGCATGGGGGATGAAATTCCTGAATATTAAGTCCAATATTGGCCTGATATTGACTGTGGTGTTTTTGGTTTGTTTCTTTGTTTTGTTTGTTTGTGGTTTTGTGTTTGTTAGTTATTATTGTTATTGTTGTTGTTGTTGTTATTCAGTCTGAGTATGATTATAACTGTCAAGCCAAGTCTAATGGCACAGACCCAAGTTTGGTCTTTCCATTCAGACCTGAAACCCTTTTTCTAGAAAGAAAGAAAGGGATTAAACTTTATTTGTTCATAAAAGGTGACTTTCTGGTGGCTATAAAGGAAACTGGTGGAAAGAAATAGTGACCTTAGCAACTATACTGGATATAATCCAGTATAAGGCAAACTGTTTCTAGCAGTTCAATTTTATCAGGGAAGAATGTGTTGAAAACCAATATCAACCTGTCATGGTTATCAACCTGATCTTGGCTAAACAGATGAAACCCTCTTTGTGTCACTTGATTTGTGTGAGCTGAAGTGCTTTGCATGGAGAATTGTTTACAGTTAGTAGTAATTTTTACTTGCAGATTTGCTGAGTCCTAGACATTCAATAATTGATCTGCCCTGCAGAATGTTATTAAAGAAAGTAGTGTTGCATACTCATCTAAATTTTCCAGGTTAATCCTGAAGCTATCACCTGATCTGCAGATGTTGTATGACAGCTAGAGCAATGGGTTTAAGGAAAAAAATTCTTGGTTTTGGTTTCTTTCCCTATCACTGGACTGTTGAATGACCTTCATTGTTTTGCAGGAATCAAAACCTGATTTTGATTTAGAAGATCTGAAAAAATCCAGAATCTCAAAATACTATTTAGCAAAATATTTTTAAGAACAATGGGCTACAGTATCAATCTTCCAAGGGACAGTGCTCCTTCACCTCCAAACTGATACTCTGGAAAGAGAGTTATATAACTGCCTTAATCTTATTTTAAAAACAGTAGCAGAATTTTTGGTTTAGTTACTATAGTTCTGCCTTTTAACACTTAAGATGGTATATCACAGAATTCAGACAGCAAGAGGGAATCTCTGTGCCTGCCACAGATAACACAGAATGCAATCTGGCTTTTTTATGAGTGAAAGAAATGGATATAACAAGTTATTTAAAAATCCTATTTTTCCACTGACATGAGTTTGAAAGCTGGTGAATGGGTTGTCAGCTATATCTAGCCCTAACTCTTTTAATTATATTAGTGATTTTAAAGTATTTTTGTTATCTACCATGTAAGAAAAACCCTTGGATCAAAGAATTAGAGAAAAAAGGTAGAGAGACTAAGCTTATTTGAGCTCTTCATAAGAGCAAAGAGCCAAAGGTTTATTAAAATGAAATTCAAATCAACTGCTTTCTTTTTTTCTAATGTAATAAAATCCACTTGCTGAGAAAATAATCTGCTATATTTTTCCTAATGTATATTTTTTGTTCCAAGGGGTTATGCCTGCACAAAGCTCTGCAAGGTGTGTGCAAATTAGGCCAAGCTTCTTTTCCAAAGCAAGAATTTCTAGAGGAAAGTACATGAAGAGCAATAACCTAAAAAATGAAGAGCATAACAATATGATAATAACAAGGAAGAACAGTGTTTAATTATCACAACAAACTTCAGAGTTGAAACCGTGCCTTGCATAAAATTAGTGAAAGCTTAGATATGTCATACAGTGTCTTCTCCTCTTTAAAGAGAAGGTATTATGGAAACTGTGATGTGGGAGTGTGTCCTCTACAGACTGATAGTATTGTACTGAATTGCGTCGTGGGTGTATTTAGATCGAAGTGCTACAGACTAATTGCAATGTATTGAGCTGTGGGGTAGGTGTTTTCAGAAGCTACTTTAGTTCTGAAATGTTCAAATTTAAAATTTGCAGCAGACCTCTCTCTTGAGAAAATGGTGAGTGTTAACAGCAGTAGATTTATCCTCAGAGTCAAGAGAGAAGGGACTGGCTTCTGCATTCCCAAGTCAGGTCTAGTAATCTTGTCTGAGGTATGGCAATGTGCTGTTTATGGTGGGAATTGCTGTACCAGATCAGACTTCTGTCATGGCCAAGACTCTGGGTGTGCTAAAGACTTTGGAGAAAGATAAGGAAGCCTACTACAGAAGCTTAGAGAATAACCTGATCATATGAAAATATCCCTCTTAAAGTGACTGTTTTTTCTCTTTCTCTGTGATGGGTAACTAAAAGTATAGACTGTATGAAGTAAAGTGATTCCTACTGTGAAATACTATCATTCTAAAAAGACAAGAAAAAACAAAGATTAGTGAAGGAGATACTCCACATGTTTCTGTAATAGCTTGTAATTTTTTTCCCAAATCTGTTTTTCCGTAGGTGATTGGGCAAGGTACTTCAGCATCAAATAGCAATATCTGGTGACTGTGAAGGGTAACAATGTGCTGGAGGTCAGGGTGTTCTTCACAGGAATACCCTGCACTCAAGGCATCCAGGTGAAATTGTACCTGCATGCAGCAGCTGTGAATTATGGCTTGGCTGAATGCTTGACTACAAGGAAAAAAAATCTGACTTTTCAACATTTGCAGTTAAATTCAGCTAATTTCCCATTATTTTCTCAGTATTTCCCATTATTGCCTTCCTATACTGCCTTATCATTCCATTTACTCTAACATCTCCCAAAGCTCCGAGAGCTAAATGATTTTGCAGCTGAATATGTCTTCCTTCGCCCTTCTTGAAACTTTTTTGCAAGAGGTGTAAANTTCTCAGTACATTTTTTCTGCATTTGTAAAAATGATCTTGGTAATTTGTAACTTGTTTTTGTCCCATTGGCTGTGATGCTTTATAAAGAGAATAATTAAAAAGAAGAAGGTAGGGGTTATGAATGAATTCAGTTGTCTCCATTCACTGTAAAAGTAAATCAAATTTCAGCATTGCCCTGAAAGACATAGCTGGGACTTTACTGGCAGATCTATTTTTTTAGTTATTGTTCTAAAAAGTTGCAGTGTCCTAATCTGAGTAACTCACATTTTTTGTTTAGAAGAAAAAAGAATTTATGAAACAAGTAAAAGTACATTGAAAAGTACACTGGGCATTTTACACGTTTTCTTATTGTGAAAAAAAAAAAAGAGCTTTATGGTAAAAAACATTCCTAAATATTTTTGCTCTTTCACAGGAAATAAATGATGTTCTAATTTCTCTGATCTTCAGTGGGGTATTGAGAATTTACCCACTTATAAACTGATGAAAGAGCCTTCATGTCTTCTCAGTTAGCTGCATGATCTGTGATGCAACTTAAATGTCACTTTTCCCCGTGAACACGATTTGTCTCACCATTTGTCTTACCTTTGTTTCTTTATCTGTCACTAAGAGGGGGCTAATTGGCCCTGAAGAATGAAAAGTGCTGTATTTATTGAGTTTAGAGTGATTTTGCCACTTGAAGTTTTACATCTTATGCGTTGTCAAACATTAACTGACTGAGGACTTTAAAAGGAACTTGTTACCCTGAAATATAAGTTTCCACCCATTCCTTTGTTACTTGAACATGTGTATTTTTCCATGCATGAGTGTATAGTGTTCCCAGTATGCTGCAATAGAATGTAAAGGCAAAATTTTCCCATTAAACTTGTTGCTTTAGTATTCTTTGACAGCTCTAAACATCTGTGCTTTGCTACAGCCTAATGTAAAGACGTATTCAAATGTGGGTGGGTTATTCCAGTCATATATTGGCTAGTGTTTGAGAGAGCCTTACAACTAAAAATTGTTTTCCTTGAAATTGTCTGAGAAATAAATGCAGTACCCCTCTGTGAATAATAAATAAAAAGAATATATAATATGCAGAAAATCATAATGGAAAAAGCTCCTTTCCTCAGAGAAACCTTCTGCACAGTTCAGAATGTTTTAAAGCCAAACAGTGGAACCCAGCAATCACATTGTCCAATTAGGGATGCCTGTGTCCAGTTCAGTGAAAACAAAAAAACCTGCTCCTGCTTGTGCTGTACTGCCTAGTTCCTTTATTTCACAGCATTTTCCTGTCTTTCTTTTCCCCAAGCACCAAGTTTGTGGTAAAAGTAATTTCATATCCTCCAGCTGATTTCCACAATAAGTTCTTGAGTAGTACCTGAAACAATGCTTGTTTTCTAATTCCAGTGGTGTCTGAAGGAGGCAAGAATGGCCTTCCGAGCTGTTAGACTCCAAAATGAAATAGTAAATCAACTGCTGATAAGACATATATATCATATTAAACACAAGGAATCCACCAGAAAATCATTACACTAAAAAGTGACAATGTTGATTGATTAAAATGGTATGGGCTGGCTAGTGTTAAATCATAGTGAGTGATGTGACATTATGATTTTACATATCATATTTCTGTCAAGACAATGAAGGTAAAAGGCATTGTCATCAGATGATAACGGACAATAAGAGGAATCCTGATGTTAGATTTATTACTTGGTTTAGATTTAGAAAGAAGTAATTCTTGTCTTGTGCCACTTATAAAATGACTGTAAATTTAGTGATGATGTAAAATTCAAAGGCAGAACCACTTATAGTTTTGACAAAGTGCCAGCTATAAAGTATTTACTGTTCTCGGTGGTTCTGCCTTCCACACTTAAATATTTATCAGAAACATGAGCTCTTCTGATAAATGTTTCTGATCTTTGTGAATTTTTAAAAGTATTTAGATTTTTCAGCAGAAGATAACCTCCCATATTTCATAACAGCAACAAACTTCTGCACTTTTTTAAATTAAAAGAATGAAAATACATTATTTTTTCATAAAGCGCATTCTCAGCGTATTTATTCCTTAGATTATGAAGTGTGTAGTATATACAAGATCCCATTCCATCTAATGTTGATGACCATTTATAGAGATAATTTGTGTCATGAATGCTAAGGACAGTCATAATTTGTGTGCTTTATGAAGCAGCAGTCACAAAGTCTCATCACTGCTCACATGCTCCTATTTCCTACTGCTGATGGATTAAACTTTTTCCCATACTGTTATTGTATTTAGTCTCTATATTTGTGACTGGAAGACCACTGTAACTTGTGCATTTGTCACCTGTTTCATTTCTCTGGAGGGAGTTCAGAGGATGCCATGAAGATGCTTAGGGACCAGGAGTACCTTTGCTACTGAGTCAGCCTGAGAGAGTTGTTAAGCCTGGAGAAAAGAAGGTTTCAAGGAGACCTTAGAGCCCCTTCCAGTACCTAAAGCAGCTCCAAGAGAACTGGAAAGGAAATTTTGAAAAGGGTATGTTGGTGATTGTTTCAAACTGACTGACAGCAAGTTTAGGTCAGATATTAGGAAGTTCTTCATTGTGAGAGGGGCACTGGCACAGGTTGCCCAGAGAAGCTGTGGATGCCCCATCCCTAGAAGTGTTCAAGGCCAGGTTCGATGGGGCTTTGAGCAGCCTGGTGTAGTGAAGGGTGCCCCAGCTCTAGGCAGGCAGTTTAGAACAAGATGATCTTTAAGGTCCCTTCCAACCCAAACCATTCTGCGGTTCTATAATTCGACCTTCCCCGGAACTGTCTTCCCCAAGGAGCTATTAAAGCAAGAAGAGGCATCATAATCAAGTGTTGGTTGTGTGTGTTTGATGGAGACCATCGAGGCTTCACTTTCTTTTAATGTTATTATGACAAAGTTTGGGGAGTGACACCGGATGAAAAGAACCCGAATGGTAAGAATTGCCCCGGAACTCCAGTCAGTGCTGGAAATGCTTAAAAAGAAGCAAGGGCAAAAGCTCTGCAGATGTCACTGAAAACATCTGCCATCACACCTGACTTCTCAAGGTCTGCTTGCATCCTGTGCTACTGGGAATAACGCTGTGCATTCAATTATGCTAACTCCCAAATTGCTTTGGAGTAGTAAAGCAATGGCCTAATTTTGGCTTCACTGTGGCAGTGAAACTCCTGCCTCCTCCACCCCCCCGCCTCCTCTTTCAAGATTTCATTACTGGTTTAGTGTAGGATATAAGTGACAGACCATTGCCTTTTATACCAAATGACTACAAAAGTATTTAGCTGCAGAGGATTAATTTTTTCACATTCATGGTCAGGGAATGTGAGACTGACTTACATTAAATTTCCCATGCCATTTGGCTTTCTGAGGCCTGTGCAGTGAAAATGAAAAAGTTTCCATGGCCTGGATGAATTTCTGATGAATAGATAAGGCTGTGTGCAGAGCAGAGATCTGTGACCCTCTGCAGCTTGCAGTCAGGCACTCCACAGCTTCTTTGACATCAAAGGTTGCAGATTGTTTTCAATGAATAGAGCCCTTGCAAATCGCGTCTGCTAATCACAGAAGAGCTGGGTAGCCGTCATCTTAAAAAACTAAGAGTTTGTGAATTGTGGCAGATTATTGGGCCTTCTTTAAGGTACCTCATCAGCCTAAATCCATGGAAATTCTAGCTGAAAGTTAGCTTCTCTCTTACAGGCTTCTTTCGCTCCTCACATATCCAGTAGATGCACACGGATACACACTGCATAAAAAGGGAAAAAAATAAGAGCACTTTATAATCAAAAGTACTGGGCTGTGCAGTACAGAGTACCAAAGAAATATTCAAATTGTCTATAGGAACCATAAAATTTTAAAATTACAACCACTCCTCCAGAAATTTTTATTTTTGCAAGTACCTTTAGACGGCTAGCATTTTCTGTAGGAAGAGTGGGAGGCTGGAAAGCTGTCTTGTTTCATAGAAGTTTTCTTTCCCTCCTATACAATCTGATTATTCTAAAAGCTTGTTTGTCACTAACTTTATTCTAGGTTGGTACAGGCCTATTTTTAGAAAGCTGTAATAGAGGTCTTTTTGATCCTGTAGCAAGAATAAAGGGGTTTTGAGCATTCTGATAATCTGCCTGTACTTAGTCTATTCTGGATTTATACAGCACATTCCCCCCATGAGCACTGCAAAAAAAAAACTTCTGAAGTTTAAAAAAAAAAAAAAGGAAAAAAAAATAAAGGATATCTTTTTGTAAGGGACTGCCATGAGACATTTCTTCAATTCTCCTTTTCTAGATGATTTTATGATTTTATTCCTTGACTACGGTGGGATGCTCTTTAGCGTCCCATCCAACACAAATGAATGAGTCTGTGACTTCATTATTTTTTGCAGAATAACAAAAGGAAGGAAGGAAGGAAGGAAGGAAGGAAGGAAGGAAGGAAGGAAGGAATGAAGGAAGGAAGGAAGGAAGAAAGGAAGGAAATATAAAAAGAGGGAAGCAGTTAGATGTTTTGCTGATGAGTTTACAGCCCACAATTTTTTTCCCTTTTTTGATAGCTGCTCAAAGGAATTTCTCTTTTTTCTTCTGATGCTATTGTATAAATTGCTTTTTACCTCTGGTACATCACCTGTGCCAGTTTTCAGTTCCCTTACAGTTTTATCCCGAGCGTCTCTGGCACGCTGTTGTACCTTATTCCAAGGAGAAAAAGGACGCTGTCCGTGTCTGACGATGGGGTTCGGTAAGGACGCAGCGAGGAGGGGCAGGGGCTGCTGGCGGTGCGGCCGTGCCCAGCCTGGACGCTGGATGTCACTGCAGGACCGGGGACGCGGCGGCGCCGAGCGAGCACGGAGCATCGTCCCCAGGATACCCCCGCCTCCGCAGCGAGACGCAGCCGGAATGGGGTGCGAGATGCCGGCGCTGCCTGCAAGTAACGTGGAGGTGCAATGTGTCTTTCTCTCTTGGAATTGGTGAATTCCAGGACGTGGGAAATGCAACAACACCAGCCTTGCTGTAGAAAGAATCTTTGCGATTGCAATTGTAACGTACTGGGTTTTTAGGTCCCGAAGCCTTTTACAGAGCTTGCTCAGGTAAAGTCAAAATTACAGATTATGGGATAATCGTGTGATTATTTTCTATTGTGTTTAATACAATCAAATAGAAGACCTGGGGTTTTGCTAATTTTTAAATTGAGTCTACTTTTTTTTTTTCCTGAAAGTAAAACAAGCTGATCTCAGCCTATTTATTTACTTTGTATTTTTATGTATGTTCTCTGCCTTTCACTTCCCATGCCTTCACATACCTTTCCTCTGTATACTTACCATCATCAAAACTCACTTTCATTCATTGTTTATGCAAATTTGTAGTATTTTTGTAAAAAAAACCTCTTCACTCTTTTCTACTTTTCTTCTTTAATTCTTTGCTTTTTTCCCTCTATGTTTTGTTTCTACATACGACCTTTACACTTTGGGTTTTTCCAGGCATATTCGCTTTACTGTCACATTCCTCTTCACTTATGTTAAACGTTTTACTCTGCCCACCTTTTTTGCACAGTTCTTCCAACTACTTTCACCCTTTCTCTTCCTGCCACTTCACTTTTCCTTTCCTATGGTGTTCCTGTTATGCATTTCCTTTGAATGTCATCTTTTCTCACTATTTTTTCCTTATCTGTTTTGTTCCTTTCTTTTTCTGTCTCAATCAGCTGAATTCTCCCCATCCTTACTATACAACTCTGAAAAAGTGCACTGTTTGACTCTTTAATTTTTTTCATTAGTTCAGGGACTAGGGGTAAAGGACAAACAATGATAGACCACTTCCTGGCCAACATTTCTGCCACTGCAGTCAGATTTGACTTTGTCTGCAGAGTTGTGGTTTCTAGTAAAATTATGTCTTACAACCCAGACTGTGAATTCAATCTCCCTGGCTTATTAGCTTGCTTTATAAGTCAATTCCATTTGTCTCTCAAAAACTTAATTATTCTTAATTGATAACCATGGAGTCTATACAGGAACATACATCATGTATGCACAAATGTTTCATTCACTTTAAGTGGTTAAAACTGAAAAATCAGTAGGCATTAGGGTGAACATATGAAACACAGGTAGGTGATAAGCACAGAGAAACCCAGTTATAAGTGAAAAAAACTTCTTTAAAATATTTCATACCACTCATCCAGAACTGATTGCTCAGTTCTGAGCCTCATTTAAGACATGTAAAGTGTCTTCAAAAGACCTAGGCTTTGAAGCATGAAATGTCAAGCTCAAATGGAAATTAACTATGTGAGTAAATAAAACCTTGACTTTACAGACTCTTACATATACAATGAACTTTTCCCTTGCTAGCATCTTTTTATGCTGGGAGCGCTAACAAGTTTTCTTTCTAGCTGGTTTACCATTGTTATAAACACTAGTCTAAATTAATAAAAATTATTCCTAACATCTACTCAGCATGGATTTTACTGTTTATTGTCACATCCGATAGAGAAAGTTCAAGCCTTAAAAATTGCACATTGTTTCTAACTGCAGCAAATCATTTGGCCAAATTCCCCAACAACGTATGCTATCTTCTATTTAGGCTATCATTGCTACAATACCACTAATATTTACTTATTTATGACTCCACATGATATTTGAACATAGTATTTTCTATTTCTTGATATGAAATATTGTTCATATTTTATGACTGTGGGCTCTTTAAATGGAATTTCAATTTTAGCTACTTTTTCTTTATTAATTGGGATTGCTGATTAGCCTCTAGCACAAGGCCTGGGTTTTGCCCACCCCCAGACAACCGATCAGACAATGAAAGATAATGCATACAAATAATTCAGCTGTGCTCTTAGAGTGAATGAGTGAGTTGCAACACATAATGATAGAGCTCCATTCCCGTCCTGTTTGAAGACTTAATGGGTGCCATACCTCTTGATAAAAAGCATTGCAGCTATTCAGCTACTTGTTATTCATGTAAATGTTTTTATCTCAAAGAAGGAGTGTTTTTGGCGTTGTCAGAGTGGGTCAGAAGAGCCTTTGTTAGGGTGGAGATACTGGACCAGCCAGAAACTACAATCAGCTGTATCAGGGTACAAACTGCAATAGGGAATAAAATGGCCTCTCAAGCTGAAATAGTGTTAAGCTTCTGTCCTGAAACGCAATGCTCCAGCACTCTTTCCCTTGATGTTTATTGCAGTAGCTGTTGATATTTTTATAAACCATGTAAATATCAACTTTTATAAACCATTTAAATACTAATTTCCAAATCTTGGTAACATCCTGTGTCACTCTTCAAGCAGCTGGAGCTTCTGGGTGGGTTGTTCCTGAAGTTCAGTGATACAGCTGTGACAGGCAGTCTACCATTGAACTATGTTTTTGGGCACTGTAGCAACAACCCCATATTAATCATGGCTGCATGGCAAATAGTACATGTGCACAGCTGAATGAAAAATGACACTGAGGTTCCATATTTTAAACCATTTCTGATTAGTGCGGTGTTGTCGCCCAAAGAGTCCCAAAGGCAGAATCACCAGTGAAGTAAATCTATCTTAATGAATATGTTCCAGGTAGACCACCTGTAAATTTGGATTGCACTGGAAGCACAGCATTCGATGTACTAGATCATAAAGTGCTGTGAGACTGTTCAGGGTGTGGCGCATTTCCAGCTGCTGCTCCCTCTCTTTGCTCAGCAGCCTGCTAGCCACCCATAATTCAGGCAAAAAAACCCCTCTACTTTCTCTGGATTTGTTTTGAGAGTGTTTGTTTTTGCTGAAGCAATATGGTGTGGTTGGGTAGGACTCAACAGAGAAACCAGTTCAGGCCTGGCAAGACATAAGCTGACCCTTAGCTCAGGACACACCGCTGCGCAACTACAAGGCAAATTCAGAGAAGTTAAAAGAAAATGCCAGTACCACCCCAGCTGAAATTCATCCCCTCTTCCATTTTTTCCTCCTCTTTTCCTTTCTTCCTCTCTCCTTCTCCCTTCGTCTCTCACTCTTGCTCCAGGTCCCCACCCCAGCCTGCAGCTGGTGATAGTTTACGGGGCACGTTGCTGTGTTAATACCTTGTTAAGGCTGTTTCAGCTGCTGGGTCTCCGAGAGGTCAGTGTCAGGACTATTTTACTGTGAACCCTTGATATGCAGGGTAAAGCCGGGGACAGGTAGAGCTTCCCCCCTCTCACACCACAGGGAGCTGAGCTGCTGCAGGCATCCCCTCCCACAGTGTTGCACTGCTGGCAGTGTGGGCAATAAAAAATAATATGTTTCTGCTCAAAAGTAATTAGGGCTTATAGAAGCTTGTACATTAATGGACTAGACATCACATCACAGACATTGCCTGGTATCTCTTAATTCAGCTTGGTAAAGCTGCAGGTGTTAAAGAGCTGTTGAATGCTGTTGTCTGTGCAATACAGGCAAGTAGCAAAAACAATTCTGCAGCTCATGAAGTAAAAGTGAAAATAGGAGCAGACAATTAAAAATACAAAGTGTTAGTATAATTGAACTTCTGGCATGAGGTCTGAGTCTTCTGGGCTTCTAACACAGCAGAGAATATTACATTTAAGGAAATATCTGGATTTGAAAATGAAGGATTGTGATGTCCCTTCTCAGTTTAAAAAAATATTGTATATTTTTCACAGAATTTGTTTGAATATATATATATTACACAGACAATGCGAGAAAGAAAAGAGAGAAAGAAAAGTAAAATCCAGTTTAGAGACCAAATACAGAAGGAAAAATCCATTTTGTATTTGTAGTACTTCTAGCACAGAGGGGGGAAAAACATTACCCAAACCACAGAATTTTTCTTTCTTTCATTTTCTGGTTAGTTTTAAGATGCCTGTTGAGTGGTCAATTTTTGCACTCGATTGCAAGGTTAATCATAGGCCAAGCATATTTATTATGGTTTTATCATAGCAACTTTATTTACTGGCTCTGTCTGCATTTTTAAAGATTTGTTTATTTCATAATACATAATTAATAAAAATTACTTGTCATGGGTTATTTATTAATTTGGAATGCATGAGAGCCAGTGTAACATTTATGCAGTGTTCAGTGTACACATGCATATCCTGACAGCTAGGAATGCAATGAATAATCAGAATTAAGGAATAGGATCTCTGAAAGTCTTCTACTGGGTGCGTTTTAGGTTGTCATATAAATCAATATTTCTCTTTCAGGAATGGAAATGGGAATATAGCTCAGACACAGCTGCACATTTTACAAATTTATATATATCTTTTTTTTCCTAACTTCATGCTCATTTATTGAAGCTACTTTAATTTATCACTTAAGTGTCCCAGCTCTACGTATGATCTGCTAATGGGAAATTAAAGGTGTAATTGGCTTTAATATAAACCTAATGTAATCCTTCCCTTTCTGCAAAATACATGTGAGATATAAGTTAAATTTGGCAGTAAAAGTACAACGCTGACCTAGACCCTGTGAGGAAAAGGCAAATTCTGAAAGATAAGGCTGGCAGTGCCCTCTGAACCCAGCAAACATTGGCTCAAATGCTATGTAATCAAAATATATTTTTCTTCTAGGGGTGGATATACAAAGTGCAGAAATTTGCTGAACAGCATGAGCATCCTCTGTACAGGGAAATATCAGTCAGAAAGTGTTTGGTTACTGAAAATCTGCAAAGCATACATGCCAAAACAAGGTTACTGGGCATTTTCAAATCTTACAAATCTCATCAAAAATTAACAGGGGAAAAGTCATTATTTTTGTGGTACCAAAAGGCTAGAAATGACAGTAAATTCTGGTGCTTCCTATGAGACTCTGTTTTCAGAGAGAAAAGGGGGGATTAGGCAGAAAGAGTCTGCTAGTTTTTCTCATTGTTGATTGAATTGTTAGCAGAGAAAGAAAGGAAGAGAAATATATATAACTCAGTAGTATGTATTTGACAGGTTACAGTAAAAATGGATGCTTTATTCTCTGAAAGTCCATTCAAGCTGTAGTGTTGATGTTGAACCTAGTCTTCTCTAAACACAGACATTTAGTAAGTCTTTATTTTAAAGGAAAGCATAAAACAAATCTGTAAAAAAGGCATGTATTACATGTATTACATTTGCAGTGGGTCAAATACCTGCTGCAGGTGAATGTGGAAATGACTTTCATTCAGAAGTCTTCTTAGTTATTTACTCATGCCTTTGTATGATTGATAGGTGCAAACTTGGCTCATAACTGTACAATTACATTTTTTTGCAAAACTGTCTTCTGTCTCTCCCTCTTCTGTAGTTTAGAAGTTATTGATTGATGTTATTGTTAGTTACAGTTCAAAAAATACAGGTTTTTCTCTTATTGTGCTTTAGAAGGTATATATCAGAGCAGTGACAAAATACTTCCTTGCACTCCTAGTCTCATTCTAGTGGGTTTTTGTCTATCCTTAGCAATCTTCCACATCCTTTCCTCGTCAATTCCTCTTCTTCTATTGCTTCTATTGCATGAACGTGACCTCATCCAGAGCTATTTTGAACAGTATGTGGTCCCTCCCTTGCCTATTATCTCTATACCAGTGATGATACTGGATGGGACAAGTGGGAGTAGCTTAAACAGAGAAGGATAGAAAAGAAATAGCAAACTGCCATAGCATTTTTAAGACTGGAAATTTAGATGGAAAAAAATGGGCAAAGTGATGTTCATAATGACCCTTTTATATTTTTAAAGAAAAATGTAAGGCAGCAGCAGCTAGAAGGGTAATGCAGAAAGGAGATGATGAGAAATAAAACTGATTAAGGCCTGAATAAACAAAAATAAGAATTCCTCCTGCTGAAAAAAGGCTCATCCTTACAAACTGTCCTAGTCCATCAGCAGAGAAGACAGAAGTACAGATAACCTCAGTAATAACATCTGTTCAGGATGGATGTCAAAGAATATTAACTGGAGGAGCTGTGAATGCTAAAATAGCTGAGTTCTGCTGGAGATATGCCAACAAATGATAATGTGGCAGTCTTTTCAAGAATTAATATTCTTCAGGCACTAAGCTGTCCTTGTCTTTTATATCAGATCTGGTGTCTAAGATGCTGTATCTCCCAAGACAAGACTGCATCCAAGCAGATAGCATGCATGTGGCCAGAGAGGTCAAATAATAACTTTCTGTGTCTTCTCGTCAGCTTGCTTTCAGCCCTTGAATCTGCCAATTAAATAGCTTTGCATCTCAGAAATGACCATTTTTGTGTTCATTTACTCAGTTAAACGGGCAATTTTAAACACAGTTTGACCGTAGTGTTTTGGCTGCACACTGGAATGATGACATGGATGCAATGTATTTTTTAATAAAGAGTAGAGGAGACAGGTGCTGTTTTACTTTTTTAGTATCCTGAAATTTTTGCTGAAATAATTCTGGACTGCTACTAGAATATGAGTTCCTCAGGAACTCATACAGTTGTGCTAACGAAGTTATGGTGGTCTCAGGCAATGTTGGGAGAGTTTTGGAAAACTATTCGGAACACAAATAAAGTGTGAGGAGTGGAACTACTTTTTAAGCATGAAACTGGGAATTGTATGCTTGACTTCTGATTCACTCTCTTTCTGGTTTAAAAAAAAAAATCTTTAAAATATTAGACAAAAAGTTACTGAGCCTAGATTCCTGTAGAAATGTGAATGTGTACTGACAAGAGTTAAACAGACACCATAATTCCTGTCCTGTAGAAATTAAAAATAGTACCATTCAGAACTGCAACAAAAATGNTTCAAGAATTAATATTCTTCAGGCACTAAGCTGTCCTTGTCTTTTATATCAGATCTGGTGTCTAAGATGCTGTATCTCCCAAGACAAGACTGCATCCAAGCAGATAGCATGCATGTGGCCAGAGAGGTCAAATAATAACTTTCTGTGTCTTCTCGTCAGCTTGCTTTCAGCCCTTGAATCTGCCAATTAAATAGCTTTGCATCTCAGAAATGACCATTTTTGTGTTCATTTACTCAGTTAAACGGGCAATTTTAAACACAGTTTGACCGTAGTGTTTTGGCTGCACACTGGAATGATGACATGGATGCAATGTATTTTTTAATAAAGAGTAGAGGAGACAGGTGCTGTTTTACTTTTTTAGTATCCTGAAATTTTTGCTGAAATAATTCTGGACTGCTACTAGAATATGAGTTCCTCAGGAACTCATACAGTTGTGCTAACGAAGTTATGGTGGTCTCAGGCAATGTTGGGAGAGTTTTGGAAAACTATTCGGAACACAAA
This sequence comes from Chaetops frenatus, assembly GCA_013400775.1. Classification (NCBI taxonomy): domain Eukaryota; kingdom Metazoa; phylum Chordata; class Aves; order Passeriformes; family Picathartidae; genus Chaetops; species Chaetops frenatus. The sequence continues at coordinate 24,315 of VZTR01024981.1, forward strand.
TAAAGTGTGAGGAGTGGAACTACTTTTTAAGCATGAAACTGGGAATTGTATGCTTGACTTCTGATTCACTCTCTTTCTGGTTTAAAAAAAAAAATCTTTAAAATATTAGACAAAAAGTTACTGAGCCTAGATTCCTGTAGAAATGTGAATGTGTACTGACAAGAGTTAAACAGACACCATAATTCCTGTCCTGTAGAAATTAAAAATAGTACCATTCAGAACTGCAACAAAAAGAAAATTCTGACATTTTGCTTAGAGAAGGTCAGAGTGACATTTCATTGTGAAATACTGAGAGTGTTTCTGGGGCTTCTTGGGTCATGTCTAATCGCCTGCCAGGTAGAAACCCGAGGATCTGGGGGTCCTTTTTAGCACAATGTTCCTGGAGTGCTGGGGGGCAAACAGCTTGGAGGCATGGTCTCTGCAACAGCCTGCCTAACGAGTGGCCACTAGACCAGATGAACGGGGTGGCAGAGCGCCAGGCAGAGCATTCTGGCTTTTATTAAGATTTAACAATAACCAAAATGTTCTCACCCAACATTCTAGTAAATTAGGAGTTTAGAAAATCAGGCAAAAACTAGAACTGCTTATGTTTGTAAGGTTCTTTGTACTCTGTGAGTAAACAATCTTCTAAAGCAGCTTAAGTACCTTGTTGTTTCTCATTTCCTGAACATTTTATTAAAACATGACTACTTTTGACTACCTTTTCAACCCAGGGAAGTATGGCCTTTATATTTTTTTATCTTTATTTTAAGCTTTGTAAGGCATTAAATCAAGCTCTTCCACTGAGCTGTACTTTCACTCAGAATGCTGAAAAACGCAAAATGGAAGATATAAGGGTACAAGTACTGCAATCATCTGTACTGGATCAAGACAAGCAGCACTCAGAAGCAATGTCAGAGTTCCATCCTCCAGTGTGGGATGGTGTTCCATCTTCTCCAGCACCCTGATGTCAAATCCATGATGCTGATATACAGTAACATTCAGTTGTGATATAAGGCAGAGAAATTCTGCCTTTCCTTTTCTGTAGCCTTCTCCTGTCTTTTTGTAAGTCACAGTGGAGAAGGCTAGCAGAATACCCATGCTCTGCCCTCATCAGCAGTACCAGGGAACTTCATGCCTACATTTTTTGCATTGTGTTCTTACCCCTCCTTCCTGCCAGGTAAGGAAGTATGGATATTCAGGACATAATTGACACCAAGAAATCTTGATCCCAAGGCTACTCAATTCTATTCTTCCTAATGCAGAAATATACCTAACATTTTTAAGAACATTTTCAAGTTACATTTTAGCCCATGAGTGAAGGTGGAATGTATGGAAATAAATGCTGCTCTTGGTTCAGCCCTTTGGTAGTCCACAAAACTGAATTCAGTGTTCTTGATTTAAACTATTATACAACAGTTAAGCTCCACCTGGAGGACCAGATATCTTTGTGAAAAAAACAAATGCTTACTTCAATTCTCCAACTTGCAAAATTTGTAGGGGTGAAATTCATACTAAGAGATATCTTCTGAATTATTTTGCTAAGTAAATTACAGTCTAATACTGTCTCTTTTTCATTGTCTTACTTAACAGTTTCAAAATTATTTGTTAACTATACAACACATACTATATAAAACTAGGTTTATTGATGAAGAGAATATGGTCAATAGTTTAGTTTAATTACTCTCATTTGGAATCTCTTAATCTCTACAGGCCAAGGTTTACAAAATGACCCAAAATATCTCATTTAGGTATTTCTTATGCTTCTAGGGATATGTTACTCAATGGAGGTCTGCAGTAATTTTGCAGATTGACAATTTGCTGTTTTCCAAGAATAAACTTCAGGAGATTCTGGATCAAAGCAGGACAGAAATTTTAAGGAATTGCAAAAAGTTATGTAATAAAATTTGCTTTCTTATAGTAAACAACCATCCTTTTTAAAATTACTTGAATAACAAATATTGAAAATAAATCATGGAGTAAAGTAAGATAGAGATAACTAAAATATTAAAGGTGGAAAATGAAAGATATATCAATCCCCATCACCTTCAATTATGTCAAAATAGTTATTTGTAATGGTCTTTTATATCCTTACAATGAAATTAATAGCAGTTACCCAGAGAATTCTAGGGGACCTCAGCTCATTACCAAAAGCCAAAGTGATTTTGCATGTATTTGTATATTACTTTCTACTTGAGAGAAATGTAGGAGTGCTTCTGGATATAATATATATATAATAATATATAATATAGCAATTTTGTTTTCTGCTATCCCACCTAAAAATGCACCAGGCTTTTCTGGAGCAAGAAATAACTCAAGAAAACAAATGAGAAAAAACCCCATTGCATTTTCCAGAGGAGCATAGTTTAAGGTATTTCTAAAGCAAGGTGATCATGCACAAATGGTAGCTCATCATGCCTTTGAGCTGGCTATTCAAATCGAGTAAGATAAAACAAGTAAGCAAAACAGTTTTCAGTATAAGAATTGACTTCTGGAACTGCATGCATGCATTCCCTTGTGCTTCCCAGGGAAACGGTGAGGAGTTGCCTTAGCTAGCTCAAAGACCTCTGCACAGGCTGCTTTGATAACACTGCTGACTTCAGTGAATTGGATCCAAAGAACCCTCATCCCCTTTTCAAATTCCTTGAGCTGCAGAGACCTCTTGGGTAGTTCTGGTGGAGCACATTTGCTCTGTGAGATATGCTAAAGCTATTTAGAACTACAAGGGAAGTTACAGCTGGTAACTAGGAGAGGTTTGAAGGAGAAAGTGTCTGTTATTCACATATATAATTGCTTCTGCCATTCTTGCACAGGGGGTGACTTTCTGACCAGGAACTGAAGCAGCTGTTCCCGGTCCACTGACAGCAGAAGCACAGCTCTGTGAGGGTACCCTGTGTGCCTGGAGAGTATCTTCAGAACTGGCTGGCTTTGAGCTGAGCATCTGCCCCAAGAGTCCTGAAAGCTGGAAGCTGTAGTCTGCTTTTCACTTGGAAATTTAGTGAATCCTTCCTCAACCTTTAGTTAAGGAATATTGTTATGTTTCACAGCATTCAAATACAAAATTTAATGCCTTTAAAGCTTATTAATTTCATTACGATCATTTAGCCCCAAAACCAGACATTCTTGGCATCCATTATGGTACCTTGAAAAAAAAGAAAAAGGGAATAGGTAGATGTACAACAGAACCCCTTTGATTTGTAATAACACCTCAGAGGGATTAGCAGTTAAAAAATATAGAGGATAGCCACCTCAAATTTCTTTTCCTAAGAGTGTTTTCTGAAAATAATGATTTTATTTTACTCTCTTTGAAGAAATAACAATATAAAGAAGATATTACCAAAGGTGTTTGAACTTAGTCTGACCTTCTGAAGAAGTGAAGAAGTTTCATATTTGAGGACTGACTGGCTGTTACTGAAGTGAGTAGAGAGGGTGATCTGGAACAGCTTGCATATGTTGCTGCTGCTAATATTCAGTAGCTGTTGCAAAAAAATTTTTCTTCTTGGCAAAAAACAACACAAGAATTGTTCACTTGGACAGTAATGAATACTAGAGCTGCCATTTTAGCATTTTAGCTATGATTATTATGCTCATGGCAAGAGTAAATGTGAATATCTTCAGTGGTGAGACATCACTAGAGATGTAAAGGTTGCAAGCCTTTGAATCTCTCTCTATGCCAACCCAGAAAGGGTCAGATTTAGAAATAAGAACTACACATAAATTCACAGATTATGCTTAGTTGGAAGGGAACTTAGTAGGAATTAAAAATTTTGGAAGAGGAAAAACTTTTCAAGAACTTCAAATTTCTATAATTCAAACTTTTTGACAACAGCCTGACTGGGTAGTGGATATGTGAAAGAAAAGGTTTTCTTTTATAGAGAAACTTGTTTCTTGCAGAGAATAGACTACATGATTCCTAGAATATTTGAATTATGACATTTCAGCATCAGGCAAAGTATCTGAAGTTCTTTTTAACATTAGAAAGATTTCTGCAGAAAAGCATAAAATTTAAAATGGTAAAAACCACCTTTCTGTTTCCAAGATAAGAATGTTCATGAAAAGCTTATATTACATATATATTAGTAGAGAGTTCACAGATGAGCTGCCCAGCAGTTCACTTTACAGACACACATTGTTGACTTCATGAGCTAATAGAAAGAAAACCCGTTTTCTGCATACCTAGCTTACAATGGTTAGATTTACTAGAGAATCATGCATACAATCCCCATATATAAACCAGTCAAGGGATATTTTCTACAAGCTTAAGTGCCTCACGTAATTTATTTTTCTCCACCAACCAATGTCGAGTAACTTCAGCTTGCGTGATTACTGAGCTTTGTGTTCTAGTCTTTGCCATCAATTCATTCTAAAACTCGTAAAATGCAAGGTCCTGGTGTGTATTTTTCTTTCTAATTCTTCATTGAATCAAGAATTTCTTACACTAGAAGACATAATCTCTGCAAAGATATTCTTCATTGCACTGGATGAAGTAAATACTGGAGTATATGATTTGATTTGTCATCTCTGTCTGAAAAAGCAAAAACATCCATGCTGCATTTTAGGGCTAGACCATCAGTTAGAATAAATGACCGTAGCTCTTGTGATTTCACATGATTTCAAATAACACAACTAGTAGTATACAAAACAAAAAGAAACTGGATTTGTTGCAAATCCGTTCTACCATCCTGAAATAAAATACTAGCTGTAGAGGGTGATGTGTTGATAAGGAGACAAAGGAAAGGCCTCTAAGTTTGCATGGCTATCTTAGGAGCTATCAAACATATCTGCACACCCTTTTTTTTTTTTTTTTTTTTTTTTTTTTTTTTTTTTTTTTTTTTTTTTTTTTTNTGACTTTTCACTTTAATTGGAGCTATTATTTGCAGACAAATGTTGTGTTAATGGAGGAAGGGGAAAAAATGTGATGCATACTTTCAGAAGGAGATAAGTATCTTGATAAAAGAAGGCATAGAAGGACAGAAGCATAATTAAGCTGGACTGACTGTGGAGGTCATGGTAGAATAACAAGTATCAAAGGATGCAAAAGCAGAGAAGCGTTGGCATGGAGACTGGGAGGCACTTTAGTATTAAATATAGTACATTTCAGATGGAAACATGGAATAGTAGTCTGATCACAAATACTGCTGGATTTTCAGTAATTCACATTATCAAAACCTAAATGAAAACCTTGGTCTTTTCCTGTACTGAATCAATATTTTGTTTCAAGTATATAAAAGTTTTTTATATCTTCATAGATTTTGAGGCTTATAGTTAAGTTGTGTTACATCTTGTATATCATAAAACATTGCTTTTCATCAGGTTATTCTTACTAGTGTCCCTTGCAGTCTTTTAAAAAGGAGATTCCTTTTTGCTGTTAAACCATAATAGTTGTGATTTTGTTATTGTGTTTTGCACTACTGTGACAAGTTAGAAGATGCTGTGGTTTGTCCTCCAACTGGGACGGTATTTCAGAGATCTCTGAAGACCAGGTGTTATGACCTACCCCAGAAGGCAAGGGTAACCCAGGTTCTTGTTAACAGATCCCTTGGGGTGGCTTAGAATGAAACAAAACTGATGGGCATTTGTTAGCATATTTATGTAGAGTTTATTTTAGAACAATATGGTTGCAATGGGAAGCAGGTATGTAGCCATTTTGGTTACAATTATCTATAGTAATACAGCAGTATGAAAGCATAAAAACATTACAGGAAGGAAGGAACAAAGGAACAAAGGGGTGAAAGCATATCATCCCCCACAGATCTTGCAACAAGGCTTTATCGTCGCAATTTAGCTGCCTGTTGGCTGAAGTGATGCTCTGGACTCATTGGGGGTGACGGAAGAAGTCCGGGAAACACAAGGTCCGTTGGGTTTACATTATGCTTAGGCTAGGTGAAGACACCCGGGCACCACTCCTGGAGTGAAGAGTTTTACACTCTTGGGTGATGTAATACTGGATGATGAGACGTTTCAGGAGTCCGACACCTTCTAACACATCACAGCTGACTACCACATCAGGGCAGTTGAGTCAGTTACAGCCTATGATGGGGCCCTGATAGGGGAGTCATCACAGCTGGGTAAAGACAGAGAAACAGTACCCTGCCTCGCAGGCTTGGCCTCTTCCCTTACCTTACTCACGCTTGTCGCCTGAGCTGGCGCGGGTGCTCTCCCTCTGCACCTGGGTTGCTGTGCATGTGAGCATCTTGCCCCCTGATTGTTTGAGCCATCAGCGTTCCAGTCTCTCCTACATCCTTCTCCTTAGACCTGGGATAACTGGGCAAGAGTACCACCTTGATTTCATCTCAAGTCCCCCACCAGGAAATAGTTTCATAAAAAACCGGTCGTTGCCTATACAAGGTTTATAAACTGTTTTTTGTTGTTTCTTACTTGTATTTTCAAAATATCTCTTTACAGCTCGGTTGGCTTTGAAGGCTTTGTTTTATTAAAGAACATGCATGAAAGAATAGAGACTTGTTTGTCCATCTGTAAACCATAAAACAGATATTGGCAAATTGACCACATCCCTCTTTCACCTGGTATCAGTTTTCAATGGTCTTTACAAAATTACGGCACATGTGGTTGGGAGACAATACTTGTAATATGTTCTCTTCAACAAATTATTTTATTTCAATTGATGCAGTTTTGGTTTTGCCTTTTTTCCTCTTATATTTTCTTTGTAATTTTTTTGCACATATATATTTCTAGCTCTGTGACCTATTGTATTAGTGACTATTTTTCCCAGTACTTTTCCATGGCCTTTCCCTAGGCAGATAGACAAAACAATTTCCTGAGTTCCAAGTCCCAGGAGGTAAAGGGCCCCAATGCTATCTTGGTTCTTCCCGGGAACCAAGGCCAAGAACAACCCTTCGAGATACATTTCATGGACAGAGTACAGCCAGTGCCGACAGGGAGGACTCCAGAGAAGGGGCTTGATTTGGTGGGGAATTGCATCACCACTTGTCTTCCTAATTGGTGCTTTTTATCAATTATCTTAATTTCCTAAAGCCTATAAAGATGTGCTCATCCCTGTAGGAGTGGGCTTTTGCGGACATGTTCCCCATAACTGCCTCTGAAAGCCTTCAAATAAAGATCCTCTTTTATATTACCTCCATACAAAAGTTATCTCAAGTTTCATTTCCAGGTGGGAAAAAAGGCAACACAATAACGTAATTGATTATTAAGTACAAATTTATATAATAAAATCAAAGCAATTTCTAAAAAAAATTATTATAAAAAAATATAATTAATAAATGATTAATGACTGCCAAATCAGTCAAGCTTAGGGCTCCATTTTAA
>VZTR01024981.1:42117-54091 GCA_013400775.1 Chaetops frenatus
TTTGTTTTGTTTTGTTTTTGTTTGTTTTTTGTTGTTGAAGCAGTGATGGAATCATATAATATTTCAATATCTGACCCTTTTGAGGTCTCCTAACCTTAGTCCAGACATTCGTTTTCCCTCTGTACACAAAATCTATGGATTACAGAAACTGCACAGTCTCTGTGCAGGAGTTCTAGGAGTTTTAAAATTTCATTTGACATCCAAATTTCCTCCTATTTTCCTTACACACAGAATTTCAGATTGGCTGAGGTTGGAAGGGACTACTTGAGGTCAAAGTCGCTTCCTCAAGGAAGCCATCCAGATATTATTGCCCAGGACTGTGTTCAGATGGCTTTTGAATCTTTCCAAGAGTAGAGACTTCACAAGCTCTCCAAGCAACCTGTGACAGTGTTTGGTCACTCTCAGAGTGAGAAAGTGTATCTTGATAGCCATCTGGAGCCCTGTGTGTTTCAGTGTTTGCCCATGACATCTGGGCTTTTCACTGGGTACCACTGAAGAGAGCCTAGCTGTGTCTTTGTCACACTCTCCCTTCAGATATTAGTACCCATGGGTAAAATTCCTCTGAACCGTCTAACAGCCACAGCTTTATCAACCTTTCCTCACAGGAGAAATGCTCCATTTCCTTACTCATCTCTGTGGACATTTGTTGGGCTCTGTTCAAAGTTACCATTTCTTTTCCATACTGGGAAGGCCAGAACTGGACCCAACAGTCTTGTCCAGCCACCAGTGTACCCCTGCTTCCTCTCTGTACCTACTTTCACTACTCTTCTTTTGTAGTTTATGTTGTTTCTGCTGTTTTTAAACTGTTTTCTGTTATTTTTCAGCAAATCGTACTGTGAGATGGGAAAAGAGTCTGGAAGACTTCTAGAGCCTGTGATGCTTTTGCTAGCAGTTGACATACACGTGGGAAGCAGAAGAAAGGCCAAGACAACCTATAGAGAGACAAAGGAATGCCTGACTATAGTACAAGCAAGAGATTTCAATACATGAGATGCTGAGGAAATATAAATGTCAATGCAAATTGTAAAATGTATACATGAATTAGCAAACTTTTCTTTTTGTCTTTAGCTGAGCACATTCTTTTAATCTCTACTCCTTTACCTATCCCGCTGCTATCCTTTTGTTGTCAAGCAAAATTTATATTTGTACCACAGTTAAGCACTTCTGAAGCATTTTAAATGCTGGTATTTCAAGGTATCTAGTGGTTTTTGTTTCAGCAACAACTTTACTACAGGATCTGTTCACTTCTAAAAACAGGATTTCAGAGACAAAGGGAAACTCTATGTTGCCCAGAGGTAAAACAGTAAGCCTATGACAAACAGTTGCAAATAACCATACGACTCTGAATTCTTATGAGCCAAGAAATTACATGATTCTTTTCCACTAAACTTACTAGAAGTAAGCATCCAGACGTCTTTCTTTGAGAAAAAAGTACTTAAGCAAGGTCATACAGAGGTCAAAAAGCAAGCTCATTAAGTGTGGAAACCGGAGCAGTCTGCTCTGCATGTTCAGAATTTAAAAACATTCCAGAAAGCGGCAAATTCATACAGCCTCTCTGTATAACAGCTACCTAGAGAGTCCTGCTTTTTCCGGTTTTCATTTTTGTCTTTGTTTTCACAAACAGGCTCAAGATCAAATTCAGTTTGTTAAAAATGAGCATCTAAAATAGATAAAATTACCAAGGTATTTTTATTCCTAAGGATAACTTCAGTGACAATTTGCTATGGAATTTTGTCAGTCTTGGAGGAGTTGAAGTGTTTCTGATTTTCCCTTGGCAAGTCTGTTTGTAAATCCACCTACCACTGCCATTGTGATCAAAACATTATCTGGGTACAGTTGTTTTCTCCGCAGGATACTCACCCCCCTCATTTCTGTTCTCCACACTTTCTTCCACTTCATCAAGCCTATCCTTTTACTGACCTTTCCATATCATGACATCTTCCAGTTATTCTTCTGGCTATTAAGTGTATTTTTTAAAAGTCTCTGCACAGTTTTGCATGAAACTACCTATCAGATATCCTTGCCTAAACTTCTGTTTCTGTGTTTCCTTAATTTTTCCAGCCACTCTTTGGGTCCTTTGAAGTTTCTCTGGGTGTTGTGTGTGTCTCTCCCCTACCATTCCCCATTGACCCCCTCCCCACCCTGCCAAAGTATTCCACAGCTCTGTAAGACAAATCCTCCTTTTTTCAGAAAACATGAAACCCTTCCAATCCAAGTTCTGTCAGCTAATTTCCCTTTGTCACCGGACTGCATCAAACAGTAAATGAGAAAAGTATCCAGGCAAGAGAACCAAACAACATGTAGATGAGACAACAGGAAACATGAATGGTTTCCTATACATTGTATAAGTTGAGCGTTGTAAAGTCTTTTCTTCTTGTCATGTTCCACCATTTTTTTTTTTTAATCTGAGAGACGTTAAATTGGATCACAAATTCTTCTTGGCAGAGGAGGTGTCTTTTATTTGTGCTTTAATGCACCTAGCACAGCTTGTAAATAATCACATGGTAAAACATGTACAATTTCTTTTTTCTTTTAAATAAACTTTGAAAAGAAGCACTAAGAACCTCAAGCTGTATAATACCTGCCGGTTTTGAACTGGAAGTAAAATCCCATCTGTTAACTTTGCTTTCCTTACCTTTAGACTTATCTATAAATGTCTTTGTATTGTAACAGTTGCCATTGGTTTTGGACTCTTCAGAAATCTTTTTGTAGTAGACAGACCGTAGTAGATATTTGCCACAATACAGAGCACACGTAACTAATTTTGTTTATAGCAAAAAGACTCTGAAATGTTAAAAAGTGAAAATGGCTTTTCACCATGCTCCTTATTCTCAAGAAGGCTATGCAGAGAAGTGTTGAAGAGTGACCTGTTGCAGCACTGCCCAGCCATCTGTAAGATGTGCAGCTGAGGATAGCGGCTGGGATGTTTGTCCACCGCCTGACTGGGGAGAAAGGGTCTGACCCATGGTGGTGACTGTCGTTTGCTTTCCATAACCCTTCCATTTTCTCTACTTTCTTATCTTCCCTCCTTGCTCTCCTTCTTAACAGTAAATAAAAGTGTATTACCAATTTGGTTACCAAACTTTGTCATCTTTTGTGTCTTAATCTTTTGCCGGGTATATTTGCACTTTTCCCCTTTCTACATATGCAGGTTGGGACAGGCTGTTGCAATAAGCCAACAAATTGGGGCGTTTAGAACAACAAATTGGAAATGTCTATCTTCTTTTCCTTACATATTTCTGCTTATTTTTCTTGTACATTATTTTGGAATTCATTAGCACAGCCAACTGTGGTGATGCACAAAACATCAAAATGTAGAATATAGGTCTGAACGTGTGGCCCCATGGACTGATGGTGATAAAGAGCACTGTGTTAACTTAAAAGCCTGTAGGAAACCATTCTGTATTTACATCACGAGAACCCACCATGGCAGACTGAACATCTGGCTCCTTAAAGTAAATTTGTTTATCTTCTGGTTACATCCTTAGTGATTATCTTATACAGATACAGAGGGAGGTGAAAGGTGAATAAAAACAATGGCATGGACATATAGATCAAGACAGTGTCATGGTTCTGATGAAGGCTCTGAAGCGCCTCCTACTTCTACCAATGAAAATAAAACACATCATCGTAGAACTTGACATAGAAAGCCATAAGACTTTTTTCAGGATTTTTTTGTGGGCCCTGGATTTCAGAAAATAATGCTAACATTCCAGGAAAGAAGGGAAACAAGAAAGGAAGAAGAAAATTTGAGGCCACCATGCCTGATTTTGGATGAGTCCATTTTTTAATAGAAAAAGCCATAATATCTTAAATTAATACACTGTTACACTCTGTACTGCTTGATAAGCTCTCCTCTCTTTTAATTAGGGGCACTTATAAATTTTTAGAGGAATAAAAGCATTCATTCGCATTGTTGTGAACAACTAGTTAAAAAAGATAGGTTTCGTAAAAAAATATACTAGTATTACAAGTTGTTGCTTTTTATTTCCACAAAACAGAATGAAAGTCTTACCTGACTTCTGACTGGCCATTCAACATTCTTTATTTCAAAGCAAACTGAGGTAATTGAGAGGCTTGAGACTTCAAAGTTTCTGCACGGGTTTCAGAACAACAGGGAAAATGAGTGCAATGTCCATCAGTTGTCCTCACCTGAGGTGTTTGTTGGAAAGAGGTCATCACTTTCCTTAGAAAGCCATGTCTAAGGACATGCTTCCAGAGATGATCCAGTGACAATGATACCCTTTTTGGGAAATAGGTTATTTTTAAAGATGAGGATGATGATCCTTTGATTTATAGCTAAATCTCTTAAATATAAAAACATACCGGTATATCCCAATGGAAACAGGAAATTACCAAAAGGCAGCCTTTTGACTGGCCAGCTAAGGGGTAAAACATTTTTCAGGAACCTGATCTTCATAGCTTTGAACTGCAAATATATTCAATATGACTGGCCTTGAATTTCCAAGGAAATAGAATATCATTGAATATCTGTATTTAACTTAAACCACAATTAATAAAGCTGATATTTAATACTTGGCTTTATACCAATCTCTGAGAGAAAAATTGGGGGATGTTACAGACTTAAATTTCAATTTGCAAAATTTTTTGCTGTTTATTGCCTTCCTTTATTTTTTCCCTTGTGTGCCTGCATACACTTTGAGCTACAGAGTACTTTCATGAAATAATTCATGCTTATAAAGTAACCCAAGAGGCTTGAGTACTCCTAATAAGCTTTGTGTTTTGGTATGCATTAAATTACACAAAACATCCAAATCTTTTGGCTCTTACAACTGAAACATGTTCAGCTTAGACAATTTTTCTTTAAAAAGTTTATGGGGTTTTCACTTTCTTCTTCTCCTCCCATCCCTTTACTCATTAATAGTACGGGCTTGAGGCTTTTTTAAGCAAGATGAGAGAATAATCTGCTCACTTCTAATTAATTTCAATGGGAACTGTGTGGCTAAACACCTTAGTTTGAAAATATCAACCACTTTTCCACCTGCACAGTCTTCCCTCACTGGTTAGAGAGACTTAATTTGTCTTTACCCTAACCCTACAATGTCTTTGTACTTGTGTGAGTAGCTCTACAGGGCAAAGAGCAACAAAAAATAGGCCCAAGGGGACCTGAGGAGATTAAGATATTCATGAGTAGCATAAATGTTTTTGTTGTTTGTGCATCTTCTCTAAATGTGATAGCACTACTTGAATTTTCTCTACAGCACTTTTATTCTGGAAGTTGCCAGCAGGAAACAAATATCTTGGGTTTTCCTGACATGCTTTTAATACTTGAAGAAAGGTCAGAGTGCATTAACTTTTTTCAGTGATTTTCATGTCTTTGTGATTTTATTGTTTCTTCCTCCATGTTTATTATTTTAATCCCAACTCTCAGGTCTAAAAAGGAAACAGTATGATTCTGATCCGTGCTTCCTTAACATTCAGTAGGAGGGTGAATCAGCCATCAAAATTAAAGACCCCAAACATCTCATAGTCTGGATGAGTGTCTTTATCTGAGTGGCAGAAGTAGGGAAGGTTTTGCCTCGGCTTGGCAGGATTTTTGCTGTGTCATTTCTGGTATGAACCACTGTTACATCTCAAGGCTGCTTCCCTGAGACAACTGTTGCAGCTTGGAGCTAGGATTGAAATATTCTCATCTGATGAATGGATTCTGCTTTTTTTTTTTTCCTTTTATGGGGAAAAATTTCAAAAGTGTCTGAGCAATGTAGAAGCCTAAATCCCATCGAATGTCACTTAGAATAAAATTATCAAAAGCTCTTTTATTCTTAGAGCTTACACTTGTCAGATGCACAATCTGCCATGGCTGTCACAAATCATCTCTTCTAGATCCATTTTCTCTTCTAATTTTCTAATAAAAAAAAGAGAATAACTAAAAAGATCAGAGCAGCAGAATATAGTCCATTTTATTTAATGCAGGGGTAGGCTGGATGGGATATAGTGAGTTTTGCTAGGTAGACTGTGCAAAGCCATTCAGCTCTAATACCTTAAAAGATATTCTTTTGGGCCACTTGACCTTTTTGTTATGCAGATATTCTTGCAAGAGTATAGCAGCAAATTGAATTTGCCTTGACACTCCTGCTCCATTCTGGCAAAATGACACAAAATCCATACAGTACCCATTAGTGTCAGACTAACACATACTTGTTGCTGCAGATTTTACTGTTATTGCTATTCCCTCAGCTCTCCTTTGCACCCCGAGGTACGTGCCTAAAAATATGTGCACTTTGTGACTCATAAGATATATTTGGCCTGTGCACAGATACAAACAGGTAGAAAGGAAAATGATGGTTAAAATGGCCTGTGGCAATCTGCTTGGAGAGCAGCCTGCTACTGACCTGTGTCTGCTACTCTGTGACCTCCAGAGGTGCCACAACCTCTGGAGTAGATGTGCACTCCACTGCCTCCCCTCTGCAGGGGCCTCCTGGGTGCTGCATCCCTTTCAGGATGGACCACAGCTGTGCTCCCAGTGGCTTGAGTACGAACTTCCCATCTGTGCATTGCAACCCCTATTTGTTGAAATCTTCCTAACTGGTAAAAACCCTTTCTCTGGGGAATTCACTTTCTCAGATACAGCTGAGGTATTTGATTCAAAGTGCCATAGACAATAGGCAGTCTTTCCCAGTGAGATTAATCTCTCACATTTGTAGTTAGATTTTGATTGTTAATACATTGTGCCATTAAAAAAAAATCTGGTTCTTCTTGTTTATTGCCTACAAACTCTGATTTCAACTTAAGTCTTTTACTGTTGGTCAGTATTTTGGAACTTAACCTATTTAGCATTACCCAACAAAAATAAGTGCCTGCCTATTTATTGATAACAACATACTGAATTTCTATTTATTGGCTCAGCTTCCTCATATGACCAAATGCTCTGTCTCTATTGATTATGGGGCCATTTTCTTTACATTATCTTTTAATTCTATGGGTTTGGGCAAAAGTCACTCTGAAAAGAAGCTTTAGTGGAAAGATTTGATACCACAATGTTTTCAGAAAAGGTGATATAATACACAAGAATTGTTTTATAAAGAAATCAGGAAAGAACTTCTAATACTCTGGAAAAAACTGTGGATTTCTTTACTCATACCTGCGCAGCTGAGATGTTTCAAAACAAAAACAGTATTATAATTCTTTATTAATTCCTAAGTTAGCATTTGTGAAATAAGTCATATTACAATAGTACAGAAATATAATTTCAGAAATAATGAGTTAAAGCAGAAGACTGTTTCCTCCATTGCTTATAGGGAGCTGAGAATATTGCTTTCCAGTATCACTGGGAGTGGTAGATTGTGAGCATATCTGTACCAAATAACAAAATGCATGTATTCAAATAAATGAATGCCATCAGGCATAGGACTAGATACAAATCTGATTGCTTTGTACAAGTCTAATTTGTGCACACAAACATGCTGTTGTTTGTTTTTGTTTTTTTTAATGCAGAAACCAAATGAACTAATTTAGAGATATACTCATTAGCATTAGGCATAGACTACTCTCATAGTCTTATAAATGTTGCACATGAATATAGGTGGTTTTATGATTTCTTTTGGTTGGTTAAATTGTGAAGGAGGGTAGCTGATTCTGGGAATATTGTGTTCAGAATTTAACTTGTTTTTCAGATTTTGGTTTACAAATAGAGTTATATATTTCATCCAGAGCACAAATTTTTCTTCCTAGTACACTTTATTAAATTACTTTTGACATTCAATATAACAGTAAGGATATTCCATTCTGATTAATGCTGATCAGTAATTAACCCTTCCCCAGAAACAGTGTGTGCAAACAGGACCACTTAAGAATGTATGCAAACTTATTCATGCTTGGGAGCATAGATAGAAATAACCTATAGAAAATAAGTAAGTTAAAATATGTTTTAGTGCTTGGTGAATATGTTATTTATATTTTATAAGCAATGCAAGATCAAGCATTTCTGAAGAATTTCTCTGCCACAAAAAATGCTGTAAGTGGTTTATAAACAACATTTTTTAAAGAACTGTTTAAGAAGTATTTATACATACACTCTAAATACTAAAACTAGATCTCAATCTGATAGATGTATAGATAGATAAATAGATAGACAGATAGACAGATAGATAGGTAGGGAAAACACATTCTTGTGGCTCAAGAGACACATGGAAAGAATGCTGAGGGTATCCAAGACTCTCCTGACCTCAATCTTTCTTTTTCTTGACAGAAATGTACAGCTGAAAAGAGATGTATATGAAATTATAACAAATTCAGATCACGTTATAACTCCACCAAGAGGTGTTTACAGCAATGTCTTCTGTATATCTGGAATGAAATTAGAGCTTTCCATTTATGTCAGGGAGAAAATTTTCTAATATTTGTAGGTTGTCTAAACACCCCCTGGCCCTCTGTCACTGCCAAAAAATGCCAAAATAAAGCACCAAAAAAAAACCCAACCAAAAAAATGAAACCCTAAAACACCCCCCCACCCCCCAAACCTCAAAAATCACAAATCAAAAAGTCAAAACTAAAACCAACCAACCAAAACCCCCCACAAACAAACAACTCCAACCAACTAAGTGGACACCAAAAAAAAAAACCAACCAAACAAACCAAAACCAACAACCAAAAACCCCACAAAAAATTAAAAACCACCCACACAAAACCCACCACAATGAACCAACAAGGCCTGGGATAGGTGAGAAATCTTACCCTGATCAGTATTTGGCAGCAGATGGGTGAACAGGCAGAACTCCTTCCCTCAAGTACTCAGCAGAGTGCACAATGAATGTGGCGGCCTGCATGTGCATGATTTTTGGCGTGTGAAGGCTGATCCCAGAGGAGCTAAACTGAACAAGAGAGGACAGCTATTCTTGCTGGCATTTGGAGGCATCAGGTTCAAAACTGACAAAACCCCTCACTTTTTCTCACATGATTAAGTTTAGAGCTCAGGCTCTCATGCAATGGAGAAGTTATAAGTGACTTCTAAATGTATGCAACAGCTTCAATGTGCATATGAAGGCGTGGATATAAACACCTCCGAGTACATGTGGTAGCTGGAAGGCTCTCTGGCAGTGTCAGGAAGTACAATACTGCCATGTCTCTTCAGGCCCTTTCCCTCAGCTTCCACTCATAAGAGACTCTGCTCTGAATGGATCTGCTATTGACCACTTTTTCGCTCTACTATGCTTAATAAATTTGATAAATGGTTTAGCTGCTCAGTGATAAATGGCATGGAAGGCAGGACCTGCTGTTACAGGCCAAGTGCTGTACAGCAGCTATGGGATGACACAGCCTCCTAGTCTTTTTGTCTCTCTTCCTGTGCTGAATTCCCTTGTAAAAGGGTAGATTTTACAGCTACCCTTCAGAAGGGATCATAATTTGACTCCTGTTGATACCTGTTGGTAGCCTGTGGTTAGATCTACATATACCTTGCGTCTAGAAATTCTTCAGGCCCCACAGTTGCAAGTCTTGTTTCCTTTTAGTTTAGTTACACGGGTAATATTTTGGCTTCTTTTGTCCTTCTGATTTTGACAGGGCTTTTTTTTGTACTCTGATGAAGTAGTTAGGTCCTGGAGCTGTGCATGTCATCATATGACTACTGGGTAACATAACTGTATTTCCCTTGCCCTGTTTTTCTGCTTGCACATTTCCATTAGTTGAAAGATGATTATTTTATTATGGATAACTCAGACCTTACCATTTTTTCCTTCCCATAGTCCTGTCATTATCCACCTAGGTCCAGAAATAAGAGTAGTTGAAGCTGGACTGCAATAGAGAATTACCACACTAGCCTTTCACCTCCAAGACCCAGTTCCACATCCAGGTGTCAATTAGAAATAGTTTTGCTCTCCCTCTTGCCCCATTTGTTCACAAAATGAAAGCCACTGCATTGCCTCACCCAGCTGTCCTTCCTCTCTCTGTAGCAGTGCAGGGGTTGGGATAATAGAGGTACTGGTCTGAAATGAAGTGCTGGACCTGAGGTTGACAGGAACACTTCACTACAAGTGTCCTGCACTATCCTTTTTCCTGCTTATGAACTCAAAATTCTCTCCTTAGCTGGAAAGCAGTCCCACTGCTGGAAGTAGAAAAGTGCTGTAACAACTCATTGTGCCTTGAAGTCTTTACAATAGAGAGTTGTTTTGGTTGGTTTTTGTTCTAGCATTTGCTTTTAAAGTCTCCGCGTTGTGGTGTGGTGTGTTGTTACTAATCTGGAAGGTGATAGTCCCCAGGTAACAGCAACATGATGTAAAACATCTACTGCACATCTGCTGTTGTTCTACCAGCTGAAGGGTTATTACTGCTCCAGAAGACAAGTAGGGTATAGGAAACAATTATTTTCAGTTTCATTGTGTTTTTATGCTTCTTTTGTTTAAAGAAGTATTCAGGTAGCAAGCTGAAAATTAACAAAGGAAGTTATTTTCATACATCTCTGAAATGCGTAGTGCAACTCATTGCCATCGGATATCATGGAGGTAAAGGCAGTGATAGGTTAGATTTGGTTAATTTTGTGAATAGTAAATCCTCATGGCTAGTAAATATGGTTGGAATGTAACCCATAGTCAAGAAGATGTAACTGCTGAAAGATGTAATGGCATACCAGGATTTCTCCATGGATCTCCTGTTTCATGTACACTTCCTTCTGTAGAGGTGGTACTAGGGACAGGCTTCTGTATTACAGGCAATTTTGGTCTGACCTGTTATGGTAATTCTTTTCTTTTCTTGTCTTCTGTGGTTTGTTTTTTAGTCACAGGTGTTGTGAAAAATTGTATAAAGTAAAGTTTCTGATAGTTCCTAGGAAATTATTACTCTGTCTAAGAAATTTAGCATGGAAAGAGCTAATTTAGAGACATTAAAAATGTATGGCAATAATAAACATAAACACAATGCTTATAGGATAATTTCCTGGTTTTCTTCTGGGTTTTGGATAGGATAAGGATCTAAGGTACTTTTGTAACTTTTTTTTTGACTTGTTGGTTTAACAGTTATGTCGCTTCTTGGTGCCACAGGACCTGCATCCCAAAACCTGAAATACAATACTAGAGAAGGCTGTTATAATGATTTCAGTTTTAATATATTATTGTATTGTTTGATATTTCTTCCAATTTAACACCTCATTTTTCGCTTTTATCCAATTCTAAACAGAAATAACCACATATGAATAATTTTAAAAATAGCTTTGTTAAAGGCATGTTTGATCAATGGAAAGCAGCTTGCCCTTCCACAGATTTACTTATGCTAATTTTACACTTTTTCTTTTCACACCAGTAAGTTAAATTTCCTCAAAACTATTATTGTCAGGTAGCTTAAGAAGCTTTATTACTTCAGTTTTTAAAATTATGCAAAGTGATATGATCTCAGAGTTGTTTAACCAGCTACCCCTTAAACCTCTCATTTTCAGTGATTTACAATGTACAATGTTATTGATTCATCATATATAATTTTACTCTTCATTTAGTTGTATGCTTAGAGACAAAGCTGTGTGTATTGTGTAGTTTAAGAAATGCAATTTGCTAGTTAAAAAGTTGTAAATTTTATTCAATACCATTTATAGTGTTCTCTTTCTTAGTGTATTTGATTTAAGGTTTTTCCATCACTTATTGTTTTATGCAGCTTATGTAAATGTAAATGTATCCCACTGCTAAATAAGACTGAAGAACCAGCAAGGCCTGACATGGAGAAGGACAAGGTACTCAAAAATATTTTAAGTCAATGATCAATGATAATCTCTCTTCCCACACCTCTCAAACCCTTGAACATCAAGGCAGGCCTTTGGGGACTGATTCCCTCCCATTGTAAGTGGGATGAGATTCAAGACCACCTGAGGAATCCATAAGTCCGTGGGACCTTATGAGATGCTTTCTAGAGTCCTGATGATGTAGTTGCTAAGTTCCTTACCACATTAGAAAACTCCTGGCAATCAGGTGAAGTCCCCCATGACTGAATACAGGGAAAAACCATGTTCATTTTTAAAAAGAGTTAAAAAAGGGGA
>VZTR01024982.1:8649-24232 GCA_013400775.1 Chaetops frenatus
AAATGAAGGTAGTGCCTCCTGTAAGGAAGACTATAATGATGGAGTGCACATAATGCTGCTTCACAGATTTCCCTCTGTACCCTGGCTCATTACTAGGCTAGGATGTCCTAATTTTACAAACCATCAATAGCTTAAAATAAACATGCCTATTAAAAAGATCTCTTCGAGTATTATCCTGGTTTTAGTGTCCCACTAATGGGCAAAACAAAGATTTCACAATGCAGTTTCTGTCAACAACCTACTTCATCATACAAATGTGAACAGCTTAAAGACAGTTCTAGCAACTGAGTCTGACATTTAGAGAACTTGTAGGATTACTAAACCTAGACTCCCTTGCACACATGACAGTGGTACTTAAAACATCAACTTAGACTCAAAAAAACAAGAAAACCAGCAACAAAAGGAATCCATGCATCTTTAAACTGCATGAATTTTAGGAATAAGGAAAATGCTAGGCTAGCAAGCCATCTAGTGACCATTCTAGGGCATCAATTTTACTGGAAGTTTAATTCTACCAAAGGACAAATTATAGAAGATTCCTCAATATTTATTATGTCTCAATGCATTCATACAAAAAATGGAAAAATAATAAAAAATAAACAAAATGCTTTATGGGAACGGGCCTCCTTACACTGGTGTGGTGGTTTTTTTGCTGATGCTGATTGCCTCTGGAGACCATCTAGTCCATCCTCCTTCTCAAAACTGGTCCCACTACAGCAGGCTGTTCAGGACCTTGGCCAATTAAGCATTTAATATCTCTAAGGACAGAGCAGCCACAAATGTTCATAGCACTTTAATAATTGATCATTCCCCTATGTCTCTTAATCTCCCATATTTCATCTCGTGTGCTGCCCCTCATCCTACCCTTGTGCACCTCTAAGAAAAGTCTTCATCAGTCTTCCCTATACCCTCCCACTTGGATGATAGAAACTGCTACAAGAACTCCTTTAGCCTTCTGCAGGCTGAACAAATCCACTTCCCCTCAGCCTCTCCTTGTGCAGTGACATACTCCAGCATCTGACCATCTTGGTGACCTTCCACTGCTCACCTCACAGAAGCACATCAATGTCTGTTTTCTTCTGGGTGAAGGAGAAGGGCACAAACCTGGAGAAGGTATTCAGACAAGGTCTCACAAGTGCCACATAAAATGGCAAAATTGCTTTTCCTGAGCTCCTGGCTATGCTCTGGTTATTTACGGTAGAGCATGCAGGCAGTCTTCTGTGCAGCACAAACATGTATTTTCATAATACTGACAAATGTTTTTACAATGCTGAACAATTTATTTTGTAGAATCATAGAAGCACAGAATGGTTGGTGTTGGCAAGGACCTTTAAGGATCATCTAGCTCTAACCTCCCTGCCATGGGAAGGGACACCTTCTGCTAGACCAGGCTGCTCAAAGCCCCATCCAGCCTGGCTTTCAACATCTTCAGGGATGGGGCATCTACAGCTTCTCTGGAGAACCTGTTCATGTCTCACCAGGCTCATACAAATGTCTCAGTAAGAAATTTCTTCCTAATATCTAATCTAAGCTACCTTCTGTCAGTTTAAAGCCTTGTCCTACCCCTAAATGCCATTAAATGCCTTCTAAATGCCATTCTCCTCACCTCTGCTGGAAACTGTGCCCCGGCGGAAGTAGGAAAACAAAGAACCCCCCCCAGGAAGGAGAAAAAAAAAAGTTGTTGTCCTTTAAACCACAACAGTTGGGTAATGAGCCGAATTCACTTATCAGGCAACAGGAGCAGGCTCAGAGACTTCAGAAGGGATGGCGTAGATTGCAGTCACGAACAAGGAAAGAGGCCTACCTTTTCAGAAGCTATGAACCATAAACTCAACTCAGCCATGTCAACAAGATCAGCTTCCTGAGCTGGTCATTACACAATGGCAGGACCACTTCTACTAGTGCAAGAAAAAGTGGAAACAAGGGAAAGCAGACACAAGCACAGCAGCCCCTATTTAAGTGAGATCAAATCACTGTGTAAGTGCACCCCTGTCTCTTCACATCTGCAGTATATATTAATTTGTACACTACAGATACAATATAAAAAATTCAGACTCCTTGAAATTGGTTGCTAGCATTTTTAAGTCAGCATTCACTGTTGGTTCTGTAACAACTGAGACACCTTTCTCTCCCTTCCAGTTATTGATATAAATTAATTTTCCACTTGTCCAAATCTTATTTCACTTGGAGATCAGTGTCGTGCAACATTTAGGTTTAAAAAGGAAACACACAATAGGACAAGTTTAAAAGATTGACATGAAAGATGCATAAGCCTTTAACTCTCAAAAACTGTCTTTGCTCTTCCCAGCACTTATATTCAGATTGCAGGTACAAATACTTGGGAAAAAAAGTTTCTAAGATATGTCTCCGTTTCTGCTCACCCTCTCTTGAAGAAGTTCCACAACTTCTTGTATACAGTCATTCACATCACAAGAATCAGTTTTCAGCACAAGCTCTGGGGCTTCTGGTTTTTCATATTCAGAGTCAATCCCAGTAAAACCTACAGAACATAAGACAAAAATATTAGGTGACTTCTTCCAAAAGCTGACTCCATTTTAATGCTGTTCACAGACAGTTTTCTATATATCTTGTATCTTGTTCAGGCACTGTTTATTTCACTGTCACTTCTACAGGAACACAATTCCATTATGGAACTTATAAAACTAACAAAATATTTGGGATGTTCACAAAATAGGCACAAATAAGGATTCTATACAGAACTGTGTCTTTGTATTGGGTCAGTTCAAGCCATCTTGGTTTGATTTTGAACAAATCTTAGTTCAGCTTTTTTTATTTCTGGTGTTCGCATGAAATATTCTGTAATACTAGAAGTATCAAGCAACCACTCATATAGAGTGTCTTAGATTTCTTGAATTTTATATCACTTCTGATTAAAGTGAATTCATACAACATCTGCAAATTTCACCCCCAAAAGAGACAACTTTAAAAACTGCTTTCCTACTAAATACAGAGCTATCTGTCATCAGCCTCTGCAAACTATAATGTAACATAGAGCAAAGCAGCACTTGAAACAACACTTGCAATGAATGATTGCATAGCTAGGCTTTTTTTATTGCAGGTTATACTTAAAACTTGACCTGAGGCTGGGAATAGGAAAAAATGTTCATGGGCACTAGAATAGAACACTGATTTAAAAGCAGAAGTTAGTATCTTCAGAAGTGTTCTTAAAGGTCTTTACAGATAGTCAGAGGCCATGCTTTACTTTTTGGAAGAAACTAGCAACTTTCATTAATGCAGTTCTTTAAAGACTTTAGAAAGAATCAGGCTCTTTTTTAACTGGTCAGTGGACACACAAAGGAGACTAATCCTCAATCAGTACACGGTTTCTGTTGCAACCTTTAATGTGCTCAAGGTTTTTTGTGTGAGGTTAGCCACTTTTGCCCTTTACTGTCCTACACACTTAACTAGTCAGTTCCATGAATTAGAAGTCAATTCCAATTTTCTTCTCAGTCGTGTCCTGAATCCATGCTCTTTTTAAGGTACACTCAGACTTGAGCACATCCACTTACATGGAGTCAAATTACACCATAGTTTAACTTATGCAGAAAGGATGTGATTACATCTAGGTTCACCTTTAATTTCTCCAGCCCTGGCTTTCTTATAGAGTCCTTTAACATCTCTCTGCTCACAGACATGCAATGGAGCATCCACAAATACTTCAAAAAAAGGCAAACTTGCCCCTTCATGAATTCGTCTGGCATTATTACGATCCTGAAAGAAAACAGAAGAAAAATCCTAAAAGGTTACTCCCACATGTTTTTACTGGTTTTTGCCTTTGAAGATCATTTTAAAGAAGGTGACAGCATAAAATAAACAAGCTTTCAAAGTTTGAAAAAGAAATGTGATTTGATTAACTGATGCCCTGCAAGCTGCATCACTTTGGCTACAGTACATCACATGATAAAGGCTGACACATATTCCTATATGTGAGATATTTTACATTAAACTTGATTTATTAGGAAAAAATACAACCAAACCCAGCCAATAGAATGCAGGGCTTTCTATAGCTATACATATATGTCTGAGGAATTACATTTGCCTAGCTGAGTACAGCCAGGAGGAGGTGTTACCTGCTGCTCCTGATATAACCACCCTTTTCTCCCAAGCACCAGTTTCCCCTACATTCCTTAATCTGGCAAGACTTGTATACTCAAAACGTTGTATTATTTGTATTTTATTTTATTATTTTTACGGCTTGCCAAGCATTGGAACAATATTGGTGACTTTCATTCAGAGAAAAAAAAAGCCTTCCAAAATCCACTAAAGTCTTCTCTTACTAAATATTGTTTATTTTATTATTTTCCTCATATCTAGAGACTTCTGTTTTCCTGTAGGAATTGAGTTCCCCAAATTATTATCAGAAGAACTAAAACTGTTCGCTGCCTGNCTATTTGTACCACTCTAACCACAGAAATAACACATTCTCGTGCTGTGAAACACCTAAGCTTTAAGTCCCTGGGTCATCCTTCAAGATACTTGGGTGTTCACACATCTTTTTTGTCTCTCCCCTCCAGGTTCTCATGCACAGATGAGAACAGTCTTCACAAAAAATGTGAATGCGGATTTACGTTAATTTTCAGTATTATATAATGTCATGTTGTATACAGAACATGAAATAAAGTAAACCCACTTTTCCCCTAAACCACTTGGTAAAAGTAAAGCTCTCACCATTCATTCACTAAAGGAAAAACTGCTTTTAAAAGCAATTTAAATGAGTCTTCAGGTTAAGTGTACACCTAGTCTTCATATTTATAAAGTACTGGAATCTACATGGATCAAACAAGATATTGCAATTTTAAGAGTCTTTCTTGGAACATCATTTGAGCTTGTTTGTAATATTAGAATAATAATTCTGTCTAATAGACTGAACAATAGTTCCAGTTATAGAACAAATGTAAACATTTTATATTTAAAATTAATATTTCTGTTTTGAGTAATCACCTCCATAAAGCACAAATGTCACCAAAAAAAACCCTCCAAAACAAGTAAGTATTTGACTCAGGGTAAGTTCAGAAAGGGACTTCTGTAACTAGGATTCTGAAAGACATTTTGCATTTTGTATTTTCCCTACATTTCATACAGATGTTTTTCACACTTACCTGAGCATAAGGAGAGATGAAACTAGTGATGCACACCAAACCAGCATCTGCAAACAATTTAGCAACTTCAGCAATGCGACGGACATTCTCTTCTCTATCTTCTGGTGTGAAACCCAGATTCTTATTAAGGCCTTGGCGAATATTGTCACCATCCAATGTGTAGCATGGAATACCATGGCATACTAAATACTCCTCCAGTGCCATGCTCACTGTAGTCTTCCCAGCACAAGACAGACCTAAAATATTCAATAATGATATAAATACATTATAAGCATAGAAAAAAGTTAAGGCAAGTTGTCGTATATGTGTATTATGAAAATCGCAAAATGACAGGCATCAGTGGCAATGCCTTTTGGATAAGCTTACTTGGAATATTGGCCAAGTGGCTTTTTACACAGACAAAAGGTAAAGAGAGAGTAAGGTAAAAGTTAAGTGTGCAATTTGAAGCAGGTAAGAGTTTGGCCTTGAGCTCTGCTGCTTCTGCTGTTTACAGAGATGATGCACCTGCCCCAGTGCTGCTGGGAATTATTACTAGCTGAGCAAACTTAATTCAGAACCAAACACAGTTAGGATGTTGTATTTATATGAGAAGAGGAAGATCTCAGACTGAAGTGAATTTCAGTCAACAAAAGAAATGGGATCATGCCAAACACACTATTCTTACTCCTTGCAGAATAACAGCACTGAATTAGACACCACTGACTCACTCAAGACACAAACAGCAGTGATGCTCCACTAACTGGCATGTGTTAGCAACCAGAAAAGAAAATTGTACTATCAGATTCTGGTCTAATTTAGAATCTTTGGCAACAAACCTTTGCTGGCCCTAAAAAGTCCACTGTTCGCTTTCATTTGGAAATTTATTTAAATAATTTTTCCAGACTAGATTTCAATTTATCTGGAGCACACGCTTCTGCTTATACCAAGAAGTCAATTCGTAAATCAAACGCAAACTCAGATCTTCATAAGATGACATTTACCCTTTGAGTGAGGAAAAAAAAAAGTGTAATGGTNCTTCCTCTGATGGCCACTAGCCAACTCGGTTTGCTAATCTCGCCCCCTACACACACCCATGGGTTTTTTTTCCTTTCTCTCCCTTTTGTGTGTGTGTGTGTGGAGGCTGTGGTAAGTTCACTGATGATTTCCCAAGCGGAATCAGCTCAGTGTTGAGTTGGGAAAGCAGTACAGTGTGTGCAAGGCAAGAGAAGGAACATAAGGCAGGAAACAGAACAGTCTTCTTTTGGCAGCATTTAAGTACACCCCCATAGGAAATAGGCACAACAGCCCAAAAGAAGATTTCAGCAAATTTATCATTTACTTCTCATTGATGCAGTCTTTACTTGTCGTTTTTGTCCCCACATCTAGCTTGCTATTCACTCAAACACTCTAGCTTTTCCCACATCATTTGGTCTCCAGCATGTAATGAATTGCAAAAGTTAAGGTTATACATTAATGAATTTAAAAAGTCTTCAAGGTGACAAGTCTTTAAAATAACTTACACTCTAAAAATTGCATATTATTTTACACATGAAAGCAATGTTTTTCCATATTTTAGCTACACTCCTCAGTTTTCTTTACTAGGACCCTCTGACTCAGCAGTCATTAAAATAGAGCTCTCAAATAAAGATTACCTTGAAATATGAAAAGTGATCCTTGAAAGATCTTTCCGTACACTCCCATTCCATGAGTGCTGACAAAGTGAGAGTCTTGAACTACCAATAGTTCAGCTTTTATTCTAATACCTATCATAATTTTGAAACTCATGTTTGCACAGTTCTAGAATGGTTAATATTGCTTACTTCAATTCCTACAGTCCTTTTCACCCTTTCACATTACTGCTCAAACATCTTCAATAACCTAGCTTCCCACACACATTCTTGATATCTTACCACCACCCTCCTTCCTGAAAAAAAAGGAAATTGGGCATCATGATTACATTTGTTTAAAAAGAACATTGGCTGGAAAATGTTGTCATGTAGATAACTGAGAAAAAATTTTTATCATGACATTTTTGAAAATAAGATTAATGAATTACCAGAAGAAACAGAAAGGCAGCCCACCAGATCATTCAAGCATTGAGAGAGGCTGGAGCTGTGTGATGGAAACAGGGAGAGAAAGGGCTCCATTCTTTTCCCAAAGAAATACATGACAGCAAGCCACTGTATCAAATCTGCTTGGAATGGCTCTCAGCAGTTTGTTATCAACGACTGCTTTACATTTCACACACATTTACTTACAGTAGAGGAAACCAGTTTTATTTAATGTAGTAAGTTTCTCTAATACTCCGGGAAGATCTTTTGTGTTGCAATACAACTGTGTTCTAAATGGTTTACAAGCCAATTAAATGTAATATTTCGCTATATTTTTTAAAATTACCAGTTTTAACTAAAAAAAGAACTTTACAGAAAATATTTTAAAGCTTCCAAAAACTCTGAAAGACAGAACAAAAAAAATTCCCCTCACTGTTACGAAATAAAAAAGTCTTCCAGAATGTATTTACCTCCTCTATTCACAAAAAAAACCCCACAGAGCTGATTTCAAAAATAACTGCTATTATGCATTGCCTAAACATGCAATTGCTGTCCAGTGGCACAGGCTTATGTTGAAATGTTATTTCAAACCAAGGAGACAAGAACAATCCAAAGAGAAAAAGCTTTTACAGAAAAGATCCAGAAGTACAGACTCTTACAAAAATAAAACAAACCAGTTGCATTTAATTTTTAAATAGATAACATGGACAGTAGGAAGAGACAGAATTGGTTAAAACAAAGAGAAAGGAAAATAAAAGCAACACACGCAAAGAAAACAAAAAGCCCCATACATTCAAAAAATCAACCAGAATTAAGTAGCAGACAGTACCAAAAAAACGACCTCCCAGAGCACTGAACAAAATACATTTTCAAGTTACTATTTGTCCCAAGGCAATTTCCTGCTAGTCTACCTAAAAACAGTAATAAAATTGCATCAAGGTCTTAGATTTCACAAACATTCAACTCTGCATGTAAAAAAGAGCTACAGCTAAGTAGCTTTTCAAAGGAATAACTAAAACAAAAGGATCCTAAGAAATCCATGGCTGTACCTGTTAACCAGACTGTGCATCCACGAAAACCACTTCTTGTTCCTACCACTTGGCCTCTCTTATTCCTGCTGACATGATGAGCTTGGTAGGTGACATTGGTTGCCCGTTGCATTCCCTGTAAAAGAAGAAGTTGACTAAGTCTTTGATAAAGGGTGAGTTGGCAAAGCAAACAAATTTGTTCACAGGCACAAAGAATGACTTGGAGACAGAAAAATGGAAGTAAAGCCAATACCCATTCCATCAGCTCCATCATGGGCCAAAAGAAGCACAGGAAATTAGAACAGTCACCCATAGCCAACCACACCCCTTGTGGTACTTCAGTGAAGCTTGGGACTGACAGGTTAATCAACTACTGCTTTCAAATAAAACTTGTTTAAGAAAAATCAACTAAAAAAACCCCAGACGAACTGCTAGAGCTGCTTGACTTGACTTCTATTCAAGTAATTTTAGGGATCTGCTTCATA
This sequence comes from Chaetops frenatus, assembly GCA_013400775.1. NCBI lineage: Eukaryota > Metazoa > Chordata > Aves > Passeriformes > Picathartidae > Chaetops > Chaetops frenatus. The sequence goes on from VZTR01024982.1 coordinate 17,313, forward strand.
GACTACCATGGGATAAAGACCTGAATGGAACGGGGGCCCAAGGAAACTAGTCAATATCCAAGGATCACCTTCTCCAAGCTCAGGTGTGATGCATCCCAACAAAGAGGAAGTCAGACAAAAAAAGCCAGGAAACCTGCATGGATGAAGAAGGAACTCCTGGACAAACTCAAACACAAAAAGGAATCCTACAGAGGGTGGAAGGCTAGGGAAAATGTGGGCCCTCTGTTGAAGGAAAAGGAGACATGGTTACCCGAGAAATGGGGAAGGCTGAGGAAGTCAATGACAAAAGCCTCAATCTTCACTGACAACTGCTCCAGTCACACCACCCAAGTCTTGAAAGGCAAATGCAGGGACCGGGAGAACGAAGAACCATTGCCCAGGGTAGGAGAAGATCAGGTTTGAGCCCACCTAAGGAGCCTGAATGTGCACAGGTTTGTGGGACCTGATGAGATTCATCTGCGGCTCCTGAGCGAAGTGGCGGAGGATGTGGCTAAGCCACGATCCATCGTCTTTGAGAAGTCACAGCAGTCTGGTGATCTTGGAAAGGGAGGAACAAAAGTCCGTTTTTGAAAAGGAATATAAGGAAGACCTGGGCAACTAGAAACCCATGAGTCTCACTTCTCTGCCCATCAAGATCATGGAGCCGAAGCTCCTGGAAACTATGCTAAGACACACAGAAAACAAGGAAGTTATTTGTGACAGCCAACCTGGCTTCAGTAAGGGCAAACCATGGCTGACAACTTTGGTGGTACTGGCTCTTTGGCTCATTTTTAACTCCTAAGAGGCCTTTGCATTGCAAACTATGCACATCTCTTCCAAATTTCAGTTAAGCAAGAGCCTTTATGTATCATCTCATCATTCTCCAGACAAGAGATATTTATCATAGATTCTAAACGTTTACAGAAAGTACTATTTCAATGAACTTTTAAAATAATTTATTTTAAAAGACTGGATTTTTTTCATATAATTTTAATTCAAATAAAGCTGGTTACTGAGTTTCTTAAAACTGTTCAAAATAATAATCTGCTATACAAATATATTCAGTAAGATGACCCTGCAGTCAAACACATTTCACAATCTAAAGTGAGAGAGCCCATAGGAAGATCAGCCTTGGCATCATCTTAGACTTTAATGGTATCTGGCTATAAGAACTTTGTTTGTAAAAGATCAAGGCCTTAGATTGCCAGACAATGCAGGAACAATCAAACAAAAGAGAAGACTAAAAAAAGTGGCAGGGGGGTGAGGGATGAGAGGGATTAGTGGTGTATGTAATGCTGCTTTGGCTTCCCTTGTTTGCAAACATATTGTACTATCTTCTCTTTAATCACTGTATCAGTGCCAGTTGAAAAAGAAAGCATGCAATATATTTAATATAAAATAAATGTTTCTCTATGGAGTACTAGCAGAGAGCTGTTCATAGTTTCAGAGAGAGACACCACAAAGTAGAATTAACAAAAATATGGTATCTAGTTGTGGCTTCAAGGACTGCTGCTACATCATTCTTCTATTCAAAGGTTTATCTATAACTTATCTGGAAATTATGAATTTGTGTGATTGCTTGTCCCCACTTCTATACACGGCTGGGCTCATAGTTAATACAAACAGAAACTCAAGGTAAGAACCTATGTTCCAGTTTTAAATACAGCAACTCTGTAATTCAGTGGTGATAGTCCAGCAACTAAAATTTGATGAAGACTGAATACCAACCCAGAAGAAACCACAACCAGGTTATAACCATACAAAATTAAGTTATCCTTGCTGATCATGTTATTTTCAAATAATTTATCGTCTAAAACAAAGCTGTTTTGTGCACAAAGTCATTGCAATACAGCTGACTAAAACCAAAAGTCAAAAAATCAAAGTCTTTCTTCTTACAGTGGGAACAATTACGCACTACATAAAATTGGAGATCTCAGTGAGCAAACGCATAAATTGTGGAATTAAAACCAACAAAAATAATTGAAGTGCTTCAATTAAAAGATATATAGTGCATAATGAATGTACACAGCCATTCAAACTAACACAGTAATAGTTACATTCTCTCTCATTAACTGCAGTTGTACTGTATTGTACCAGGCACTGGAAAAACAGCAGTCTCAAAGCACAAATCCCATGCCACTGTCTAAGTAAGCTTTCTTACATTAAGACAAAAACCCACACATGCTTTGCTTTTGATCCCTGGCAACAAGTCTATTATGAGACTCATACATTGGAGGTCAAATGTCTCATCCAAGGAGAGTTCGTCCAGTCCATATTCCGTAAGTTACATGAGTTTTCTCTCTTTTCCAGAGCTAGGAAAACAGTAATGAAACTAATCAGAGTACTACACTAGGTTTACAAAACACATGAAACCCTGAGGAAGCAGGCCAGAGGGATTCTTAAAATTATGAAAAAGGCACAGCTTTTATGAAAAAACAGTATTAATACCTACTTAGCAGAGATGAGAAATCACAGCAAGGAGAAGGCCTTGCTAGAGGGCAAGGCACACAAGTGCAGTGGAGCAGCCAGCGAGCTGAGCAGAGGGACAATAATCCACCTGTACTTCAGAAGCAGGCACCTAAGACTAAAGGTTAAAGTGCCCAAAGAGTCTGCATGCACTCAAAAACACACCTGCCAGTCATCAGCAGCTCCACCTTTTGTACCTGTGTGCAGGCACACAAACAAGGCAGCTCAGTACTAATCCTGGGCAAAGCAGTACCCAAATCCCCCTTATCTTCCGATAGAAAACGGCTTTTTTATAGGGGTGCTCTAAAAAGTTAATAATTTAGCAAGTCATTCTCTGTTGTTGAAAAAAAAAAAAAAAAGGAGTTCCCTAATTATGTCCCCTTTCCTATTAAATCATTTGCTCCTACATGATTTGCCCATACCACTGGGCATAAAAACCTGAACAAGCCAAACACTGGATCTTCAACAACCCAGGTTTTTAATTACTATCCCTGACATACACACTTACTGCAAATATTGATGTGGCATAAAAAAAATACTCACTGGCACATACTGTTTGTGCTCTTAAATTATTTAGCCAGTCTTCGAAGTCTTGTACATCAAGCTTGATGACTATCAACTGATGAAATTAAATGACCATCCAAAATAAGGACATAAGGAACAGTCATATCCTTTTACACTATATCAAAGCATCGCTCACCTTGGAGATCTATATTAACAATGTTAAAAGAAATGAAACATAAGAAAACATGCAATAGAAAAACTCAACGTAATGAGCAAGTATTCTTTGAAAAAGCTACTTTAAAATTCTAAGCCTAATTACATTTGCTATAGTAGTCACTGCTGAAAGGACACACTACATTTTTGTAAAGGGGCTAATGAAGAAAAGAGCATTAATCACCAAGGTTTATCTGCTTTTTTTACAACCATTGGATATTTCCAGTACCACATCCCCACAAAAATATGTCTTCCACCCTGCAACACATTGCTTCTGTTGTGTTTGTTGTAGGCAAACACTGCATCTTAATATTTTCCCTCCTACTTTACCACATTAAACAGAAATAGTGCTTCAGTCCACTGTGTTTCATTATAGCCATAATGTCAGCTGAGAATGCTGACATATCCCTCCTTTCTTCTCCCCCACTATGCTGGTTTGTTTCTCAGATGAAATCAAAATTGCTCTAACAGGCAAACATCTTTGTAATGAAGTAAAAGACGGAGTACTAAAGAAATCCTTTGATAGATGTGCACTGGAGAGCTGCAATGATAAAGAATGAAGGGTAACTCCACTGTTTACTTTTCCTGGCATAAAGGTAAATTTTAGCTTTTCAGGCAGCTGCTCAAGGAAATGAATGACTATAGACATCTAGGAACAACAGGAACAAAAAAGAAAGAAAGATGATGGGGGTCAAAAGGAAATACTAACTCTGTCAGCTTCTCTATGTACAGTATGTACAGACTTCCTATCAGCACCCTTCTTTTTTCTTATCTTTCTTGATGTTTTGCCCAGTTACATCTACAGGTTTTTTATTGCCAAAGCCAAATCAGACTATCAGTGCCAAACACCTTTGATGCAAGAACACAGACGGGCATCCAGATAATGGAAAGCAAACCCAGGTTGCAATGCCAAGATCAAAAGACAGCCAAAAGAAGAATTGTTTTATGGATAACAGACAGATTGCATATACACTGGCATAAGCTGAATTTACTCTTCATTAATTCCAAGCAACAATGAAATACTGTACTTCTATGATCAATATCAAATTTTAAGTTTACACAAAGCAAGACTTCTAGAGAAGGAAGTAAATCTTTCCATGGCAAGCTGAGACTCCCCAAGCAGCAGCACCAACTTGGGGCAGCTTGAAGCTGGAAGCATCAGAAAGCAGACATGGTTTCCACATACACCACATACACTGAAGAAACTGTGACTAATTCCATATCCTTCTGCTCTAAGATGACAGTGTTGGTTTCCCAAGCTAAGAACTCCCATTTGTTGCTAGCAAAAGCAACACATGCAGCCTCCCCTCTGAATTGCAGTCTTATTTGCAATGCCTTTCTCATTTCCCAGTCATAACAGAAGTTCTTTAGGTCATTTGTTAACTTGCTCACCATGTGCCCCTTATAAACCAGGGACACCCCGATAACAACATATTTTTATGACATTTATTATTCAGCACTGATAATCAGATGACAGTTTTCTTTTCTTTCCCTGCAAAGTGTTCTGTTCAATAGCCAACCAGCAACTCAAGCACATGGAACAGTGCCCATCTTTTTTGTCTACATACAAACACAAGCAAGGAAAACAGACATAGTTCCAACACAAAAATTCAGCTACCATAGAGGTTGTACCCACATATATATTTGAGGTTTTAAGACCAAAAGATCTGTCAGGAATACCTTCCATTAGTTACTTTCTCAAATTCTGGTTTGAAAAATCTGTGCTTTGATTTGGACAACTGTGCTTGAGAAGGATGGGCAAGCCCAGAAATTATATCTGAGCAGTAATACCTTTTAGTCTTTTAAGAACTTAACAATTCCCCAATCCATATTCTACCACAGCCTACAGTATTACATTTTCTCCCACCTACAACCAAAATTCTTACTTGGATCCTGGATTCTTACAAGTGCCCACCACAAAGCAGTTTGCCACAGTGGTACCAATATAATAAGGCATTTCAACACCTCTGCATGAAGCACCCCCCCGGGCTGCCAAATGCATGCCCTCCTGCCACTGACACAGACGAGCTCCCCTTTGCCAGGTGCTCTAAAGCTGGGACAGTTTGAAAGATCACAGCAGCAGAAATCACCCAGAGTCTTCCCACAAGAAGAGCAAGATAATACAATAGTATTTTTAGCACAAGAAATTCAGTGCTAAAAATACTANTAGGTCACAGCAGCAGCAATCACCCAGAGTCTTCTCCAGTACTGTGGATATGAGAAATTCAGTGCTAAAAATACTATTAAGGAGTGTGTCTTTGCTTGCCACCTGCTGCAGTACCAGCATGACCAAAAGCAGAGAGCTCACTGACCAGTGCTGGAGGAGACTCACTGGCTGGCATCAGAGGGGATGGATAAAAAATGAAGCCAGGATTACCCTACTGAATATGCTCTCAGAAACAAGAATTGGAGCAAGTTCTCATCTGGAGATACCTGCAAACTGACGCAACAGCTCAGTTGATTTAGGAATCCAACCCACTCTAAAGAAAGTTCCACACATCTCCCTATCAGGTCAGTGCAATGGCAGTGTCTGTGGCTATGCTGTGCTCTGTAACTGGCGAGTTTGCTGTGCTCAGAGGTGGGCTTGGCAAGGGTATTTCCACAGGCAGAGGCGTAATTTGAATAGCACTGGAAGCACAGAGAAATTCTGAAAGGCAGGGCTCTGCCTACTCTCCTAGGGGCTGCCAATTCCATCAGGGTAAGTCGCTTTGACTTTGCTCTCAGCTGAACAGATGCAGAGCCAGAAGTGCCAGAACATTTGCCTGTGGAGCATGTGAAATCAGCAGCATTTTTGTTCCTGGTGAAGCTTATTGGTTTATAAAGAGCATTTCAGTTGAGGTCTTCTGAAGAAAAAGGGAGAAGCGGAAGACTTCCTCTGCTTGCCACGTAGCATAGAGGTGGTTGCCAACCTCAACTGAACTCAGCAAACGCTTAACGTCTCTTAAGGAATTTCCCTGGTTTGGACAAAGCCATCTTGGCTTTGCTTATAACTACGGAAATGATACAGAGTAACTTTTGCATACACTTTGTTAACCCCACACAAACATCGCCTATTTCACTATCTGCTAAACATCTGTGCTTCTTCCTAGTGGAAATTGAAAGAATGTAAATTACCGATCACTCTCTTATGCAAACAAGTTTGAGCTTGTACACAGTGGAAGAGGCTTGGACAGGAACAACATCTACCAAACAGTATGATACCAACCTCACCATTTTTCAGGCAACAGCTGCTTGTAACAGGAAAGCTGTTACCTGCACTACTCACAGCAAGACTTCAAAGACTGATTTACACTCTCACGTTCATATCAAATGTTTTCTGGATCTTATGTCTTGCCTGTTTCAACTCAGCCTTGGATGAAAGAAATCATACTTTCTTTTTCATTTCTTTTCACTTGTCTTGCATCATCAGAGGTATCAAATGTTCTCAAAGGCCTGCAATGTCTCTTCTAAATAGCTGCATTTTGGTCTTTGCTGTAAACCGATCTTCCCCCATCTTTATGAACAAGAATGAAGGCTTTGGTTAGATTTTTTTAAGCCCTGTCTCGACAGTTTTCCACATAGCACCCGCCATACAAAGAACTCCAGTCTTTGGCCAACCCAGGTTTATGAATGGCCACATTGTACATCGCATTCTTAAGTCTTCCTTCTTCCAAAACGCTGGAAGCCGAGGGCTCACGGCGGAAGAGGCAGGGATGAAACCTCCAGAAGTCGAGTCCCCTCTGGAGGAACTTTCTGCCCTTCCCCACAGCCGCCCCGGG